>CM053769.1:20418154-20538714 GCA_028658325.1 Potorous gilbertii
ATATGTGTAGAGGGCTTAGAACACAGTTAGTGCTTTATAAATGCTTATTTTGTCCCCTTCCTTGCCCTCTCGATGATGCTGCCCCCAAAGTTAAAGGGGTGTATATATTCAAAAATCACATGACAGGCTTTGATGGAGGGGATAACCTTGAATATAATGGGCTGAATTCAACCCTAAAATTACAGGGGTGTACAATGGATTAGAAAACAAAACTCAATTATCCTATGCCAAAGCAAAGCACACTTAAAACAGAAAACAAGGACACCATTAAAGTGAAAAGCTGGGACACAAGCGACTCTGAAGCAGCTGGGCACACAAAAGTAGTAGTTACAATCATGACTTCAAATAAGAAAACAATAAAAATAGAATCTATCAAAAGTAACAAAAAATGAAGAGTGTAATATAAATGGATCACTTGTCATGAAACAATATCAATATTACATATCATGCACCAAAACAGAGAGCATCTGACTCTGTCTTAACTAATCATCTTTTTAAGGTAAAACAAAACTAAAACCAAAAACATTCATATAAAAAAAAACAATTATGGATAACTTTAAAGTGTCTTTTCTCAGAACATGACAAAACAAACCAAAAAAATCAAGGTATGAATGTGATAAGAAAATTAGAAAAATATTTAATAAATTATCATGATGATTAACAGGGAAATCTTAGCATCAATTTTTTTCAGCATCAGACAACACAATTACCAAAATCTTACTCCAATGCATGATTATTAAAAATATCATTCACAAACCATAACAATGAAAGTTAAATATGGGAGATTTTTTTAAGTACAGGAATAAAAAGAGAATAAAGAATTAATCAAAAAATCAAAAAACAAAATGTAATTATATTGTAAAAATAATAATTAGAAACTAGACAAAAATTTATGGAATGTAACTCAATCAGTTCAGGGAGGGACATTTACACATCTGAACATTATGTTAACAAAAAAGAATAATGGTTTGAGCATAAAATTCTTTAAAGTTAAGAATACATACAAACTAATAATACCACGGCAAAGAAAGTCATTGAAAAACCAAAAGTTACACAAAAAAAGAAGTTTACTGGGGCAATGGTGAAGGGCCGGGAGTGAGGGGTATGAGTATGATCAGACTTGTTCTTTGACAAAACTGCTTCAGTGAAAGTTTTTGCACAAACAAAGCCAATATAATCAATATTAGAAGGGAAGCAGAAAGCTGGAATACAATTTTTACAACCAGTTTCTCAGATAAAGGCCTCATTTCTAAAAGATACAGAGAACTGAGCTGAATTTATAAGAATACAAGTCATTCCTCAATTGATAAATGGTCAAAGGATATGAACAGATAGTTTTCTGAGCAAGTAATTAAAGTTATCTATAATCATGTGAAAAAATGCTCTAAATCACTATTGATTAGAGAAATGCAAATCAAAAACAACTCTGGGGTAACACATTGCATCTATCAGATGGGGCTAACAAGACAAAACAGGAAAATGATAAAATCCTGGTGAAGATGTGGGAAAATTGGAACACGAATGCCTTGCTGGTGCAGTTGTGAAGTGATCCAACCATTCTGGAGAGCAATTTGGAACTATGTACAAGGTAATATACAACTGTGCATACCCTTTGACCCAGTAATACCACTTTTAGGGCTGTATCCCAAAGAGATCATAAAAACAGGAAAAAGACCCACATGTACAAAAATATTTACAGCAGCTCTTTTTGTGGTCACAAATAATTGGAAAGTGAAGGGACGGCTATTAATTGGGGAATGGCTGGATGAGCTGTGGTATATGAACATAATGGAATACTATTGTACTATAAGAAATGAGGAGCAGATGAATTTCAGAAAAATCTGGCAGGACCTACATGAACTGATGCTGAGAGAAGTGAGCAGAACAAGGAGAACAGTGTACACAGAGTAATAGCCACACCGTACAATGACTGGCTTTGACAGACTGAGGTCTTCTCAGAAATGCAAAGATCTAAAACTCCAAAAGACTGATGATGGAAAATGCCATCCACATCCAGAGAAAGAACTTTGGAGTCTGAATGTAGATGGAAACATACTATTTGCTCCCCACTTTTCTTTCATTGTTTTGTCTCTTCTTTCTCATGGTTCCTCCCATTAGTTCTCTTTTTTACATCATGACTCATATGAAAACTACTTTAAAAATATGAATGTATAAGTAGAGCCTATATCAGATTTCATACCATCTTGGGGAGAGGGGAGGAAAAGGAGAGGAAGAAAATATACAACTCAAAATGTTATGGAAGTGAATGTTGAAAATTAAAAATAAATAAATTATATATTTTTTAAAATGTCAGCTAATATGACTGGCAATTTTCTTTTTAATTTAATGCTAAAGTTAATTATGCACAAACATAAAAGTGGTGCCATTCTTTTTCTTTGTTTCAGAAATTTGTTTTACTTACTGTTAGTTCAAAAGAATGCATTTGCATTATATAATTTGGTGAATAACATTCTTTTATCATTTATATAAGTACTCCATATTAATAACATAGCTTACAAACAATTCATGTTGTCTCCTCCTCTGTGATTCTAATCTATAAATTCACTATAGATCATGTGCCCCATATACTGAATACCATTCTGTAGAACATTTAATACTTGGGAGATGACAATTCAATACTTGGGATGTCCATCAGTTAAACCTCATTCTTGCTACATGAAAAGCCCATTGACTTTTCTTGTCCAAGAAATATTTATTGATATATTTTATGCTATTCCAAAAGGTTTCATATTGGAAGGGGACCTCTGATGCAATCCATATCTGAAAAAGTCTTAACTCAACAATATGCCTAACAGGTGGCATCCAGTCTTTGTATGAAAACTACCAATGAGGAGAATCCACTACTTTCCAAAGCAGTCCACTACCCTTTTCAATAGTTCTAATTATCAGGAAATGTTCCTTTGGATTACTTATAAGCGTATTTCACTGCAACTTCTACCTATTCTTTTTAGTACCCCCCTCAGAGGGCAAAAAAAAAAAAAAAAGAATATCTGTTAAACATAAAGGCCCTCTACATATCTGAAGAAAAAAAGAACTTCATGTTGCCAATGGCTTTTCTCCAGGCTAAACAACATACAGTTATTCCAAGTGATCTTCACAAAGGAAGAAATTGAGGACTTTACAATTTAGATTGACCAACTGGAACCTAACCAACTTATCAATACCCTTCTTCAAAAGTCACAAAAAGAACCCAACATGACGTCTGACAGAGAGCAGAACTACCTATCATGCAGGGTACTCAGATCATCATAACCTCCAGACAAAGCAAAAGCAAAACTATACCCAGTTAAAAGAGACAAACAGGAAAAGGACACCTTGCTTAAAAAGTAAAACTGGTTCTAAAAAGTACCATAAAAAATGAATTCCTATCAATACAAAACACATAGGTATCAAATGACTTTGCATGTAAATTCTTAAAGAAAAATTTAAATGAGTTATAAGGAGAAATACAAAAAAAAAACTATATTAATGGGGGAATCTGTTAGTCACTTACAGACCAATAAAAAGCTAACTAAAAAAACAAACAAAAAAAGAAATGAGGAATCTGAACTGAAATTTTAGAGAAGTTAAATAAGATACACCTCTGGAGATTATTAAATGGAAACAGAAAGGAGCATACATATATCTCAACTGATATGATACTTTTCTTGACAAACACTGGCCACATATTAGGGTAAAAAACTCATGAAAATGCAGATAAGAAGAAATATTAAGCACACTTGGTGTACCATAATGCAATACAAATGATATACAATAAAGGGTCTTTGAAGCAAAGACTAAAAATTAATTGCAAATTTAATGACAATCCTAAGGAATGGATGAATCAAAAAAAAAAACAAATCATTTTTAAAAATCAATAATTTTAATAAGTTAATGGCAAGAAGGAGACAACAAATGAAAATTTGGAGGATGGAGTCAAAGCAGTAATTAGGGATAATTAGTCTCAGCAATAAAACAGAAAATAAAAACAAATCAACAAGTTGGGTTTGTGATTTAAAAAACTAAAAAACCAACCAATTACAGCTCTCTCCCTCAATTAAATACCAAAATAGAAATCCTGAAAAATCAAAAAAGAATTAAACAAAATTGAAAAGCAAAAAAAAAAAAAAGCAAATTAAAAAAATGAAACTAGGACCTGGGATTTTTCAAGTAAAACAAAAAATAAACCATTAGACAATTTTATTTTTAAAAAAGAAGGAAACCAAATTACCAGTATCAAAAACAAAAAAGGCAAACTGACAACCAATGAAATAAAAGATATTATTAGGAACTCTTTGGTACATTTATATGACAAAAATGATAGACTAAATGGAAGGGGTGAATATTTACAAAAAATGTAAACCCAATTTTAGAAAAAGAACTTGAAAAGGCAAAAAATTAATTCAAAAAGAAAAAAAGGAACAAATACATTTAAAAGTGATATATACCAAATATTTCAGGAACAACTAATATCATTCTATATAAAATCTTTGAAAAAAACGTTTAAAAGAAAGGATTCTATCAAATCCTTCTTCGACATAAACACGGTTATAAGGGATACAAAAATGTGCATACCCTTTGACCCAGCAATATTGCTTCTAGGACTCAAGAGATCATAAAAATGGCAAAGGGTCTCACATGTACAAAAATATTTACAGCAGCACTCTTTGTGATGGCCAAAAACTGGAAATCAAGGGGATGCCCATCAATTGAGGAATGGCTGGATAAATTGTGGTATATGAATGTAATGGAATACTATTGTGCTATAAGACATGATGAACAGAGAGGCCTGGAAAGACTTATAGCAACTGATACTGAGTGAAAGGAGAATTTTATACACAGCAACAACCACAGTGTGCTAGGATTTTTTCTGGTAAACTTAGAACTTCATTGCAATGCAAGGACTTAAAAAATTCCCAAAGGTCTCTTAAGGCAAAATGTCTTCTACATCCAGAGGAAGAACTATGGAATTCAATCACAGAATGCAGCAGATCATTTTATTTTACATTATGTTTTAGTCTGTTATATAATTTCTCCCATTCATTTTAATTCTTCTATGCAAAATGACTGAGGTGAAAACGTATTTAATAGGAATCTATGTGTAGAACCGATATAAAATTGTATAACAACTCAAGGAGGGAGCAGGGGGCAGGGGCAGAGAATCTCAATTATATGGAAGTGATTGTGGAACACCAAAAACAAATAAAATAATAATAATTAATAAATAAATATGTTTATGATATCAATACCAAAGAGAATTAAAACTCTAAAGACCATTATTTCTAACAAATATAGATGCAAAAATTTGAAGCAAAATATTATCAAGGGGATAACAGCAACTTATCACTAAAGTTACACATTATTACCAGGCTAGATTTATAACAGGAATGCAGGGGTTGTTTAATATAAGTAAAACTATAAACATAATCGACCACATTATTAACAGATGATTATATCAATAAATGCAAAAGAAATGTTCAACAAGACAAAATATCCCTTCATGTTAAAAAAAAGACATTAGAAAGTATACTAAGAAATAGATCCTTTCTTAATATCATAAATAATTTCCATCTACAACTAAGAGCCAGCACTTTCTATAATGGTGCTAAATTAGAGGCTTTTCCAACAAGAGCAGGGGTAAAGCAAAGATGTCCATTATCCCCACACGCATTCAAACTAGAGCTAGAAATGCTACTCAGAGCAAAAAGACAGGAAAAAGAAACTAAAATAATAAGCATAAGCAATGAGAAAACAGAAATTTGTTTCCAGATGATATGATGATGTACTTAGAGAACTAAAAACCTACTGAAACAATTAACTTCAGTAAATTTGCAAGATATAAAATAAACCAATATATCCAAATACTACCAACAAAATGCAGCAGAAATAGATAGAAAAATTCTACCCAACATGTTCAAAATTGAATTCATTACATTTTCTCCCAAATTCTCATCCCTTCAAAACTTTTATTTTGAAAATGAAAAGAGCACCACTATCCTAGTCACCCAGTTTCACAATCTAGGTATCATCTTCAAGTCCTCAAACTGTCTCATCTTCTATTGTGAATTGGCGGCCAAGGCTTGCTGATTCTCTCCCATATGAGCCCTTCTCGTCTCTGCCACTCAGGTCCTCATCACCTCACAACTGATCCACTCCAACAGTCTGCTGTCTGGTTTCCCTGCCACAAGTCTCTCCTCACTACTGTCCATCCTTACCAGCTATGTAAGTGATATCCTGAAGTGTAGGTCTGACCATGTCACTCCTCTACTCATTCAAAGTCCTTCATAACCGCCCCCCGTACACACGCACACACGTGCACACACACACACACACACACACACACACACACACCTGTTATAGCTTGAATCCTACCCACATACTCTTGTCATACAGTGACACTAGCCTACTTCCTCAAACAATACATTCCATCTCCAAACATTGGGTATTTTTCTTGGCTTTTACACCATTACTGAAATGCTCTGCCTCCTGTCCTGTCTTCTTTCAAGCCTTACTTTCTATGGAAAGCCTTTCCCAATTTCTCTTCAAGCTGTGATGTTCCCCCTCTTCAGTTGTGAAATCAGTACTGTGTGCCTACAGTGACTAACAATTTTATTAAAGGTCTGCTTGTTCCCAGTGGCTCTCCTCCCTTCATCCTCTCCTCCCACTTGCCATCCCTTTCCCTTTGGTGTTTATTAGCTTCTCTTTCTCTCCTGATTTTATCTGACTATATAATTCTTCTTCCACATACTTTTTTTCTATCAATTACTCAAAGAGTCCAGTTTCTTCTCCACGCTTTCAACTACTCTTCTTTATTGGGATTTTTTAATTTCTTTTTTTGGACCCTTTCCAAAAAGAATTTTTTTTTATCCTCTTCATTATCCATCCTCTCTTCCTGTGAACTTTAGAACCTCCCAATTTCTCTTAATTCTAGTGCCTTTCCTCTACTTCTAATTTACCTCTAATTTACTATAGCTTGTTTATATATGTTGTACCTTGTCTCCTCCATTAGATATTGACTTCCTTGAGAGCAGGAACTATCTTCTAACTTTCTTTGTATCCCCATAGCTTAGCACAATGCCCTGCACATGGTAGGTAGGCATGTAATAAATGTTTACTGACTGTCACAGGAATTATATGAATGCCATTTCAAAACATTCTTCATATAATTAAATACAGATTTAAATAATTTGCAAAATATTATCTGATCATTAGTAGGTCAAGTCAATATAATTAAGCTTATAATACTACCTAAATTAATTCACCTATTCATTATCATATTAATCAAAATTCCCAAAGAATACAATATAGTTAGAGATAATTTTTTAAAAAGCAACTGGAAGAACAAAATATTAAGACTACCACAGGAATTAATGAGACTAGGTGGAAAGGAAGGAGGTCTAGTAGTATCAGATTTCAAAATATATTACAAAGCAGTAATCACCAAAACAATTTGGTACTAAGTAAGAAATAGACAGGTTGCTCAGTGGAACAATTGAAGTACATAATATACTGAAGCAAATGAGCACATTAATTTAGGGTTAGATAAAAAGATTTCAGCACTTGGGGCAAGCATTCACTACTCGCCAAAAACTCTTGGGAAAACTAGAAAGCAGTCTAACAGAAACTACATGTAGACTAATATTTCATACCATATACAAAGGGAAGTTCCAAACTAGTACATGACTTAGATATTAATGGTGATATCACAAACAAATTAGAGGAACAAAGAATTTACCTGGTAGATCTGTAGATAAGGGAAGAGTTTACAATGAAGTGAGACAGCAAGGGTCACAGAATGCAAAATGGATAACTTTGATTACATAAAATTAAAAAGGTTTTGCACGAACAAAATCAATACAGCTAAAATTAGGTAGAAATAGAGAAGCTAACTGACTTAGCCATTGCTGCTTCTGGTCTTTACTTGGAGTATTCATTCCTTCCTTTCAATATCATTTAAATGAATGGAAAAAAGTAGAAAAAAGGGAATGACCTCTCACTGAAAGATCCCAATAATCCCAAAGTGCTCCCAAGGCTGGGAAGGGAACACTTGTCCTACTGAGCTACAACTCCAAGAATGTCAGTCAGTCCTCAAGATGACAAAACTTATGCTGAAAGAAAAGATATGGAGACAGCAAGAGGAACAGCAATCAGATTTGAATGATTTGTTGATTATCTTTGCTGAGGTACTTTTTTTCTTTCTTTTTTATTCTGTTAAAAGAATTTTGGTTGTCAAAGATATATTGGGAAATGAAAATAATATAAAAACAAAAAATACCAATTAAAAAATGTGAGAGTGGCATGGTACGCAGGTCAGTCCTACCATACTCTGTCATGGTCAGATGACATTGTCACATTTAGTTCTAAGTGCCATACTTGAAAGACATGGGTAACTTGGAGAATATGCAGAGGAGGGTAACTAGAAGATGAACAAAATATTTCAAGTCTGAGCCCCATAAACATCAGCTTAACGAAGTCAAACTATAGCAAGAAAAGAAGACTTAATGGAGACATAGCAGCTTTCTTCTTCAAGTAAGAAAAAGGTTGTCACATGGAGAGAGAATGGTTTTATTTGTAAAATCTGTTGCAGAATTAGAAGCAAGGGGCATGAGTTGAAAAAAAAGGCAAATTTATGTCTGATATAAGGAAAAACTTTCCTAACAATCAAGAGTTACAAAAAACAATGAGATACCTTGAAAGATAGTGGGCTTCCCCCTGCTTTCCCAACCCCTGCCCCCCCCACACACACACACACTGTTGTGATAAAAATCTGCAATGAAGTGAAATTTTAGCACAAAGTTTCTGAGCATGATCATGTATTAGCAAGGGTAGCAGTTTCCAATAAGTAAGACCCCCAGGCCCTTAGTGGCTAGGCATACACCTGACAGTCAGAGCACCTCTTCATGTAGTTGGCCACATAAGACCCAGTGAAATAATCTAAACTAAAATTTTGATTGGTCTATATCAGAGGTAAGACTAGGTATACACTTCACATAATCATACTGACTTGCAAAACGGAGGTTGCCAAGTCCAGGGTAAAGGGGAAAACACAAGTTAGCCAGCATCCCCTGGATAATCCTGCATCAGCAACCATGTACACCAAATTGCTCTCATGCCAGGCAGAATATCTTATGACCACAGTGATTCAAAGGGTCTGAGCTGTCACCCAGAGAAATGGGGAATTTAACTCTTATAAAGAAGCCAAACAATTTTATAAACGCTAATGTTAGACAGTCAAACTGTCTTTTAAATCAAACTGATTCAGAAGTACTGATTCCTATGATTAAAACTAAACTATACTTCTTAACTATTAATCTATCAATAATTAATATTACAGCAATTTCACAATCCCCCCTCTGATTCTATGGAACCATGAATTCTATGGAACATTGAATCAACATCTATAGACCAAGCTGATATAATCGGGCACTATCCACTGGAATTAAATTAGTAATGGGGCAATAGAAAGCAATAACTACAGATTTCAACACTTTTATACAAGGTCAACTATGAGAGAGATTATTACCGATTCTGGTTGACTGTTACAAATGGCAAAGCAAAAGATGGTGAGTTTCTCATGCCTTCTCCATCTTGTGATGGTTAAACAAGAATAGGGTCAGCACATTGAGAAAAATCCATTGGAGACATTCCTCTTCAGTAAGCTAGCCTTACAAGGAAAACGGTACATGGGAAAGGTGGAATTGACATGTCTTCCAGGCATATCCAGGCAATACAATGATCAAGTGCCTTGGTCCTCTAACAGTCAACCCCCAATGCCCATTTAATCTCCAGTTGAGTTTCAGATGTCTCAGGTATTTGTGTGGTCCCTGAAAACAATATATCATGGCCCCATTCCTGAAGCACATTTCAGCAGATGGCAGCTCTGAAGGTGAGTCTTTCATAGAAGGTCTGGTCCCTTACAATGGCTCCTAAGTGTTTCTGCTGTAATACTTTTCATGAAACAGATCTTAATACAATTTAGTAACTAGCTGAGATGGTGTACATCAAACCAGGAACCTACACCTGAAATTTCGAGAATTTAAGTCCTACATGAAAATAGGTAATAGGCCAATCAATGTATGTTCCTCGAAAGTATCTTGTTGCTCTTTAGAACTGTGTGCTCTCTTTAATTTCAAAAATTTCCAAAAATTTTACATTCATCTTCATTTATCTTTATCTAAATATGATCCTAATTCATTCCCCCCTCAGGAGGATATTGTGATTATATTAACATGTATGTATATATAACACATACAAACATATTAACATAATGAAAGGATGTTATCACTATGCTATAAACTAAATACTCTATTAATTGTAAGTTCTCATGATTTGTAATTCAATTGACAATTTAAAATGATTCCTCACTATAATAGCATAAATTATTTATTCAAAAGTCGCTAGTATTTATCCCTTATGTTTATTACAATAAAAAAATGAGGCATCAATATGCACTTGACCTTAGGAACATAGTATCAATACTGTTTCTTAGCTCTGTTTGATTTCAAGTGTGAGTCATAGTCAACAGCCATTCACACTGAAAGGCTCATTTTGAGCCATAGGGTATCACAGCTAAGCTCAGATATATGTAGGTGTGAAAATCTTGTTTATTGCCAAGATGGGGAAACCAGATCAAGAGAATCCTACCTTTACCTTTATAAGGTCATTCTCTCGACTTTCCCAGAGACTGACATCTACCTGTAGAAGCCCTCAGACTGCAGGGGCACATGGCATTTTCCTTGAATGATGGACTAGCAGTAGCCTTATGAGAGGTCAGACCCTACACCTGAAATCTAAACTTAGAATATCAGCTGATTAAAGTCCTACGAGACTTTTCCTCAAATTGACAAATCTCACAAATCACAGCTTAGGGCTAGGTTATTTTTATTTTTCTCATATCCTAATATGTATCAGGACATTTTATTGATTTTTCATGTGAGAATGATTACATTCTGGACTTTCACATACAGTGAACAGCTTACACATATGGTGAATATTTGGTTCAAAAATGTAGCTTCGCTACATACTAATTATTAACAGACACAATTGCATGATTTTCCAAATGATCTTAAACGAAACTCACTTACTATTAAAAGTTTAACTTGTAAATTCTCCACCTTGGCTGAGTCCTAGTTCCTCAGACTACATTGATACAATGTTTCACAACATGCTGTCAGCAGGGCTGGCAAGCTCCTATCCCAAGGATCCTCACAGACCCTCTCCTCCCAACAGTGAGTTATTACTGACATTTCTGTTATTATCTAATTTAAAACAAAATAAATCCTTTAAATGTCTAACAGTTTCCAAACACAGAATAATATTATGTAACAGATACATTTATAATCTAACAGCATTCAAATGAAAAGAGGAAGTAATTTGTCTTAAGAGCTTTGCTCAGCTTCAGGAGAAAATTTTTGCATATTCAATTTCACAAATTTAAAAGATGAAACTTATTACTAGTTGAATTCACTGGGAATTCCTTTTTAAACTACCTCACAGAGAAAGTCATTCCCCTTATCTCCTTTGGTATCCAATGATATCTAAGATGGTATACAGCTACCCAGAACAGAATAAGTAAGGTCAATTAAAGAGAAAATAATATTTCACTTACATCTAACTTAACACATGCTAGGCTTTTTTTTTAGTTCTTTAAAGATGATTTTAAGGAATTTCAGAGGCCTGTTTTCTGTAGCATTTCAGAATGTTTACATTTTGATATCTCAGTTATTACTTTAGCCGCTTGCTACATATTACAGAGTAGCTACAAAAAATAAGACTGAATGAAGTCTTTTCTTAGGAGGCTATTTTAGGGGAATATATATTCCACTGAATATTTAATAGTTTTTTAAATAATCTTGCTATCTCTTAGCAGACTAATTCATAAGATAAAACACTTATTTTAGCCAAATGATATCAATTTAGCCAATTTCAAGTCATCATTTACTGTTTTAGACTTTTCAAACTTAAGTTTTTCCAGATGTTGATGTTATTATAACTTTATTCTCAAGCACAGTTACAAAATTTAGTGCCAGAGCTCTGGCTGGGGATCGGGGGAGACTGTCATTAAACCTCTTAAATTGTACAAAGAATTGTATATTACAAGGCAAAAGGTATTTTATAATTTTTCAAAAATTGTTATCACATTCATTTTAATGTCAATAGGGAAGTGGCCTTGTTATCAGTATTTTACAATATTGTTTGTATTGTAAATAATTTTACAATGATTTAGAAAAATAACAGTATGTAATTAAAAGCTTATTCTCCTCAATAAAAAGGAATTCAAATTTCTAATCACATCTGTTTTCTTCCAAATTCTTCCAAATTCCAAATACAAGAAAAACTAGACCCCTAAAAAATATAATGGATTGAGTTTTGCTTGGTTTTAAGCATAACCCCGAACTCCTCAAATTTCAGCTACAAAGTTCAAGATGATCTTAACTTATCCTTCTTAAAAACCTTTAGTTATTATCTTCAATATGTTATTTAACCCGAAACTCAATAACAATAGTGCACATATATGTGTGTGTATGTATGTATGTATGTGTGTATACACACACACACACACACACACACACACACACATATATATAGTTTTCACTATACTAAAATCATTTTATTCCTCCAACAACTCTGGGAGGTAGGTGCTATTACGTCTTTTTATATGTAAAGAAGCCTGATTAAATTCCCTGATGTAGCTTAAGAACAAAATTTTGACAAGATCGAATCCAGATTTATAATCTCTAATGATGATAGTTAAATCTCATTTTCTTTGCAAGACAGCACTGTTTTCCGTTAGTTCATGATCAAAAATTCGTCCCCAGTTGATAAGTGGTCAAAAGGATACGAACAGGCAGTTTTCAGAAAAAGAAACTAAAGATATCTATAGTCATATGAAAAAATGCTCTAAATTACTACTGATTAGAGAGATGCAAATCAAAACAACTCTGAGGTACCACATCACACCTATCTGATAGGCTAACATGACAAAACAGGAAGACAATAAATGTTGGAGAAGATATGGGAGAGGTGGAACACTAATTCATTGCTGGCGGAGCTGTGAGCTGATCCAACCATTCTGAAGAGGAATTCTATGCCCAAAGGACTACAAAAATATACATACCCTTTGACCCAGCAATACTGCTTCTAGGACCGTATCCTCAAGAGATCATAAAAATGGCAAAGGGTCCCACATGTACAAAAATATTTACAGTAGCTCTCTTTGTGGTGGCCAAAAACTGGAAATCAAGGGAATGCCCTTCAATTGGGGAATGGCTGGATAAATTGTGGCATATGAATGTAATGGAATACTATTGTGCTATAAGAAATGATGAACAGGAAGACTTCAGAGAGGCCTGGAAAGACTTATATGAACTGATGCTGAGTGAAAGGAGCAAAACCAGAAGAACTTCGTGCACAGCAACAACCACAGTGTGCAAGGAATTTTTCTAGTAGACTTGGAACTTCATTGCAATGCAAGGACTTCAAAAAATTCCCAATGGTCTTTTAAGGCAAAATGCCTTTCATATCCAGAGAAATAACTATGGAATTCAATCGCAGAATGTAGCAGATCATTTTCTTTTGTATTACATTTTAGTTTGCTATATGATTTCTTCCATTCACTTTAATTCTTCTTATACAACATGACAATGATGAAAATGTATTTAATTGGAATATATGTGTAGAACCTATATAAAATTGTATGCCATCTCGGGGAGGGAGGGGGAAAAATCTAAGTTATATGGTAGTGATTATAGAACAGTGAAAATAAATAAAATTAATAAATTTTTAAAAATCATGATGGTTTTCTCAAGCTCTCCATAACTATTTCTTTAAATCACCCAAAGAGCCAAAAAGAAAATACATTCATTTTCCTAACTTAACCCTATCACTATACCTTACTTGATAAAGGGCACACCAGTGTCATCTCCAATCATATCTTACCATTGGACCCTGAGGGCTCCGGAGAAGAGAGTGAGGCTGGTGACTCTGCACAGTCCTCCCTCACTTAAATTCAATTAACTTTCCAAGTCATGGAACTACCTTCCCAATGTCATGGTCCTCTTCCAGAACAAAGGACAAGCAACAACCAAACCTGGGAAACATCTCTTATTACCCTGAAGCTTTTTGGTTGTCATGCCCATGAGAAAAGCTATTTACTAATTTTTTTACAAAGGCCTTTAGAAAAATTGCTTAATTAGACCAAAGAAATAATCTTTTCTTTATCAATCAGCTAATGAATATGTATTTGCTAAACTTCCACTTAAAACTTCAAAGTCTTAAGAAATGTCTTTTGTGATTCTATATTGATTGAGGAAGGGACAAATGCAGCACAAATCTTAGAAGCTTCCCAATCATGCCTCTGCAAAGACAAATTACATTACAATGTAATTTCATTATAATACCCTGGAATTTCATCATCAGTTTTTTTCTTTGAGAAATGGCACTACTAAAATCATTGATGGTATCATGTTATGAAGGCTATGCTTATTAAATTCTGATATACCCATTAAAAATTCAGTCTTTTTACTTTATCCTCACACCTTATACACATAAAAAAAATGTAAAGATATTTTTAAAGGAAGAGAAACTACGCTTTATAAATAAATGAATTTCTCAAAACCAAAGCTATTCCTATTATAAAGATAGTTCTCTGATGAACCAAGATCATAGTTGAAGAAAAAGTGACTATCTCGAACCTGAAACATTAAACATTAAATAACATTAAACATGAAACATTAAATAAAACATTAAACATTAAAATGAAACATTAAATTAAAAACCAGTTCATCTAAAGTGCAAAATTCATTCTCATTTTTCAGATAATTTTTTTCTACTTTTAATCAGCTATCACATCACAAAGCAAAATGGTTGAGCCAAAAGAAATCTGGATTTGAAATCAGAGGACTTGGGTTTAAAGCTTCCTTTTCTACTTACTGTGTGAAGGAGCAATTTACTTAATCTCTCTGAATCTCATTTTTCTTATGTTAAAAGAGAAGTTGAACTCATGACCTCTTAAGGAATCTTTCAGCTCTAAACTGATTTCTCATCTGATTTTTCAAAACTTTTGTGAGCTAAAAGTATATTTGTTGTGAAAATTCAGAATCTTAAAGATGAGATATGAGTTCTGTCCAAAAATGATGTGTAGAAACAATCACCATTTTAGAGAGATAAATAAAGAAAAAAAAAAAAGTTTAGTGTGTGTTCTGCGACAGCCAAAAACATTTTAAAATTGCAATATTATTTTAATTTTTCAGTGTGTTGTAATAATCTAAACATCACCAACTATAATGCATAAAATAAAACACAGCATTATAATACAGCTTATGACAATATTTACCTGACTTGTAAATCAATATAGATATCATAAAAACAAGTTTCAAGTATAAATTTTTTTCCTATCTTAAGGAATAAAGAAACCAAGTGAATTACAGAAGAAGTGAAGAGTACTGAAGACTTTTATGATCATATGTAAAACTTTTGACATCTCAAAACCATGATAATGTTGAAGGCAATCATAAGAAAAATCCTAAAGAAATTAACAATTCATAATTCCAATTTCATATGAGAATGTAGATTCTATCTCTCAAAGATATTAAAAGTATATTTAACGCAAAATGTAAATATGACAGCAAAGCAAACTAAGCACCTGATCTGAGTTCACTTTAAACAGTACCTGATTACACCAAGCTCATAGTTTAGAACTTACAAAAAAGTAATGTAGTATTTTTAAGAGATTGTTTTCATATTAAGTTATGTTTTTTAACTGTTTAACAAAATGACAAACCAGAGAGTTCAAAGAGAAAAACATAACAATAGTCATAATCTGTCATACTTTGACACAGAATTTTGCATTCAACATCTCTTCAGTCACCCAGGTTTGCAACCTTAAAGCCATCCTTCCCTCCTTACTCTCCATACACCCCTTTATTTAGTCTTCTTCACATCACATATCCAATCAGTTTCCAAATCTCTGCCATTTTATCTCCATGACATGTCTCACATCCATCCTTTTCTCTCTACTCACACAGCCACCATACTAAGCTAGGCTCCCATCACTTCTTACTTGGAAAATCAAAATGCTCTTCAAATGGATCTCTCTATCTTAAATCCCTCCCCACTCTGATCTATCTTTCATGAAGCTGCAGTAACTTTTTCCTAAAAATACAGATCTGACCATGTTACTCTCCTATTCAAAAAATTCCATTACCTCCTTTTAGCATTTGGACCAAACACAAAATCCACTGCATTCCTTTTGCAACCTCCAAGTTACCATTCTCACAATAAAAGATATTACTTTTCTCTTTAAATACTCTCAATCCACCTAACCTGGTCTTCCTGCCCCACATATTTCTATGTCTATGCCTTTAAACAGGCTGTCTCCCATATTTTGAACGCACTTTCTTTTCATCTATACTTCTTAAAATCCCTAGTGCCTTTTTGTAGTTCACCTAGAACTTTTCATTATCCTCCTGACCCCAATGCTGGTACCATCACCTCCAAAATTATTTTGTATTTATTTTTAATATTTTCTATAGTCATATCTTCTAATAGAATATAACCTCAATGAGAACAAGGAATGTTTCATTTTTGTCTTTGGATCTCCAAAGACACTTGGCACAGTGCCTGGAATATAAGTATTTAATAAACAGAGATACAACATGCACATATGGAAGTATATACAAAATGTGTAAAAAAGGAGATCATTTTAGAAGTAAGGCAAGTTTAGAAAAAGGGGGGTCATTAGGACAGATCAGATAAATCCCCTTGTAGAAAGTGGTGCTTAAACTTATCTTGGAGGTAAGGAAGCAATGCATTCTAAGAATGAGAGACAGCTTATGAAAGGCACAGAGATGACAGACAGAAAGTTGCATGTGAGAAATAGAAAGTCAGTTTGAGCAGACAGAGCATGTGAAGAAAAGGAAGGTATGGAAAGTGTGATGTAATGATTTCTGATCTAGCCTACAAGCAAGGAACTGACTACAAACAGATCTAAACTTTTTATGGTTCTGTAGACCACTCGGAAATCTAAGTTTCTCAAAGTCCCACTTCTAAGAGTCCTTCTTCTTGGAAGTAGTACCTAAAAACTTTGCCCCCAAGCCAGGAAAATTTTCTTCAGTACTGAATTTGCAGTAACTGTCTGCAAAGATAAAATATTACGGATTCTATGAACTCCATAGCTCTTTGGAAATACTAAGTTTGGGGATTTTTTTTTTAATATTCTGAGTCTAAATTTCAAACATGTCCTAGATGTTTCTATATATTTGACCCATGTGAAAGTCGGCTACTTTCAAATGCTAAGCATAAAAGCAAGGAATGCTACAAATAAAAGATAAAGTGTAATCAAATGATATTTATCTAATGAACTATTACAACAAAATCATACTATTTATTTATAATATTTATTCAGGGGTATATCTTTTCAAAACAGATATCATAAGCTACTACCACTAAAGCAAATGGATGAACTAAACAGTCAATTCAAATTGCTTATGCTGTTAAAAAGATCCTCAAATTCTAAGTAAAAATTAATCAATCAGCATTTACTAAATACTTACTATGTTCTAGGCATTGTGCTAAAAAAAAAAAACAACTAGGGAAAAAAGAAGAGGTAAAGACAGTCCTTTCCCTCAAAGAGCTCACAATCTAATATTGAAGAAAACAGACATACACAAACAAGCTATATACAGGATAAATAGAAAATAATTAATATAGGTAAGGCACTAGAATTAAGAGGGGTTGGAAAGGCTTCCTGTGTAGGAGGTGGGATATTACTTGGGACTTAAAAGAAGCTGGCAAAGTCGGTAGCTGAAACAGAAGAGAGAGAACATTCCAAGCATTCCAGTCAGTAGGTAAAAAAACGTAGAGCCTAGAAATGGGAACAGCCAAGAGGCCATGTCTATAGATCAAAGAGTACATGTAGGAAAACCAGAAAGGAAGAAGGGGACAAGGATATAAATGGCTTTTAATGCCCAAATGGATATTTTGTATTTCATCTTGAAGGTAACAGAGAACTACTGAAGTTTAAGGAAAGGATAGAGGTTGAGGTGGGGGGGTGGGGAGGAGTATGATGTAATCAGATCTGCAATTTTAGGAAAAATCACTTTAGGGGCTGAATGGAGGAGAGATTTATGGCAGGCAGATTCATCAGTAGGATACTGCAGTAGTCCAAGTGTGACATGTTAAGGACCTATACCAGAGTAGTGGCAGTATCAGAAGACAGAAAGGGGCACATTTGAGAAATGTTACAGAAGTGCTATCAACAGGCCTTAGCACAACAGACTGGATACATTGGGTGAGAGATAATGCCTAGGTTGTGTGCTTGAGGAATTAGATGGTATTGCCGTTAGGGAAGGTAGGAGAGGGGGTAAGATAAATGGGTTCTGTTTTGGATGTGTTGAGTTTAAGATGACTACTGGATATCCAGTCCAAGATATCTGAAAGGCAGCTGGAGATGCAGGTTTGGAGGTCAGCAGAAACACTGGGGGATTACAATTAAAACAGCATTTAATATTTTTCAAACACAAATACCAACCTTTTGCAACTCCTTTATTCTAGAATCTTTGACCTGCAAAATCTCTAACACTTTTCTATCCTTGGCTTCAGCTTTAGTTTTTTCTCTAGAAACAACAACAAAAAATATTGATTATTAGTCATAATTTTCAGTTAATCATTCAAATTTTTCATGTCTTCATAATGAATGTCATTTTAAAGTATACCAAATTAAATTATCTGAAGCTTACAGCCCTTACAGGATTAATCAGAGACCATATGGCAAGTGACAGCAAATTACAACTGTAAATAACTGAGACAGCTTCATTCTACAAGAACCAGTTGAGCTACTAGGCTTGAATAACCAATAAAAGAGAACCAAAATGATATTTAACATTTTTATCCAACTTACACAAGTTCTTCAACATTTGGTGCCAGGCTCTCAATAAACTTTGAAGAAGTAAGGGAAGGAGAGTAGGAAGAAAGGTTAACCCCAATAGCAGGGGCTATGAAAGTAGCAATTAATTTGAAGTATGCAAAAGGATAGTAAGCATGAAACACTTCAACTAAAATACAGCTAGAATATTATAAATATAAGATATTATAAAGCTACAGCCATTTGTGACTTTTAATCACAGTTATTCCGCATATTGTCAAACACAACCTTAAAAGACAGAATAAGTTTAACGCTTTATGACTAAATAAAAACAAGTCTAGTTTGTCTGAAACTTTGTGGAACTACTTTTTTTCTATTTTTCTTTGCTACTTAGGAATGGTAATAGAGCAACTTAACTGTTTAATGTGAGTTTTCTAAAAATAAATACCTAGTCATGATTCAAGGTTTTTACTAAAATTCACTTGAAGAACAGCAAAAGCTAAAGACAAAAGGTCTAAAATTAAATACAAGCTCTTGTTTAACAAAAAAAAGTTTTTTTAAAAAAAATTGTGTTTCTTTCTTTGAATTATTTTATTTTAGTGACTGTAAAAGAATGTAACAATCTTCTTTAAAAATCATTAAATCATAATTCATGCTTCATATTTTTTCCAATTTTGGTAAAGGTTAAAAAATATCTTCTGTTATTACCTAATAAAACTTTATGGTGTTCACTTACAGAATTGTTCTGCATTCAATGTCTCATAGTTAATAAAGTTTAGAAGGGACCACTTTTATTGTAGAGACTGTTAAAGACAAAGAATGGAAATCTGGACATAGTCTGACATGCATCCTAAATTTGGAGAAAGTAGATTTCAAAAGGTTCACAGGAGTGATAAGTAAGATCCCCTGGATTAAATGCTATTGAGGAAGTCAGCCTAGTAGGAATAAACGGTACTCAAGAACAAAATCCTTTAGACACAAAGGAAAATGATTCCAGTGAGAAGGAAAGAAGGGATTTGTCTGAAGAGATTAATGCAAACGCACAAGTAACTCATCCACCAACTTAGATTCTAAAATCAAATGTAAAGATCAAAGTTAGCCTAGGTAAGAGAGGATGACTGAAAGGGTAGGGTAGGCTTCTGTAAGAAAAGCTCAAGGTCAGAAAGAGCTGAGACGGATGAGATAAGGGAAGGACAATAACACTTTTTGTTGCTGTTTTGTTCTGCTTTAACTATACTGAAGAAAAGCAGAATCAAAGAAGAGATATCTACCCTTTGCTCAGGGTAGATAGGACAAGGATAATGGACCAGAAATGGCAGCAGAACTACTCAACTCTTCTTCTGCTTCTATTTTCTGTCAAGGAGAATGACCTTTGTACTGGAAATAATAAAACAAAAATGACCAATAGTGAATTGATGCTGAAAATAGAAAAGTAGAAAGTGAACACACATCTGTCCTTAAGGAATTCAAGTCCTATATCCTAAGCTCCTGAAAGAACGAGAGGTACATTCTGAGCCGCTGTGTGGGTGCTAGTAGACAGATGACAGAAAATGAGAGAGGTAGCCCGAGGTTAGAGGAGGGATTCTCAGAAAGGTACAAAGCAGAGTCAGCAAACCAGAGGTCAATAAGGTTAACTTAAATTCCTATGAAAACTACAGACCAGTGAAGAATGAAATGAGCAGAACCAGGAGAAGAATGTAAACAATGACAACCCTGTAAAAAAACAAATGGCCAATGACGGCTCAGAGGCTTTAGCACAGAATACGCTTACCCATAACAGAAAGAGAACCGATTTAAGAGGGTGTGTGTGTGTGTGTGTGTGTGTGTGTGTGTGTGTGTGTACGTCTGTGTGTATCTGTGTGTACGTCTGTGTGTCTGCGTGTATCTGCATGTCTATGTGTGGGTGTCTGTGTGGGTGTCTGTGTGTCTGCGTGTCTGTGTGTGTGTCTGTATGTATGTATCTGTGTGTCTATCTGTGTGTCTGCGTGTCTGTGTGCCTGTGTGTATGTCTGTGTGTCTGTGTGTATCTGCATGCTTATGTGTGGGTGTCTGTGTGTGTGTCTGTATGTGTGTATCTGTGCGTCTGCGTGTGTCTGTGTGTGTGTATCTGTGTGTCTGTGCACACAATCACAAGGGGAGTTTGTTCTACTTGATCGTGTATATTTGTTACAGAAATTTTGTGGAGTTTTTCTTTTTTTTTCCAATGGGGCAGGGGTGGGGGTTAAGAAGTAGAGAAAAACAGGTATCTGGATGTTTGTCTTTTTTTTTTTAATAGAAAAATGGGAGGATGAAATTTGCATATATTTTTGGTACGGTCACTGTACTATTAGTTTGGCAGCTAGGTGGTGCAGTGGATATAGAGTGCTGGGTTTGGAGCCAGGAAAACTCATTTTCCTCAGTTCAAATCTGGCCCCAAACTCTTACTAGCTATGTGACCCTGGGAAAGTCACTTGACCCTGTCTGCCTCAGTTTCCTCATCTGTAAAATGAGTCGGAGAAGGAAATAGATAACCACTCCAGTATCTCTGTCAAGCCTAAAAGGCATCACAAATAGTCAGACACAAATGTAAAATGACTGAACAACAAATTATTAGCTTTACTAAACTTTCATTTCATTATAAAAGACCACACACAAAGTAGAAACATTCTGTAAATTTATGTAATGTAAAAACAAAACTTTAATAAAACTGAAAGCAATCTCTTATAAAAAAAGTTTATATAACAAATCCATAAAGAGAGGTTTGACAAATTTCAAACAACAAAATTAGGACTTTATCAAGAGCAGAACATGCCAGTCTAACCTCATTTCCTTTTTTAAGAATTACCAATCTAACAGTTGAAAAGAATACTTTAAATACAATTTCCCTATGTTTTAGCAAAACTTCTAATAAAATATGTCATGCTACTCTTCTAATGAGGATAGAGTAGTATGGATTAGACAACAATACAACTAGCCACATTCAGAACTGGTTGAACAGCCAAACTAAGAGTTTAATGGTAACGTGGCATGAGGTCTTCAGTGGAAACCTGGGGTTCAGTAACTTATGTGAGGGCACAGACGACATGCTCATCAAATCTGCAAATGACACAAAGCTGAAAGGGACAGCTAATGAAGGACTGAATCAGAATTCAAAAGGATCTTGATAGGTTGTCGTAATGGACTGAAAACATAATAAGATAAAATTCAATAAAGATAAATGTAAAGTCTTAAGATCAGGCACCAAAGATCAATTTCACAAGTACAAGACAAGGGAGGGACAATTAGAAATTGTTTTGAAAAAAAGACCTAGGGAATTTATGTAAGTGATTGTTGAAAACTAAAAACAAATCAGTAAACTGGGGGAAAAAGGAAAAAAAAAGACTGGGGGGCGGGGCGCAGCAGTATTTTAGTGGACTTTCAGCATGTTCTGTATGAGTCAGCAACGTGTTGTGGCAGACAAAAAAACTAATGCATGAGTGGCATTAGAAGGTCATATTCAAAATAAAGAGAGCTGATGATCCTCATTAGTTTTCATCTGGATTGTTGTGTTCAGTTTTGGGTACTACAGTTTAATTAATATATTGTTAAATTTAAGAGTATCCAAGAGGATAACCAGGATATTGGGCATGATTAACCTGGAGAAGCAATGACTCAGTGAGAACAGTATAGCTATCCAAGTATTTAAAGGGCTATCAAGTCGAGGAGGAATCAGACCCCTAGTGTTTGAAAGAACCAGAAACAATGGGCAGAAGCTTGTAAAGAAGTTAGTTTAAACGTGATGCAGGGGAAGTATGATTGGATCAGTCCACAAGTAGAAGGGCAGCTTGATGATGGAGCAGACAGCACTTCAGGTCTGGAATGAGGAAATCCTGAGTTCAAATCTTGTCTCAGACATTTACCAGCTGTGACCCTGGGCAATCTGTAACCCCGTTTGCCTCAATTTCCTCATCCGTAAAATGAGTTGGAAAAGGAAATGACACTCTAGCATCTTTGACAAAAACCCTAAATGAGGTTACAAAGAGTCAGGCACATTTAAAACAATTGAACAAAAAAGAGTAGAAGGGACAAAGAGGTTTCTGGGGTTTGCCTTCCTCTCCCTCAAGGATTTTAAGGAGGGGCTATATTACCATTTGTCAGGTAAATTCTTTTTATAAATGTATATATGTGTGTATATATATGTACATATATACACACATACATACATATGCATACACATACACATACATATGCTGGCTGTTGAGGACTCTCAGTTCTCAAATTCATGATTCCATAATCTTTCATCATCCCCTTACATTGTTCATGCCATCATCTGAGATGCCTTTTCTCCCTTGCCTTACCCTCTCTGGGCCTCCCAGAACCATCTAGGTTGTTTGTCATATCATTTGGCTTGGATAAGATGAAGTCCTTCCATTGAGATGAGTCTGTCCTGCCACTGCCTCCCAAGTTCCTCCAGGCTTCATCCTCTCCCCTGCCTCTACACATAGTACACTTATGGTACTGTCATCTTACCTACCAATATGACCTAGGATGCCTAGGACTTTCTATCTGCTTTGTTGAGCCTTTAAGTCTGCCGTGCAACCGAACTATTTTTTATGCGTTGTCATCCCACAATTAGTGTGTGAGCTCCTTGACATTTTTTTATTTGTTAGCCCAGGGCTTTACACATAGTAAGCACTTAATAAATTCTTTTTCCTTTACTTATTCATTGCACATAGTCTCCACTAGGGTAGCATCAGGAAAAGCTATTCAACTCTGATCAGTTAGTTACCTTATCTGTACAAGGAAGTAGACTTTCAATCAGCACTTCATACTACTACATTGTGGGGTCTCTATTATTAACAATAACAAATTAGGCTTGAATATAGCATAACGATTCAATTATAATTTTTAAAAATGGACTCATTTATGTGGGCTTTGGTGCCATAGGAGCAAAATGTCTTCTCCAACTTGTATTCACACTATTTTCTTGTGCCAGCAAGATATACCACTAGACTTGGGTTTAGCTATAGTTTAGCGATCCCCCAATCCCCCAGTAACTTCAACCTCTGATTTAAACATAATTTATGATACATATACAGTGGCAGATGCAGTAGAGTAACAGACAGAAAAGCTAACTTCAAAATTTACACAAGGTTCTCACAGTATTCTAGCCCTGAAAAACGACAACATAGTTTACCTTAGTTTCATTCTGGCTAAAATTCTTATCATTCTGGATTTTTATATGAATTCAATTATATTCCCCTTGCCATGTAACCTAAGCTGGCCTGGTCTGCTACTCTTGAGAATCTAATTCTTCAGTCCCCAGTAAGATGTACTAGATGTCGGAAGTCTAGGACTTGCTCTCTATGATCATCCAACTTAGTTATCTAAAAATACTTCATTCTGACTCACTAAAAATGGCCTATCTTGCTCCCCAAAACATTCAAGTAGAAAGAATTCTTCCCTATAAAAGACCATTTGAAGTCCCATGGACAGTTTCATGTCACGATGTTTCCCTCATTCCATGTAGAGGTTTCTACACTCTTAGCTCCTTAAGAAGCTGTTCACATTGTCACATCAAAATAAACTTTTAACAAGCTCTTGCAAGATTTTTTCTGTTCTTTTAGAACTTGATGAAAAAAATGATATCTTCAAATTGTTACCAAAAGTCTCTTAAATGGTAAACCCAATGCCTTTTTCTTTGTCTTCAGTTATCTCAACCTCCCTATAACTTCTGATACTGCTGACCCCCTTTTGCTAACTCACTTGCAAGCTCTCGTGACAACAGTTCTCATGTCAGGATGCTTCTTTCTTTCAGTCCCTTACTGAATCCCCATTTATGCCACGCTCATAAGTTTCAATGTATTCCACCTGAGTTGCACTGGTCCTTCATATCGCCCAACACATCGTCATTCGGTGATCTCATCAGCTTCCAAAGGTTCAATCTCATTTCTCATCAGATTAATCCCAAATCTACCATATCTAGGCCTTGTTTCTAAAATGCAATATGTCCAAAACAGATTTCTTTATCTTCTTACCGAAACCCACATCTCTTCTCAACTTCCCTCTTTCAGTGAATGGAACACCACCAGTCTCACTCTAACCCAAGTTCACAACCTCAGAGTTATCTTCAATTACTCACTAAACATTGCCTCCCATATACCTAAAGAAGGACAAATCCAATTGATTCTCTGTTTACCCCAGTTCTAATATGTGTCCCCTTTTTTCTATTCATAAGGCCATTACACCAGATACCTTTCACCTACACTACAAAAATATCCTAACTGCTCTCCTCATCCCAAGTAGCTCCCCACTCCAATGCATCCTCCTAAACAGCTGAAAACGTGATATTCTTAAAGCACAGATCTATGTGATTTCCCCAGGGTCTTCAGTGATTTTGTCCAGCACTTAAGATAAAATATAAAACTCTAGTACTTAACAATCAAAGGCCTTCAGGATATCTCCAACTTACTTTTCCTGATTGATTTCACCTTGACTCTTCCTGACCTTACTTTTTTATATTCCTAGAACTGGGGCAGCTAGGTGGTACAGTGGACAGAACACCAATGCAGGAGTCAGACAGACCTGAGTTCAAATCTCACCTCAGACCCCTGACACGCCCTAGCTGTGTGACCTTGGGCAAGTCACTTAACTCCAACTGCCTCATCCTTGGTCATCTTCAGTCATCCTGATGAATATCTGGTCACTGGATTCAGATGGATCTGGAGGAGAAGTGAGGCTGGTGACCTTGCACAGCCCTCCGTCACTCAAAACAAAGTCTAGTGCAGATCATGTCATTATTTCTCTGATGGAACGGTCTTTTCGGGAATGAAGGATGAACACACTATATTCCAAGCAAACTGAACCATTTGGCATACCCTATACTTGACACTCCCTTTTCCAACTCCATCATTATGCACAGGCTATATGTCACTATGCCTAGAATAACTGACACTACCCCTCAGAATCTCTACCATTCAATATGTAAGTAAAGAGCTGTGACCTTGTAACATAAAGGAAATTGAAGATCTTCCTTGCCCTTTAATAGGCCCATGTGACTTGATTTAAGCTCTGGCTCATCCCATAGCTTGAGTCACATGAAGCCTACAGTGGGAGGAGCTTCCTGAAGGAGTGGAGCAGGAAGGGTGCAGCAGGAAGAGAGAGTTGGGAGCTGAGAGAGAAAGCAGGTATAGCGGAGCAAGCGTAGATAGTGTGAGTGAGAGAGGGAGTGATTTTGTCTAAGGGAGTTTGTGGGGAGGCCTGAGGGAAGGCTTGGGGGCTTAGGGATGGCCATGCTCCCTGTACTGATGATGGGTATAGATTTCTTTGTTACTATGATGGGTTTGGCTTTCTGGTATCTGAACAAATATTTTGGTTTCACCTTTGAGGAAGAACATTTATATTTTGCGAATTTACCCTAGAAATACGCATGCATATCCACAATGGCTGCTATGGGTATTGCATTGGTGTTATAGGCCTTTACTCATTCCACATATATTTTGCATATATTTTGTATTTACTTATTTGTGGATCATATCTTTACTATATCATAACTATCAAAAAAAAGATAAAGAATATAAGATTTCATTGTGTTTACTATTTCTTGATTATGAAAAAAAGCATTTGATTTGGTTAAAAAAAAAAACAAAACACCACAGGCTCTTTTTGACAAAGTGTCTCCCCATCCATAAATCAAAATAATTCAAGATTACTTAAAAAAACACAACAATAAAAATATCCCTAGTCAATGAACCTCAGATCAGGTAATGCATTGAACAAGGAAGTATATGCTCATCAAAGATGTTCACCCATAAGACAAAGGAGATCCAGTGCTTGGTTAACATTGATAAGGGATTCTCCTTGAAATGTGAGATCAACCATGTGCTCCCATTTGTACTGATTGCATAAAACCCCAGAATACTAAAAAGTCTCCTGGAAGAGATTCATAATCACTCAAATTAACTAAGCCTGACTATCCACATGGGTAACATGAAATGGATAAAAACTGTCTTTCACCCAAATTAAAACATGCATTTGAATGGGAAGGAGAGAGAGAGATCGAGACAGAAACAGACAGAGAGATAGAGACAGAGAATGTGTCTGTGTATCCCAAGGACAGAAAGTACAAATGGACAGGATGAGCTCAGAGTTGAACAAAAAAGCAAACAACATCATGGATTGCCTTTGAGAAACTGAAAAGCTTCCTTTGATGGCCCTAAGTTTCTGATGAAAACAAAGGCCACAACTTTCTGAATCTATATTCAGATAAGCAGGGAAGATAGGTGGCACAATGTATGGACTTGGAGTCAGGAAAACAAATCTGAGCTCAGATACATAATAGCTGGATGATGCCAGGCAAGTCACTTAAACCTGTTTGCCTCAGTTTCCTTATCTGTAAAATAAGCTGGAGAAGGAAACTGCAAGCCACAAAAGCATCTTTACCAAGAAAAGCTCAAATGGGGTCACAAAGAGTTGGACATAACTAAAACAAATGAACTATGATGACTCAGATGGCCCAGATTAATTTATATTTGGACAGCTGTTCATCTATGACTGCCTACAGGAAGAAACAAAGATCTAGAGCACAATGAGGTCTTATCTAAGCCTCTGAGTCAAAGGATGAAACTTTCAACCCAGTGAAACAAGTGGAGAGATGAGAAAGGATGCACAGAATAACAGCACTTATAATGAAAGATGCTTTGAATGAAGACTGTACACAAAGTGGATGAAGTCGCATCTTGTTCACTATTTCACTCACTGAAGAAAGAAAAAGGCTGATGAGAAGGAGTAAAACTGGTTTTCCCCAAGAATTCAAGTGGCTAATCAACTGACCCCTTCTTCAGCCCTTTATTTTTTTTCCCATTTGATAAGATGAATATTTAAATCCTTAAATCTCTCTTCTTTTTAAGGGGCTTCTTGACTGTTTTGAATAGGAAGTAAAACCAGCTTTCTCTAGAAGATAAAATTAATCTTTATTGCTATTATGCCTTTTATTAAATATAGACTGAGCTAAGAGGAAGACGACAATGGGTGGTGTTACCACACAAAGTTATAGTCTGTACTGGAGGAAGAAGATCACAAATCTTTCTAGATAGCCAGATCTTCATTTTGGCTTGGAGACTCAAAAGTGATATGGTGAGGTTTATAACATCTGTAATACTGAGGTCTCCCAGAAAACAAACAAACCAACAAAAAAGGAGGCTCTATGGACCTGAGAATCATCATGTTGTTCCTGAGCTAAAGTAAGATAATTTTTGTAAATAAGGTGATGCACCTCAAACATGGGGGACTTCAGTCAAGATGGCAGCCTCCCATGTGAAGAGGGGACAGTGACGAAAGTGCAAGTCACACCACAAAGCTTACCCAGTGAGAGTGGACAGACATAGCTCTAACAAATACGATTCTCTCCTTTTGTATTTGGGAGAAGGGGAAGTTCTCCTTAGCCAAACTATGACTTCCACAGTGACACCTATGGGTTATATTTTGAAAGCTAACATTCTACCTACCAGTATTACCATACAGCAACAAGTCTTAAGAGTACAACCATCTCTAAGGAGAAGCACCCCAAAAAAAGTTACATAGACATCAAATTAAAGATTTATGGTAGATGTGAGCAGGATTCAATATATAACAAAGAACCTCAGACTATCAGTAAAATAGGTCATTGAGGATGCTTATTAATATAAGTTAGTCTTATTGCAGGTGCTGAATTTGCTTTTGTATATGTTTCTTCAGTACTTAACACAGTGCTTGGCACTGGATAAGCACTTAATAAATACATGTTGATTGATTGATCCGACAAAGAACTTCTCGTACTATGAAATTAAGAATAATGCATGTGTACAAAGGTTGTTTTCCCATAGCAGAGTGAAAGGCTAACTTTCCCCTTTTGTCTCTGCATTCCAACACATGGTTGATGAGTTCACCTGAGCATGCTATAAGAGCCCTAGGCTCTTCAGAAGATTCTCCCTTATGGAAAAACAGATTAAAAATTAATTGGAAACTAAATAATCCAATCTTCAAAAATAAATGAAAAGAACAAATCATAGAAACAATAAATAATTTCATTAGAGAGAATGACAACAATGAAACAATATAGCAAAATTTATGGGATGCAATCAAAGCAGTACTTAGGGCAAAATATATATCTCATTGTGTATTTACATCAACAAAATGGAGAAAGGGCAGATCAATGAATTGGGTGTGCAACTAGAAAAACTAGAGAAAGGGTCAAATAAGGAATAAGAAGGGTAAGAGAAGAAGATAGAGTAACAGGGATTGGGTGAAAAGAGAGGCTGAGAAGGAAAACAGTGAGTAAAAATATGATGGGGGGAAATTCACAAATACATTTATAATTTTGAATGTGAATAGGAAATGAATTGGAGAATGCCTGAACAACCTGTATATGATTGTGATGGAATAATATTGCACTACAAAAAATGATGAACTTAATCATTTTAGAAACACATGGAAAGATCTGCATGAAATAAAGATGAGTGAAATGAGCAGAACCAGAAGAACACTGCATACAGTAACAGCAACATTGTTTTAAGAATGACTCTGAGCAAATAAGTCATTTGGTCTACTATAAATACTCACATTAACTATAAAGGACATAAGAAAGAAGACGCTACCTACATCCAGAGAAAGACCTGAAAAACAGAAGTATGCATAGAATAATTTTACATATGTACACATGTGTATATGTTTGTGTTATATGTGTGTGTATATACACATACATACCTATTTGTTTCTAATGCTAATCATCTACAAGGGGGGAAAAATATACATGATAATTTTGTTCTATGTAGTAGATTTGCAGTTTCATGTACAATCATATTATTTATTTACTATGTTATGGAAATGCTTGTTCTATTCCATAAATTAAAAATAAAATATATTTTAAAAATCAGAAAAAGGAAAAATTAAAAATCCCCAATTAAACACCAAATTGGAAATCCTGAAAATCAAAGAAGAGATTAATAAAACTGAAAGTAAAAAAATTTTTAACAAATAAATAAAACTAGAAGCTGGTTTGATGAAAAAAAAAACAGATATGCCACTGTTTAATTTGATTTTAAAAAAAAGGAAAGAAGAAAACTAAATAACCAGCACCAAAATGAAAGTTGTGAATTTATCACCAATGAAGGGGAAATTAAATTAGGAGCTATTTTGCCAAATTATCTGCCAATATATTTGATAACCTAAATGAAATAGATATTTTCAAAAATATAAATTACTCAGATTAACAGAAGAGGAAATAGAATACTTGAATAACTCACTCTTAGGAAAAGAGATTGAATAAGGCAGTAATGAACTTCCTGAGAAAAAATCCATAGGGTCAGTTGAATTGAAAAGTGAATTCTACCAAACATTTAAAGGATAATTAATAACAATACTATATAAACTATGGGATGAAGGAGTCCCAGCAAATTCTTTTTGTCAGACAAATGGATACTGATACTTAAACCAGGAAGAGCTAACATAGAGAAAGAAAATTAGATCAATTTCCCTAAAGAATATTGATGCAAAAAAAAAATTTTAAACAAGCAAAGAGATTACAGCATATTATCACAAGGATCATATGCTATAACCAGGTGGAATTTATACCAGCAATGTTGGGGTGGCTCAATATTAGGAAAACTATCAGCATAACTAACCAAGTAAGTAGTTGGTGGTTGTCCTTCATTCTCAAGGAGGACAAAAATGACATCACAGTGTATCAGACTGTGGCTGATTGGACCAATAGGAGCTCAGAAAGGTCTACACAAGCCAAGCACCAACAGCCCATGAGGACATGAATCTGCACATCTTACTTCTTACTTCACTCCTGCCTTGCTAGCAGCGCACAGCTCCTTCTTAGATGAGGTCACGCCATGCTGGGTGGTCCCGTGCCAGCGTCTCCCATCTAATACAATATATTCCCAAGTTCTTCAGACTCTGAGAGTGTTCTTGTGTCGCTTCTTCTGATCATTATGTCAGCACTTGCCTTGTGTGATTTCTTAAGAAAATACGTATTTGGCATTGGAATAATGTGGCCATGCCTATAGCAAAGCCCACAGAGATATATGATTATCTGGATAGACGGAGAAAAAGCCTTTGATAGAATACAACACCCATTCTTATAAAAAATACTAGAGAGCCTGAGAATAAATGAAGAGAGCAGAGGAATAAATGGAGCTTACCTTAAAATAATAATTATTAAAAACAGATTCATTATCTGTAATGAAGATAAGCTAGAAGCCTTCCCAGTATAATCAGAGGTAAAGCAAAGAGGCCCATTATCACCTCTATTATTCAGTACTGTACTGGAACTACTAGCTACAGCAAGGAGAAAAGAAAAAGAAATTGAAGGAATTAGAAGAGGCAATGACGAAACATATTGCTCTTTGCAGATGATATGATGTTATAAAGAACCTAGAAAATCAACTAAAAAACCAGTGAAAATACAATTTTAGCAAAGTTGCAAGATATAAAATAAACCCACATAAATCATCAGTATTTCTATATATTACCAACAAAGTTGAATAGCAACAGATAGAAAGAGAAATACCACTTAAAATAACTGTAAACAATATAAAATACTTGGGTATCTACCTGCCAAGACAAACCCAGGAACTTTATGAACATAATTACAAAACATTTTTCACACATAAGAGAGTCAGATCTAAACAACTGGAAAAATATCAATTGTTCAGAGGTAGGTCAAGTCAATATAATAAAAATGACAATTCTACCTAAATTAATTTATGTATTCAGTGTCATACTTGTCAAACTACCAAAAAACTCTTCTATAGAGCTAGAAAAAAATAAATACAACATTCATCTGGAAGAACAAAAGATCAAAAATATCAAAGGGATTCATGAAAAAAATGTAAAGAAAGGTGGCCTAGCTGTATCAGATGTCAAACTGTACTATAAAGCAGCAGTCAACAAAACTAACTGGTACTGGTTAAGAAACAGAGTGGTAGATTGATGGAATAGATTAGTTACGTAATATATTACAGTAAATGACCACAGTAATCTAGTATATCGATAAATGCAAAGATCCAAGCTTTTAGGAGAAAACTCATCATTTGACAAAAATTGCTGGAAAAACTAGAAAACAGTATGGCAGAAACCATGTACGTACCAACAACTCACACTGTATGCCAAGATAAATTCAAAATAAGCACATGATTTACACATAAATGGTGATAGTATAATCCAATTAAAAGAATATAAAAGTTTACCTGTCAGAACTATGAATGAGGGGAAGAATTTAGGACCAAACAAGGTATAGAGAGCATTATGAAATGTAAAAGAGATAATTTTGATTATATAAAATTAGAAAGTTTGGCACAAAAAAATCACAGGCACCAAAATTAGAGGAAAAGCATAAAAGGATGGGTAGGAGGAATTTTGCAGCAAGTATCTCTGACAAAGGCCTCATTTCCCAAATACATAGTGAACTGAGTCATATTTATAAGATTACAAGACATGCTCCAAATGATAAAAGGTCAAAGGATGTGAATAGGCAGTTTTCAGACAAAGAAACCAAAGTTTTCTTTAGGCATATGGAAAAAATGTCCTAAATCACTACAGATTAGAGAAATGCATATTAAAACAACTTTAAGGTATCATATCACACATATCGGATTGACTAACATGATAAAACAGGAAAATGACAAATGTTGGAGAAGATATGGGAAAACAGGAACACTAATGCATTGCTGTGTTGTGAGCTGTTCCAACCATTCTAGAAAGTTATTTGCTACTATGCCCAAAAGACTATAAACTGTACACACCCTTTGCCTCAGCAATACAACTTCTAGATCTTTATCCCAAAGAGATCATAAAAATAGGAAAAGGACCCACATGTACAAAAATGTTTATAGAAGATCTTTCTATGGTGGCAAAGAATTAGAAACTGGAGGATTGTCCATCAATTAGGGAATGGCTGAACATTGTGAATATGAATGTGACAGAATACTATTGTTCCATAAGAAATGATGAGGAGGTATAACCTTAGACAAATCTGGAAAGACTTATATGAACTGACGCTGAGTGAAATGAGCAGAACCCAGAGAACACTGTACAAAGTAACAGCCACATTGTGCAATGACTGACTTTTATAGACTTAGCTCTTCTCAGCAATGCAAGGACCTAAAAAAACTCCAAAAGATTCATGATGGAAAATGCCATCCACATCCACAGACAGAAATATGGAATCTGAATGCAGATCAAAGCATACTATTTACTCTCTTTGTTTACTTTGGTTTTATGTTTCTTTCTCATGGATCCTCCCATTCATTCTAATTCTTCCATACAATATGACTCATGTGAAAATACTTTCAATAAGAATGTATATATGTAGAGCCTATGTAGGTTGCATGCCATCAGTGGGGAGTTATTTAAAACTTATGGAAGTGCATGTTGAAAATAAAATTAATTAATTAATTTATAAAAATATATCATATATGACTACTTAAAATCTTAAGCTAAACTTTATGGTAAAGACAAAAAAAAAAAGGAAATGGTAAGGAGGTGTACTTGAGACAAACCTGGAAAGACTTACATGAACTTATGCTGAGTGAAATGAGCAGAACCAGGAGAACATTATACACAGTTATATCCACATTGTGTTATGACTGACTTTGATAGACTTAGCTCTTCTCAGCTATACAAGGAACGAAGACAAGTCTAAAAGAGTCATGATGGAAAATGCTCTCCACATTCATAGAAAGAACTTTGGAGTCGGAATGCAGATGTAATCATACTATTTGCTCTCCTTTTGTTGTATGTTTGGTTTCTTCCTTCTCATGGTTCCTCCCATTAGTTCTAATTCTTCTTTACATCATGACTAATGAGAAAATATGTTCAATATGAATATGTAAGTACAGTCTATATCAGATTGCACACACTATCTTGGGCATGGGAGGAGGAAAGGAAGGAGGAGAAAATTTAAAACTCAAAATCTTATGGAAGTGAATTTTTAAAACTAAAAATAAATTATTTTAAAAAACTTTGAGCTACCACCTCATAACAGATTAGCTAATATGACAAAAAAAAAGGAAAATAAGGGATGTTGGAGGGGATGTGGGAAGAGTGGGACACTAATGCACCAATGGCGAAGTTGTAAACTGATCCAATCATTGTGGAGAGCAATTAGGAACTAAGACCACAGGGCAATAATAATGTGCGTGCTCTTTGATGCAGCAATACCGCAGTGTTAGACCTCTATCCCAACCACATCCAAAAAAGGGAAAAGGACCTATTTGTACAAAAATATTTACTGGTGGCTAAGAATTGGAAATCAAAGGGATGTCCATCAATTGGGGAATGGATAAACAAGTTGTGGTATACAAATGTAATGGAATACTACATGCTATAATAAATGAAGAGCAGGATAATTTAAGAAAAACCTGGAAAGACTTACATGAACAAATACAAAGTGAACCGAAACAGAGGAATATGTACATGGAAATAGCAACATTGTATGATGAACTGTGAATGACTTAGATATTCTCAGTAATACAATGATCCAGGACAATCCCAAAGGACTCATGATGAAACATGCTATCTACCTCCAGGGTAAGAACTGATATTATCAGAATACAGACTGAAGAATACTGTTTTCACTTTCTTTTCTTTTTTTGAGTCTCCTTGTATAAAATGACTAACACAGAAATGCTTGACATGATTATATATGCATAACCTATATCAGACTGCTTACTATCTCAGGGGGGAGGGGAAGAGAGGAGGGAGGGATAGAATTTGGAATTTAAATATAAATAAAAACACATGTTAAAAAATTTAATATATAATTGGAGGAATAAAATATTATCACATATAGAAAGAAAAAAATAAGACAACTCTCTCCTTTCTTCCTTATCAAAATCAAATACAACTGCATCAACAGAATTTCATTCTTTAGAACTCCTGTCCCTCTGAAGACAAATTTCCCATAGCATTTTTCGTCTTAACATTCTGAGATGTCATTCTCCAAAGTAAAGGCTAAATCTAATATTACACCTAAAATTCCTCTCCTTATCCGCCATGAACTCTAGGCATAATCCCATTAGCTCAACATAAATTGATAATTCCTCTTTACAGGTTCAGATTTATGTCTTCTCCACTGTCTAGAAGTTAACTCTCAGTAAGGCAAATCAACAAATGATTAGTTGGATGTTCTCATTTTAGCAGAGATCTCTACCAGAGAGCAAAGTATCCAAGCTCCCCCAACACTTCCTGCCAACTTGGTAATCTTCTCACAAAGTGGCATAGAGAAAACACAGAAGATTTGTAACTAGAGGACCTGGATTAAAATTCTAGCTCTAATATTTATACTGGGTGACCACATAAATTAATGTATCTGGGTCTGAATTTCTTCATCAATCTACAGGAATTTTTCAAGCATCTATGTATCAGACAGGATGAGAAGTGCTGGTGATAGAAACAAAAGGAAGAAAAGTCCCTGTCTTCAAGTAGTTTATATTGTAAAAAGAGAAAATACTGCAATTATAAGTTAATATAAAACACAAATGAAAAATGTAAGTATCCTTTGAGAGAAGATTACTAAAAATTAGAGGGACCAGAAAAGATATCATGTAGAAGGTAGTAACAGAGCTGAGTCTTAAAAGAAACCAGAAACCCTAAGACAAAAGTGAAAATAATAAAGCTTGTACTGCCTATGTTACAGAGTTGTAAAAAAAAAACAAAATACATAAATATTACATGCTTTTGAATCCTAATCAGGAAAAAGAAACAAGGTATAGTCCTTACTTTGTTTAAGCCAATAGCATATAATTCCTCCTAACTGTCATGCAGTTTTATTGGCAAATTTCCTAAATAGGCCATAAGCGGAACTCATAACAGAAAATAAACTAGACTACTATTGCCCATGTCTGCCCCCGCCCCCGCCAAGATGGAGGGTGCAAAACTTCTTCTTCCTTTGCCCCAAGGGAATGAAACAGCACTTCAATCTGGAGTATCCGAATTTCAGGCAGAAAAGCAACCTGAAGACAATCAGACTGTCCTGCCCTCAAGAGTTGAAGAAAATATAGCTAGAAAATACAAATCTCCACTTATACTGCTCAAGTAAGAAGTCAATTAGCTACACAAGAGAGTGTTTCAGTCCTCCTGCTTCCCAAGCAACCAAACCACTAAAATAAAATTTAAGAACACATCAACAAAAGCGATGTCTTAGCCAACTGCAGTTATATACTATTTTTGAGATTTCTCCATCCATCAGATGAGGACAGTTTCTGTTCATATACCTCATATTCCAAGCTACCCAAGAAATAATATCATTCTTTACAAAGAAGAATTCTCTGCTGAAGGAGGAGAAAGTTAATAGATGAATTCTCGGAACCATTATTGTCAGCTGCCAGGTGAAACCACAAACTAACATATTCTACTTCTAGGAAGTGAGGCTCAGAGAATTCTAGCAATCTGGGGCTTCTGGAACAAGAGTTACCATGATGTGACGAGGTCCAAAAGGAGTCTTCTGAGATTATTACAATCAACCAATCTGAATCAACAATGATTCAATCTAAGCCAACCTTGAAATAGCAGACTCTGTCTCATTCTAAAGGAGTCTATGTTGCTTGTGCCACATAATCTCATCTATAAAAACTCCCCCTGAGCTTGAACAGGGAAAACAATGAAATTAAGAAGGGCTATATTGTGATGGATGATTTAAAACACACAGGTATAGAGTCACAGACATTTGAAGAGCTCACCTGCAACTTCAGGTGAAAAGTCCTGGTCTGAACACCTTTTAGGATTACTAAGAAACACGTATTTGTACAAATTTTCCAGACTAGCTTTGCAATGTAAGAAGTCTTTGCTGCATCTGATTGAAACATAAATAAAATTTGGTAGAATATACATAAACACACCCAAGAAAAACGTGTTCACATTTGAAAAAGTCTTCCAGGCTAGACAGTTGTTTTGTTGAGGAACTGTAGAAATATTTCTATCTAAATATCTAAAAGGGTTCTACCCTTTGTGAGATGAATTTTGCCAAGGCTGTAAAAGCATAGGCTATAATCCAAGAGACTATCCCATCAGCAAGAAAAATTATCAATTAAAAGGCCAAAAGATTGCACAAAAAGATTGAGGAATGAACAAGAATAATGTTATCTCCCCATGAATTAAAATGTCAAAAAATAAAAAACAGATATTGAGAAATAAGGTTCAGAAACAACAATAAGCATGAAATTTTTTAAATGGTTAATCAAACTTACATTGTCTCTGTGTATTCACATACTTGGTGCCTTCTAAGGAACTGACACAGAGGAGAGGATGAGGGGCAAGGAGAAAAAAGCAGCTCTGTCTCACCCTTGTCAGGTATAGTCTGTAGAAAGTATGCAGTTATATTAAATATAACTGTAAATGTACATGAACATGCATAATAGTGTTCTGAGCAACATGCTCTCTATTTAGTAAATTTCAAGGTAAGAGGATCACCCTGTTTGACTTGGCAGAGTTTGACAGTATGCTTTCTTATCACTCAAAATCTTGCCATTCCAAAACAACTGCAATCTCAACTTTTCCCCACAAAGAAGCAAAGGGACTAGAAGTGTTCTATGACAATACTGTGATAAAATGCACCATTGCAATTCCAGTCTTATGAAGTAAAAATGAGGACACAAGCAGTTCAATTAAATTTATTAAACATCTACTATGTGCCAAACAACATCCTTAGGTGCTTTGGATACAAAGCAGAACAGTCTCTGCCCTCAAGAAATTAAGTTTTCTGAAGGTAAAAAGTATATAGGTAAGTAAATACAAAATAGATATACAATAAATAAAAATTAATTTGAAGGGAAGTCATTACCAGCAGAAATAATTAAGAAAAGTTCACCCTGTTCCAGTTAAATAAGCTAGAAAACTCTGATCATCCAAAATTCTAGTTCAAGAGTTTAACAGGAGATCTGGCGATTTCATGCCCCTCACATTAGGCTAATGGGAAGATGTCTCAATGCACCCCAAAGAAACAAACATAACAGATAAGATTACTAACAACCATGTGATTCTATTAGGGCCAGTAACTCATTAGATTAACCAATTACACTACAATGAAATGCACAAGGAAAGCTTGTTAACTGGACCTGTTGAGTTCCAATCTTTTCCTAGTAGCACTCAAGATGCAATGGCTACCAACACATGATTATCACATGAAATGGAGAAACAAGGCCCTCCTGAACTTCAGTCCAAGTCTTCTCCTTGTTTGTAGAGGTAAATGATGCTAAAATTTTTGTAAGGACTAGTCCATCATATTAATTCATATATAAGTTCATTTTGCCACAGCACACTTTTTTCCCATAAATTCTCTGTGGTGTGAAAAAATGGAATAAAGGACAAAATTCTTAAAGTACTCAAGTGAAGAATAATAGCACCTTAAACTGATGTAGCACTTGAGTACTTGAAAAAGTGCTTTACATACACTTCTCATCTAAAGATAGTAACAAACCTATAAGGGAGGTCCCCACTTTACACATGAGAAAACTGAGGCTAATAGAATTTAAGAAGTGACTGAATGATGAATGATGAGGTCATGAAGCCAGACTGCAATGACATGAAAGCAATATAGACAGATTTTTCTTGGGAGTCTGGCAAAAACTGCTAAGAAAGAGAAAAGAAATGTACAATAATAGCTGGATGGGATGTTAGGGCCTATTGAAGGTTTTGTTTTGTTTAAAGAATGGAGGAGACTTGGACGTATTTGAGGCAGTAAGTAAGCAAAAAATAAATAGGCAAAGACTAAAGACTATTGAGGGGAGAATGAGGGTCTGTCTTTTTCTTTTATGAGAAAACTGGAGGAGATAGAATAAGGACAACCTGCTGTAGATTAGGAAGACTCCTTTATATTTAAGGCAATTTTATTTCAACAGGTAACAGATATAACCCTAAGCAGCAGAATCTGTGAAATGATCAGAATACAGAAGTTGGAAAGAGAAAGTCAGCACTCTCTTGAAGTAATCCTACAATGACATAATTTGATATCAAATGAGTCATGATCATAAGTGATCAAGAATATTCAATAATACCAGCAGTGATACTAGCAGACAGGTGCATATACCCAAGATTCCATAACTTCCAGTTCTAAGCAAGCCACTTCCTCCTCAAATGAAGCATTAAAAGATTATTAAAGCATCTTTTCAGGAACAGAAGAAAAGAGAAGATAAGACAAAAAGAATCACAGTCCTGATGAAAAACTATGAAAGTTACATATTGAACAATTTGGGCTAAGATCAAGTGCATTTTTTTAAAGCAAGCTATTCATGACTGAGATGTGTAGCTCTGGTTACAACCATTTCCTTCTCTAAATGCCTATGGAAATGTTTATCTTATTTGCTGTTTGCTAAATTCAGAATAAAAATAAAATTCCAAAACTGAAAAAAAAAGTTATGCTACAGTATTTTTGTTCACTCAAGTATTTTCCTTCCTTCTTCCTTTGATTGCTTTATACATATCACTCGGTCATACATTAAGCAAGTTAAAGACATGGTTGCACATGTTTTCCAGAATAGTTGGACCATTCCCATATCCAGTGACAACACGCCTGTATTCAAACTGTTGTAACTCCAACAACTACCAGTTTCTTATGTGACAATCTTACAAATGTGAGTTAGAACCTCACAGCTGTTTCAACTTCCATTTCTTTTACATAACAAATCATTTGGAGAATTTAATGTGGTTGTTGACTGCTTGAATTTCTTCATTTGAAAACTGCCTGTTCATGTTCAATGAACCCTATAACTCTTGGGAAATAACTCTTGTTTTTATATCATTCTATCTATTCCTCAAATAGGATAGATATCAAACCCCTATGGATATCAACATTTCGGAGGGTGGGCACAGGCGCGCCAAAGCAATCAGGATTAAGTAACTTGTCCAGGGTCACATAGCTAGTAAGTGTGAAGCATCTGAGCCAGATTTGATCTCAGGTCTTCCTGACTCCAAGGCTGGTGCTCTATCCACTGCGCCACCAAGCTGCCCCCAATATCAAACATTCTTATGAGATCTGCTGTAAAGACTTTTTTCCCAAGATAATTCATTGCTAACTACAATGATTTTGCTTGTATTTCACCGATCAACTCTTCTATTTTTTAAGCAGTACAAAATATGTTGATGATACTTGATCTGGTAACAAATATTTTGATGATTACTACTTTGCAGGATAGTTTGGTATTTGACAATATAGTGATTCCCTTCATTCCCAGTTTTCTTTTCAATTATTTCCTTAAGATTCTTGGCCTTCTGCCTCATTTCTAAAATATATAGAGAACTGAGTCAAATGTACAAGGTACAAGTCATTCCCTAAATTGATAAATGGTCAAAGGATATGAATAGGCAGTTTTCAGAGGAAGAAATTAAAGCTATCTGTAGTCATATAAAAAAATGCTCTAAATCACTATTGATTAGAGAGATGCAAATCAAAACAACTCTGAGGTACCACATCACACCTATCAGATTGGCTAATATGACAAAACAGGAAGATGATAAATGCTGGAGGTGTGCGAGAGTTGCAGCACTAATTCCTTGTTGGTGGAGTTGTGAGCTGATCCAACCATTCTGGAGAGCAACTTGGAACTATGTCCAAAGGGCTACAAAAATGTACATACCCTTTGATACAACATTATCGCTTCTAGGACTGTATCCCCAAGAGATCAAAAAAAAGGGAAAGGGTCCCATATGTACAAAAATATTTGTAGCAGCTCTTTTTTTTTTACCAAAAACTGGAAATCAAGGGGATGCTCATCAACTGGGGAATGGCTGAATAAATTGTGGTATATAAATGTAATGGAATACTATTGTACTATAAAACAGGAAGGAAGTCTTCAGAGAGGCCTGGAAGAACTTAATATGAACTGTTGCTGAGTGAACAGAGCAGAAGCAGGGGAACTTCATACAAAGCAACAACCACATGAGCGAGGAATTTTTCTGGTAGACTTAATCCTTCATAGCAATGCAAAGACCTAAAAAATTCCCAATGGACTCTTGAGGCAAAATACCTTCCACATCCAGAGAAAGAACTATGGAATTGGATCACAGAATGAAATAGACCATGCTCTCTTGTACTATGCTTTGTTTTGTTTTGTTTTATGGTTTCTCCCATTCATTTTAATTTTTCTATGCAACATGACTAAGGTGAAAATGTATTTAAAAGGAATGTATGTGTAGGACCTGTATAAGATTGCATGCTGTTTTGGGGAGGGAGGGGGAAGACAGGGGAGAAAGGGGAAAAAATCTAAGATATATGGAAATGACTGTAGAACATGGAAAACAAATAAAATAATTTAAAAAAAGATTCTTGACCTTTTGTTACTTCTGATGACTTAGGTATTATTTTGTCTAGGTCTACAAAGTAACCTCTTCTCGGTAGTTTAATTGGTATGGCACTAAGTCTTCAAAATAATGTGAAGTATTCTCATGTGAATTATATTAGGATAGTGCACCATAAATAAGTAATATGCCTCTAATTACTTAAGTGTATCTACTTCTATAAAGAGTATTTTGTACTTATATAATGTAAGTCCTGAGTATATTTCTTAGTGGGATATTTTCCAAACATTTACAGATTTGGTGACAACTTTAGTAGATTTTTAAATATTTCATTATGTTAATTTTTCTTAATAATATATAAGAACACTAATTATTTGGGGGGCTGGTTGTATAATATATTCATTTATTGAAAAAATGGTTTCATTTAACTTTTTTTAATCTCTAAGGTTCTCTAGTTAACCATCATATCATGGTCAAATACATATTTTTTTATTTACTTTTAACCTAAGTTTATTCTCTCAACTGCTTTTTGTTCTTATATTGTTATAACTATCACTTCTAGAATGCTATGAAATTATTATGGTGACAATGGATAGCCTTCTTTTACACCTGATTTTACTGGAAGTATCTTTAATCTTTCTCCATTATGGATAAAGCTAGACCTTGGTTTTAGATACAAACTATTTACCACATTAAGGAAAGGTACATTTATGTGCTTTTTAGTATTTATGATACAAATGCATGGTATGTTTTGTAAAAATATCTATTATCTATCTATACATGTATTTATTTATATTAATACATATACATGTATTATCTATCTATGCATGTGTTTATTTATTTACATTAATATATGAAATTAATACAAATTAAATGAAATATATTTATATTAAATTTATATTAATACATATACATGTATTATCTATCTATACATGTATTTATTTTAAAACTATCAACTGACCTAATCAATATCACTTTCCAACTAACTTTTACACAATGTCTTTCCAATCTAGTGTAAGCCTCTTTGAGAGTAGGGATTATCTTTGCTTACTTGTATGTACATCCTGAATCCTTAGCAACGTGCCCAGCACACATAAGTAATTAATAAATGTTTTATCTATTTGACTGACTAGTAGCAAAATTTCTCATGATAAGCTTATCCATACTAAGTTAGCCACCTGCTAGTCTATCATTAGATCCATACTTGAAACTTTTCTCACTTATTAGAATATGCTAAAAAAAAGTAACACAGATTTAGAGAAGTAAGACTTAACCTCCACATCACAGTGAAGCACTAGACTAGGAATATACAGATGCAAGTGAAATGAAAAAAATTAGCACCAAAAAAAAAAAAATAACTCAAGACAATCTGAAGAATTTTAAGAAAGCCCCTGGGTTTTTCCACAAATTAAAAAATCATAATAAATATCAAAATTACTTAAGTTTGGCTAACAGCTATGGTAACCAATAAAACAGATAAATGGTAAAATATCAAATGACTGAGTAATTTAAGTAAAATAGTCCAAAAATATAATAACAAGGAATGAAACTGATGTACCATTTTGGTGGTATAAAATACTATAAACAGAGGTACCTATGGGTTGATGTACCTAGTCTGAACAGTTGTTCATTCCTAGAAATTCATCTTTAATCCTACTCTTTCATGGCCTTTAGTAGATTTTCTAGCAACATGGATAAGGGGAGCACTGAGACTATGCTCTAGACAAAGGCTATTTCTGAAGATTCAAAAACAAGTCTACATATTTTTGAGACCCCAAGAACCACATAAATGACCAAGATGAGATTGTAATCTAAAAGTTCAATTCAGCATTCTACAAGAAACTTTAAATCCAAGCTCCTAACAGAACTTGATACTGAAAGCCCCCTTTGAATAGACAACTAGCATCAATGTCACAAAATCAGAAGTCAATTTTCAGAAGTAAACTTGAACAACGTGGCTATGAAAGGTATGGTCACATATTCAATTTTAAACAATTCAATTAAAAAACTTTTGTCAAATTCCTACTATGTGCAAAGGCACTATGCCAGATGTCCAAAGGACAAAATAAAAACTGTTCCTACCAGTAAAGAACTTACATTCTATTTATTCATGTAGTGTAGTTATGGTTTATTCTTTTGATTATTAATGTAAATCATTCCAATTGATTAATGTTAGTTGATTAAGCTTTAAAATTAAGCTGAATGAAGTAATTAAGTATTTATAAATGTTTTAAATTTAGTCCAAAACCTGGTTCGTAATATCTTTTAAAATGTACCTTTATAACCATTGCATTAAGATAGAACTTTAAAATTTAATTAATATAGGATACTTGAAAAATAAATTAACATTAAAAACTATGAGGAATTTTTACAGTAGCTTCTCCTGATAGCAGATTATGATTTCCCATATTTCCTTTGCAAAGATATCCCCAAGAAAAAACAGCTCTATAGTATGCCTCCAGTTACTGGAAAGAATAAAGTAGTGTTAACAGGAAGAAAAAAAAAGTAGTTATTCAAAACACAGACCTTTCTGGTCAATTCGATTAATATATCTTCTATGGATTTACAAGACATATAAAAGGTTGGTCAAAAAAACTAGTCAGGCACTGTCAAGAAGTTGATGATGATCAATGACTGAGACAAACTCCTGTTTAGCTAATTAGAATCACTGATGGGCAATAATGATGTGAGCTAAGAATATTTGCAGACTTCTTTAGGATGAAAAATGGAGTAAAGAGAGGCTGTCAGTTTGTACAAGTTTTAAACTCCAATCAATTTTCCCAAGAGTGTTACTCATTCTAAACACTGAGAATCACTCTTCTTAACCACAGGGATTTCCACATTGAGCTTCTACCATCTTCCAAAAGCCAAAAATCTGAAAAATTATTCTAAATCACAAACAAATTTTTGTTGTTTGTGGAACATGCTATATATTATACAACATGACAGGATCATATTTTCTGGGTTTGGGCCCATTTTTAATGAGTTGTCAAAAATGAAATATTAGAGACTGAAATGAAACATTTAACTATGAATAAAGAGTTGATATTGAGCTTACACTAGAATAGAAACACTAACCAAAAAAAGCTAAGTTCAACAAATTTGACATTTTAATCAGAAAAATAAGAAAATGAACAATTAATAGAACTAGTTTGGATTATATCGGTATTTGATTTGAAACAAGAAAAGAAATTATCCTGAAAAGTTTATTTTAAATGTATATTTTATAATAACTGCAATTACTGGCTTTCAACTTAAACAGATCTCCAATTTCTAGTAAATTTTGAAATTCTAAAACAAATTTGGCAAAATGAAAATGAGAAAAGATGAGTTATTGCTACACTACCTGTCCATGTCACCACTAATTATTTTCTAAATCTTCTGCTACTTAGAGCATGTATACAATAAATGGCTAGAAAAGAATGGTTTCCAGGAACAATTCAGAAACACAGTAAACACGTTACATCCTGGGGGAAAAAACCAACATAACAAACCTCTGCTTTCCAAAATACAAGTAATCCATTGAGTCTGATATAAATTGCTCCCTTTATAAATAAAATGTTTTAATATTCAAATATATATATAGGGTGTGTATACATGTGTATGTATTTACATATATTCTCATTAAGCAACTTAGCATAAAATATTTAATAGTTCTAGAATTCTGGACTATTCCAAATCTATTTTGACTTATAAAATACTTTAAAAATTATCATTGAAAATACATATCTATAAGAAAAAGATATTTATATCTTAAAATAACAAAACTGATTTGTAATTCAATAATTGAGGTTGGGGAGAGAGCTCATAAGATAAAAAGTATGATCTGCCCATCATATATAAACATGAAACTAATTTCATATCACTGAAACTCTAAAGAAAAAGAAAAAGATAAAAATTTTATAATAGTACATTTTGAAAATTCTACGAACAATCAAATAACTTACTTTGAATTTGAATTTTAACCATAAAATGTCTTTTAAAATATGAAGCTGAAAAAAAAAAAGATGAAGTGACTATTCTTCCTATGGTTAGACATTTATTGACTTTAGTCAACTATTGATTTTTCTATTATATTTTGTCTATATGCCAAGAGATTTCTGTGCAAGCCATACTCTTATGACAATATATGAGTATACAAATATATAAATGATAAACAAAATCCCTGCAAAAGTATATCATATTTCGCATTTGATCATTTTGAAAATATTCTTCACCAAGAACACACAAGTATTTTACAGTGTTCAAAAATATCAGCACTTCAGAACAGACTGTTTTAACATCTGCACATCACCAGGGTTGCCCCCAAGGATTTTTAAATGATGCCTGCCTGTGCTGAATAAAGTGCTAACTTGCACCTTGCATTTCAAACTGTGTCCTGAGCAGCCATCCAGTTGGTACAACACCAGCTGAATTCCCACAGGCCACTGCTCACTCAGGCTTGACTGCAATTATCATGTCAATATTTTGTGCTCCGATATGCAGATATGCACACATGTAAGCTGCATAATACTTTCTTCTCTGTGGAATGTTGACTTATGCTCAATGTTCTGGGAATTTTTAATGAAACCAGATATTAAACTTTCATTAACTGAAGACAATCACAATTATTTGACCTTAAATACAAAAGTTAATCATTTCTTGTGTTTTTAGATATTTGGCCTACTCCTATTTATAAAGGCTAAAATTTTTAAATGTAGCTATTTAATTCAATATTATAAACCAGTAATAAAGTTCACATAAAAATTTAAAGTTAACAATTTCTGCATTCAGTATTCAGCATTATAAACCATTATGTGCAATACATCTTAGCATAATTCAGGTATCAAAACTGAAGTACTACTCCATTATTGCTTCATACTTACTCTCACCTTGCCTTGTAGGAGGTTGTAAAACTAAACATCCTTATGGAGTGGAGATGGGACATTTTGCCTTACTTCCTACTTTCCTCTGTTCTAGTCTCACCTCCATCCACTTCTCTGCCCAGGTTTACATAACTACAGGGGAAAAGCTCAACATAAGTGAGCTTACACCTTGAGTTAAACTGCCTAGCAGCACTGTTACCAGATGGCAAAGTTCTGGCAGCTCCCCTTCTGGGGTCTCCAACCTCCTATGCCCCCATCACAGCCCAGGATACATTTCAGGTGGTGCTGGCCAAATACATATGGGGCAACCTAGGACCACACAGCAGCTGTGCTCCTTGTGAGGTTGGGGGGAGGAAGATTCTTTTCCTATTTTAACTTTATATGATGTGTCCTTATAATAGCCTGCTCATTAAGCACCTATATTCTGTCAAACAATGCACAGAATTCAGACAATGGCTGCCATCTATGAAGATAAATATTTAGGTACAATCCAAACACACATTTTGCAAAAATAGTATAGACCAAAAAGATTATGGAATTAATATTATTTTTCTTACTTTTTCACTTTCCATTTATCCCATTTTCATATTCTATTTATTTAATTTTCATTTTTCAATTCCTACCACCACCTGCTAATACTCTCCCTTTCAGTTTACCTTCTATCTACTCTGTATGCATCACGTACGTACCTAGATATTCAAAGCTGCCACCCACTTTAGAACACAAACTCCTTGTAAGCATGGACTGGAGAAGGGGGGCTGTTTGTGTTTTTAATTTTCTTTTCTTTGTACCCCCACTTAATGCTTAATACTTAACACATTTCCTGGTACATAATAAGTGCTTTAACAATGCTTGCTAACTGACTGACCACCCTCTTGAATGAAAATTGGCACTACACTTCAATAGCTTTGAAGAAATCCAGAAATCTAATACCAGAGGAAGAACCACAACAGGGAAAACATATTCCCCCCTCTAGGGCAAAGAATTATACTGCCATCCTATTTTACATGTTAGAAATCCACATGAATTCTGAATTCTTAAGCTATTAAACACAGTGCGACTTTCCATGCTCCTTAACCCACTCACTTTTAAATGAAAGGTAAAAAATAATTTGTTTTAAAGTTTAATAGATCCTAAGGCCTTCTTTGTGTCCAATAATATACATAATATGCCAGCTCCTTCTGGTTATGTTACCTCCTCTTCTCTCCTCTACCCACCACTCCACATAACTTTAATATATGTTATTAGAACCTGCTTCTCAGGATTGTTATGAAAACCAAATGAAAGATGAAGTACAGAAAGCACTTTACAAACCTTTAAAGCACCACACCAACGTTACCTATTGTTATCAAGTGGGCAAATGAAGGCAAACTGTCATCACGTGAGAAGGGCCAATATATGTGTGACACTCAGGACATGGAACTTAGAGAACAGAAATAGTGCTAAAACCATGGCAAACTATAAATGTTGCAGTTAGCTACACCACTTTTGAAGATGTAAGCTTTCACAGAACCATGGGACTTCTGGGAAAAGAGAATGAAAGATTATCTAATCTAATCCCTTCATTTTACGTATGAAGACTTTCCAAATTTAGCCAATTAAACCACAGAACTCCTTAGCCACCCAGGCTCATTTATCATTATAGATTGAAAGTTGAAAGAGAACTCACATGTCATCAAGTCCAACGCCAAGATTTTACAGATAAGGAAATTGTCTTTCCTTCATGGTCAAATAGCTAGGAAAGTCTATATACAAACAAAATGAGCACAAAAGAAAGGAGAAAGATCATAGGAAAAGGAAAACAGAAATGATGAATAAAACTAAAGGCTGACTCTCTGAAAAGGCTAATAGGGTTGATAAATCATTAGTTAATATGATTTAAAAGACAGCAGAAAATAAAAATCAATAAAAACAGAAAATGAACAAGGTGAAATTATAACAAAAGTCAGAAGAAAAGAAGTATCAGAACACATGATGCTGCTATATTCTAATAAGACTGTGACCACAAAACAAACAGAGAAATCACTTCAAAAATATAAAATATCCAAAATATCAAAAGGCCAGAGAGAGATCTGAAATAACCCAATTTCAGAAAAGGAAATCAATCCAGCTGTAAAGGAACTAGCAAGAAAAAAACTCAAGGTTCTGACAGATTCAGAGGAGAGTTCTACCAAACATCTAAAGAATAATTAGCACCAATCTTCACAAATTATTCTCAAAAAAAAATAACAGCCCTACCAGAATCCTTTTATAAGGAAACTATAGACCTAATATCCAAATAAGGAAAAGAAGGAAAACTATAGGCCATTATCATTAATGAATATTAACTCAAAAATTTTAAACAACATCCTGTCAAAATGAATGCAGTGATTTATCTAATAAATCACTTACTATGACCAGGTTAGATTTATACCAAGGATGCAAGGATGTTCAAGATCAGGAAAATAATCAACATAATTAATCATATTAAAAGTCAACCCTCCCCAAAACCACACTATCATTTCAATAAATACAGAAGTCTCTGACAAAGTATAATACGTTTTTATGCTTTAAAAAAAAAACTATAAAGATAGGCATAGAGAAACTTTTTTAATATAAAAAATATCATATTCAAAAATTCATTTCAATTCAGCAATCAGTTTTTAGGCACCTTCTATGTGCCAGTGACTGTGATAAAAGCCCCTTCAAAAGGCTTAAGGTCTAATACAATCTAACTACTGCATCATATACAATGGGCACATAATAGAACCTTTCACCAAAAATACAGGAGTAAAGCAAGGATTGACCACTCTCCCTACTATTATGTGATACAGTTTTTTAAATTATTACCAAGAGTAACAAAGAAAAGAAAGAAAATAATGTATACATTAGGCAAAGAGGAAATTAAACTATCACTCTTTCTGGATGATATGACGGTATACTTGGAATAATTTAGAGAAGAAGCAAAGATATGAATTAAAACAATTATTAGCTTTATTAAAATTTCAGGCTAAAAAATAAAACCTCAAAAATCAATAATATTTATACATAATAACAAAAGAAGTAATAATAGAAAGGGAAATTTCATTAAAATTTCAAAATACATAAAAAATCAGGGGATTAACTACCAAAGTAAACAAAAAATATATATTTATTCAACTTCAAAGTGTTCCTTTAAAAAATTAAGAACAACTGGAGGAATATTCAGTGTTTATGGCTAGGCCAAGCTAATAAAAAAGAAAATCACCATACTTCCAAAGTTAATCTACATTTTTAATACAAAAATGAAATAGATATAAATATATATAGGATATTTTATGAACTTGCTAAATTTTGGGGGGAAAACCAAACATCTAAAATATCAAGGAAAACACTGAAAGATGTGGAAATAAAGAGAAAAAAGCATTTCCAGAGGTCAAACAATATATATTCTAAAACAGTAGTTCTAGAAACCACCTGGTACTACTTAAAGAATAAGACTCAATAACCCAGGGTTTGATAAAGTAGAAAACATAAATTACCTAGCAAAAAAATTCCTTATCTGATAAGAACTGCTGGGAAAACTGGAAAGCAATCTGGCACAAATTAAGCTTAGACTAACACATTGTATATCACATTCCTCAAAACATTCTAAATGGAAATGGAACCCTAACATTAATGATGAGAAAACAAAATTAAAATTACAAGAAAAACAGATTATATATACCTCTCACAGCTATGGATAGGAGCTATATTCTTAACCAAACAAGAGATATGGGCAATTTTAAAAGACAGAATAAGAAGAAATTTTGACTATGTGAAATTTAAATACTTATGCAAAGACAAGATTAATGGGATCCAGGATAAAAATATAATTGGTTAAATAGAGGGAGTGGGGAATCTCTGAAATTTCTCTGAGAAGGATTTAGTATTCAATAAGCATAAACAATGTATAAGAAGATAGATATGTATATGTATATATGCATGTATGTATAAATATGTACATATGTGTGTATAAATGTAGATGCATATATATAAATATATACATACATATGTGTGTACAAATCTTTATATACATATTGTGTGTATGTGTGCACACACATATATACACATATACATATACACACAAATGGCCATTTCCCAATAGGTAAGGGGTCAAAGGATACAAACAGTTCTCAAAAGAACAATTGCAAAGTACTTATAAACACATGAGAATGCTCCAAATCACTAATAATAAGAGAAATACAAATCAAAACAACTCTGGGGTTCCATCTCACACGCTGAGTATTGACAAAGATGACAAAAACATGGTAATTCTCAAGTTCAAGGGGTTGTAGAATGACACTAATACATTGTTGATAAAGCTGTGAGTTTGTACAAACATGTTGAAAAGTCATTTGGAATTATAAAATCAAAATAACTAAGGTGTCCATATCCTTTGAAATAGAGACTCCATTTACTAGGTTTATGTTCCAGTCAAGAGAATAGTAAGAAATAAGTCCTCATTTGCAACAAAATTTAACAGCATTTTTTGCAATGGCAAAGAATTAGAAACAAAGTAGATACCCAACATCTGGGAAATGGCTAAACAAACTGTGGTTCATGAATGTAACGGAACATTACATTGTGATGCTGTAAAAATTGATATATTGTCCTTTGACCCAGAAATACCACCACTAAGTCTGTATCTTAAAGAAATTATTACAAATGGGAAAGCTCTTTTTGTGGTGGCAAAGAACTGGAAATAGAGGGATGCCCAGCAGTTGGGGAATGGCTGAACAAACTGTGGTATAAGACTGTGATGGAATACTACTGAGCCATAGAAATGATGGGCAGTATGTTTTCAGAAAAACCTGGGAAGACTTACATGAACGGATGCAAAGTGAAGTGAACGGAACCAGGAGAACACTGGACACAGTAACAGTAATATTATATGTAATAATAAAATGACTTAACTACTCTGATTCAAAAGCACCAATGATGAAAAATGCCAATCTATTCAAAAGAGAGAAGAGTGCAGATCGAAGCAGACTTGTTTGTTACACTTTATTTTTCTTAGAGTTTTCTTTTGCAATATGGCTAATATGAACATTTGTTTTGTATGACTTTACATGTATAGTCAGTATTGTTGCTTGCCTGCTCAATGTACAGAGGTCAAGGAGGAAGGAGGGAATTCAGAACTCGAATTTTTTTTTTAACGAATTGTAAATAATATATGTGATGAATACAAAGAAGCAAGTACTTGAACTGATACACAGTGAAGAAACCAGAATCAAAATACTACATAATACCTACAAAAATATAAAATAAAACAATTAGATGCCAAAAACATGATTGAATTTAACATCATGATAAAGATCAAGCATGACAAATATTACCCCTTCATGGAGGTGGGAAGCCCTCAGGTATTACACACACTGTACATATGTTTGAATTTTTTTAAGTGTACCAATCAGATGCACTGGGTTTTTTTCCTTTCCTATACCAAATATCACTTGAATAACTGTGATGACATAAGAAATAGAAGACATCAATAAAAGCTTATATTTTTTAAATAATCATGAGAAATTCCTATTCCATGCAACTTTGAGGAACTAAGAATGCTTGCTGCCTCACATTGTCAAATATTTTTGTGACCTCAGTTTGTAAGTTTGTTAGAATTTCACGGTCTTAAAAAAAGTTATATTTCCTTGGTGGAGGGCTGGTTCATGGGAACAAAAGTAAATATTATGCTTTCTATACTAGATGCATTACTTATTTAGTGTGACTATAACTATATTTTCCTGATATTCTGATATAAATAAAATCATCTTTACAGTGCAAATTAGGAATACCATTGAGATTAGAAAAACTCTCTAGGTATTTTCAAACATGTTGATATAGAACTGTATTTCAGGTTTAGTTACTTTCTGTCTACTTAAAATACCATTGATCTCAACTTTTAAAAAATAAAATGCTACATATCTAGTTCACTTTCCTTTGAAATATTTTTATAACAAAAAGTTACCCAAAATGCTACAAATGAACAGATATATCTTCTTATTTCTTCTAAAGAGCTATTGATCCTTTTCACTTTTATTTGAATGCTATTACAATTATATGAGTAATCTTAATGCTTTTATGAATGAAAGTTTATGACAATAACTGATTTTAACTGTTAGGCTCCTAATAGTAAATGGCTACTAATTTTTTTCCTGCCAAAATCTTATTACCATAGTGTAAAAGGACATGAGATGAGAAGACTGTTCACAAAATAAAGATAGTAGAGTACAGTCAACATTTTTACCTAGCTCTCCCAAAACACTTCTTCCATAAAAGCCCAGAAAACATGCCAGAAGTAATTCTCAAAGGAAAGGTCACACCTAGGCTTCTTTCCCACCCAAGACAGCTTAGGAAGACTGAAAGAAATACATAAACACTGAGCTAGGGGCTGGCCTGGAGTACAGACCAAGCAATGGCAGGACAAAGGAAGCACCACACCCATTACACAGTTCAATGTCATAAGTCTGAAGTAGAGAGCAATGGCCACAAAGGCCCTCCCAGAATACTCAGCACACAACAAATTCCAGAAACTTAGCTATGTGATGGAGCAGAGGAGCCTCTAGCTCAAAATATAGGCCTGCCATAGGAAAAACCAGAGCATAACACCAAGACCAAAGGTGATCCAAGAGTTGTCACTCTGAACCTACAAACCCTAACGGTGACTGAGCCCACCAACTCTCTACTGAAATTCAACTACACACAAGCCAAGACCCACACCTTGGTTAGGAACTGCAGGGCTCAGACAGGAGGCAGGCCCCCATACTGAGCTGTGAGTGAAGCTCAAGCAACGTCATCGCTTCCCCAATCCCCACAACTAAACAGAGTCTAACACTAAAATAAAAACAAAAGTCAAGATTGCAAAAATCAGCAAACAACAACAAAAATCTGACCAGAAAAAGCTACTATAATACCAGGGAGGCTCACATACATTGGTCACAAGAACAACAAGAATTCCTAGAACAATTAAAGTAAGAGCTAAAGAAAGAGAAAAAAGGGGGAGGGGGGATAATTAAAGATCAACATTAAATAAGAATGGGAAAGAATAAAAAAGTGAAAATAAAGGAGAGTTTATCAAGGAAGTTATGAAAAAAGAAATGTTTGGTAAAAGAGGTAGAAAATTTCACTAAAGAAAATAACTCCTTAAATACTAGAATGGGCCAAATGGAAACTAAAGATTCCATGAGACATCAAGAAATAATAAAACAATGTCAAAAGATTGAAAAAAAAAAGTGTGACTATCCAGCAGAAAAAAACATAACTGACCTAAAAAAAGAGATCAAGGAGAAATAATCGAAAAATGATGAGTCTATCAGTTTTTCTAGCTGTTTAAAAACTATTTTTGATAATTTGATACAGTTGACACTGAATATATTAATTTAGGTAGAATTGTCATTTTTATTATATTGACTCAAACTACCCATGAGCAACTGATATTTTTCCAACTGTTTAGATCTGATTTTATTTGCATGAAAAGCATTTCAGAATTGTGTACATATAGTTCCAGGGTTTATCTTGGCAGGTAAACTCCTGCCATTATCTTACATTGTCTATGGTTGTTTTAAATGGAATTTCTTTCTATTTCTTACTCCTGGACTTTGTATGTAATACATAGAAATCCTGAAGATTGATGTGGATTTATTTTGCATCCTGCAACTTTGCTAAAGTTGTTAATTATTTTAATTACTTTTTTAGTTGATTCTCTAGGAGTCTCCCAGAATATATCATATCACTATGAGTGACAGTTTTATTTCCTCATTGCCTATTCAAATTCCTTTATTTTTGTCCTCTCATTGCTATAGTTAACATTTCCAGCACAATACTGAATAACACACACAGAGGACAATGGGCATCCTTGCTTCACTTGGTTGTATTGTGAAGACTTCTAGTATATCCCCATTACAAACAATGCTTGCTGATAGTTTTAGATAAATATTACTTATCATTTTAAAGTTAACTCCACTTATTCCTATGCTCTCTAGTGTGTTTAATAGGAATGGATGCTGTACTTTATCAAAGGCTTTTTCTGCATCTATCGAGATAATCATATGATTTCTGTGAGCTCTGTTATCGATATCATCAATTATACTAATAATTTTCCTAATATTGAACCAGCCCTGCATTTCTAGTATAAATCCATCTAGGCCATATTGTGATATATTGATGTAATCTCTTTGCTAGTATTGTGTTTAAAATTTTTGCATCAATATTCATTAGGGAAATTGGTCTATAATTTTCTTTCTATGTTTTGGCTCTTCTTGGTTTAGATATTGGCACCATAATTGGGTAGTAAAAGAAATTTGGTAGGATTCCTTCTTCACCTATCCTTTCAAATAATTTATATAGTATTGGGATCAATTATTCTTCAAATGTTTGATAAAACTTGCTTGTAAATCCATCTGATCTTTTTCTAAGGAAGTTTATTAATAGCTTATTCAACTTCTTTTACTAACACTGGATTATTTAACTATTCTATTTCTTCTTTGGCTAATCTAGATAATATACATATTTGTAGATATTCATCCATCTTATTTAGATTGTCAAATTTCTTGTCATGGAATTGGGCAAAATAGCTCCTAATAATTGTTTTAATTTTCTCTTCATTCATGATAAATTTCCTTTTCATTTTTGATACTAGTAATTTAGTTTTCTTCTTTCTTTTTCTTAATCAAATTAAACAATGGTTTATCTATGGTTTTATTACTTTCAATTTTACTAATCTCTCATTTGATTTTCAGGATTTCTAATTTGATGTTTAATTGGGGATTTTTAAATTTGTTCTTTTACTAGTTCTTTTTACTTGTATACCCAATTCATTGATCTGTCTTTTCTTTATTTTAATGATTTAAGCAATTAGAGATATAAATTTTGCCCTAAGTACCACTTTGGCTGCATCCCATAAATTTTGGTAGGCTGTCTAATTGTTGTCCTTAATGAAATTATTGTTTCTATGATTTGTTCCCCAACCCACTTTTTTTTAGAATTAAATTAGTTTCCAATTAATTTTTAATTAGTCTTTCCATTATCCATTATTGAATATAATATTTACTGCATTATGCACTTATTATTCCTGCTTTTTTAATTTGGTTGTGGGGTTTTTATGCCCTAATACATGGTCAATTTTGTGTAAGTATTGTATACTGCTTGTAAGTATTGTATACTGCTGAGAAAAAAAGGATATTTCTTTCAATTTCCATTCAATTTTCTCCAGAGCAAAAAAAAAAAAAAAAGAAAGAAAGAAAAAAATTCATCTGGAAGAACAAGAGGTCAAGGATATCAAGGGAATCAATGAAAAAAATGTGAAGAAAAATGATTGAGCCACAGCAGATCTCAAACTGCATTGTAAAGCAGCAATCATTAAAACTGTTTGGTACTGGCTAACAAGTATAGTGGCATAGATTATCTACATGTTACATTATATTAAATGGCCATAGTAATCTAGTATAAGGTAAACCCAAACATCCAAGCCCTTGGAACAAAAACTTATTATCAGACAAAAACTGCTGTGGAAACTGGAAAATAGAATGGCAACAACTAGATATAGACCAACATCTCACACTCTATACCAAGAAAAGGTCAAAATGGATATATGATTTACACATAAAGTGTGAAACAATGAGCAAATTAACAGAGCATAGAATAGTTTATCAGATCTATGGAGAAGGGATGAATTAAAAACCAAGAAAATACAGAAAATATTTAAAAAGTAAATAAATAATTTTGATTATATAAAATTTAAAAGTTTTTGCATAAACAAAACCAATGCAACCAAAATTAAAAAGAAAACAAAACTGGGGGGGAGGGAATTTTGTACTCATTTCTCAAAAGTATAAAGAATTCAGTCAAATTTATAAAAATAAAAGTTCTTCAATTAATAAATGGTCAAAGGATATGGACAGGTAATTTTCAGATGAAGAAACGAAAGCTATTTGTAGTCACATGGGAAAATGCTCTAAATCACTATTGATTAGAGAAATGCAAATTTAAATAACTGTAAAGTACCATCTCACACATATCAAATTGGCTAATAAGACACAAAAGGGAAATGATGGATGTTGGAGGGGATGTGGAAAACTAGGACACTAATGCATTGATGGTGGAGCTGTGAACTTATTCAATTACTCTGGAGAATAATTTGAAACTATTCCCAAAAAGCTATAAAACCGACCATCTCCTTGATCCAGCAATACCACTGCTAGTTCTATATTCCAAAGACATTCAAAGAAAAAGAAAAAGAACTTATGTGTACAAAAATAATTACAGAAGCTCTTTTTGTGTTGACTAAGAATCAGAAATCAAAGATATGCCCATCAGTTGGGAAATGGTTCAACAAACTATCGTATATGATTGCAATGGAATATAATTGTACTATAAGAAATGAACAACAGGATGATTTCAGAAAACCTGGAAAGACTTACATGAACTAATTCAAAGTAAAGTGAGCAAATCCAGGAGAAGATTGTACACGGTAGCAGCGATACTGCACAACATCCAAGACAATCCCAAAGGACTCAAGATGAAACAAGCCGTCTACCTCCAGAGACAGAACTGATAATGTTTGAATACAGAATACAGAATACAGAATACAGAATGAAGCATGCTATTTTTCACTTTCTCTATTTCATGCTTTTTAGTTTACTCAAGTCTTCCTGTACAAAATTACTAATATGAAAATACTCTGCATGATTGCACATGTTTGACCTATATCTGATTGCTCATTGTTCACAGGGAGGGAGGGAAGGAATTTGGAACTCTAAACTATGGGGGAAATGTTTAATGTTTTTTTACATGTAATTGAAAAAATAAAATACATTACATAACTGGAAAAAATTAATAATACTGGGACAGGGGGAGAGGCGGAAATCATTGGTCTACCTAAAGGCCATGAAGTAAAAAAGGAGCCTATACATCACATTTCAAGAAATTATAGAGGAAAATTTCTCAGACTGCTGAGAACCACAGGGCAAAGTAGAAACTTCTACCTCCTGGAAGAAACTCCAGAAAATAATAAATAAAATATATACCACCAGGAATATTACAGCCAACACCCAAGAACTCCCAGGTAGAGGAGAAAATACAGCAAGTACCCAAAAAGAAATAATTCAAATACCATGGAACCAGAATCAAGATCATACAACATTTACAAGCCACCACTATAAAACCATAAATACCAGTATCAAAACCATGCTAATAATATCAAAAATAAATAAGTTGAATTCATAACTAATGAAGATGGAATTACAATAATTAGGAGCTATTTTACCCAACTATATGCCAATAAAACTGAAAATATAAATTTAGTAGATAAGTATTTACAAAAATATAAACAGCCAAAATAGAATACTTAAATAACCTGATCCTGGGAAAGGAAAATAAACAAATGACAAATGAACTAACTGCCTAAGAAAAAGCCCCAGAACCAGATCAATTTACAAGCAAATTCTACAAAACATCTGAGGAACAATTAATTCCAATACTACATAAACTGTTTCAGAAAAAAGGAAAGAAGGAATCCTATTAAATTCTTTCTATGACACAAATGTGGTCTTAAAATGTAAACAAAAGGAAATCAAAATAGAAAAAGAAAACTATCAATTTCCCAAAAGAATATTGATGCAAAAATTTTAAGTAAAATGCTAATAAAGAGATTATAACAATATATCACAAACATTATACATAATTATCAGGTTACATTTACACCAGGAATGCAAAGCAGTATTAGGTAAAACCTAAGTATAACTGAAAATGTTCATGACAAAAATAAAAATAATTTCAATAGGTATAGAAAGATCTTTTCACAAAAAAAAATACCCATTCCTTTAAAAAATAAAACTTTAGAAATCATAGGAATACATGAAGCTCATTTTAAAATAAGTAATATGTAACTAAAACCAAGAGCAGCATTATCTAAAATGGAGATATGCTAGAAGTCTTTCCAATAAGATTAAGAGTGATGCAAGGATTCCCATTATTATTCGATATCACTTAGGTATTAATTAAGTAATCAATTAAGTATTCAATATCATTAAATATCACTAGAAATGGTACCTATAAAATTAGGCCAAGAAAAAAGATGATGAATGAATAAAAACAGGCAATAAGAAAACAGTAGGCACTTAATAAATATTTATTCACAGACTTAGGAAACTTAAATAACTTTTTCTCCGTTACGGACAAATTTTTTAAAAGGGAAATACAGAATTTTTAAAATTGCTGGAGAAACTAGAATTAAAAGATTTGTGATAAATGATACTATTAAAAGACATACAAATATTTCTGAGCAGTACATGGAACTTTTACAAAACTTAAACATATATTAGAATGCAGAAATATTACAAATACAATTTTTAAAAGTATCATTTATAGACCATGACACAATAAGAACAGTTATAGTTTCAGGGAGCAAAAACAAAAGGCACAAACCCAAAGAAAATTCAAAATAACAAGCGGATAAAAGAACAAATCAGAAAAATTAATAATTATGAAAATGACATAACATGACAAAATTTCCGGAAGGCAACTAAAACGATCCATAAAAAGGAAACCATTTTCCTAAAAACATAAATTTAACAAAACATTTCTTTGGCAGCTTAAGGCTGATGAAGCATTTTACATGCCAACATTTGATCTTCACAACAACTCTAGAAAGTACATACTATCATATCCATATTTTACAGCTAAGGAAGCAGAAAGAGAGGCTAAGAAACTTCCTCAGAATTATACCGCTAAGTAAGCATCTGAGGCAGGATTCATACTCTGGTGTTCCTCACTCCAAGTCCATCATTCTATCCCCTACTCCACTTAACTAAGATTAATGAACTGAATGTACAATTTTTAAAATGATAAAGTCAAAAAATAAACCCAAAATAAGAACAAAAGAGAAGATACTGAAAAATGAGAGGAGAAATAGATAAATTGAAAATCAAAAAGATTGAAGAAATAAGTGATATTAAAAGCTGGCTCTCTGAATAGACTAATAAAATTGATAAACCACTGCCTGACCTGTTTAAAAAGTGGGCAAAAAAAATCAAATCAACAAAAACTGAAAGAAATAAAAAAGAATTATTAGATCCTACAATATACAAATTAATACTAACAAAACTGAAAACATAAAATACAGTACCTTTAAAAATACAAAATATGCAAACTAAAAAAAGGCCAAAGGGAGATCTTCACCCAACCTCCAAAAGGGAAATAGAACTAGCTAGAAAAGAACAAGGGAAAAACTGGTTAATTATGAATTCATAGAAGAATTCTATGAAACATGGCAAATAAATGATCCCTAAATACTGAAAAATAAAACAGTCAAACTCCTCATATGAGACAAATACAACCCTATTGTTAAATTACGGAAGGATAGAGCACTGAAGTCGAGACTGAGACCTACTTCTGTAATATCAACTCAAAAAAAGGTTTTAAACCTGTCAAATCAACTTCAACAATTCATCCAAGAAAAAGTTCAACATGTTCAATTTAGATTCATAACAGAGAAGTACTGATGGCTGAACGTTAGAAAAATAATCAGCAAAACTAATCACCAGGGTAACCAGGGTAACAGCCTGTAAGTATCTGAGGCTGGATTTCCATTCAGGTTTTCCTGATTCTAGGCACAAACAGCTATCCACTTTGCCTCCTAGTTGCCAGAAGAGAGATTTGTGGCATGGAGACCACCTGGCTATTATCATAAAACAGACATGAGGTGATGAGGGCCTGTACCATGGTGATGGCAGAGTCAGAAGAAAGAAGGAGCCATATATTGGAGATAGAGATAAAATCAACAAAACTTGACTACAGTCTGGATAGGGAAAGGGAAAGTAAGTAATTGCTTTGAACACCTAGGTTGCAATCCTGGGTGACAGGGAAGACAGTGGTATTCTTGACAAAAAGGAAGTTAGGAAGAAAGATAATTCAAGGGAAAAGATAACAGGTTTGGCTTTGGCCATATTGAGTTTAAAGTGTCTATAAATAAACCAGTTTGAGACATCTGGTTGGTTGCTTCTCATCTTCCATTCTCAAAAAGGACCAAAATGACATCATTATGTTTCAGTGAAGGTACAGTGTGTCTGAATGCAGTTGATTAGACCAAAAGTTCTACCACAAGATAGGTTGCTTATCTTGCCCAGTACCTTATCTTGTCCAAAGACAATTCAAATGAAAGTGATTCAGTTTCCTGGCATGACCCTGATATACCGTTCAGGTTTCATAGGCATACAACAATGAGGCCAGCACAACAGCTCTGGAGACCTTCAGTTTGGCAAGCTGTCTAATGACTCTTCTTTCTCATACTTTCCTTCAGAGCCTCCCAATTACTGAGCTAGCTTTCGCAATGTTGTCTATCAACCTCATCATCTGTGTGTACATTACTGGACAGTATACTGCCAAGATAAGTTAACTTATCCACAGTATTCAAAATTTCTGAATTTGCTATAACTGAAGATACTATATATGGACTGTGTGGTGCTGGTTGGTGGAGAACTTCTGCTTTCTTAGTATGAATTGTTAGGCCAAAATTAGCATAAATGGCAGACATTCAATTCACACTGTGCTGCATTTCAGCTTTAGAGGCTGTCTTTGTGTTGGCTAAAAATTAGAAATGGAGGGGATTCCCATCAGTTGGGGAATGGCTGAATAAGCAATGGCATATGATTACAATGGAGTATTCTATGCTGTAAGAAATGATTAGCAGTGCTATTTCACAAAAACCTGAAAAGACTTACATAAACTGACCAAGAGTGGAGTGAGCTGAATCAGGACAATGTTATACCCGGCAACAGCAATACCGTATGATGAACAACTGTGAATGACTTAGGTATTCTCAGCAGTACAACGATCTAAGGCAATCCCAAAGACTCACAATGAAAAATGCTATCCACCTCCAGAGAAAGAACTGGTGGTATCTGAATAGAGATGAAAGCATACTATTTTTTCTCTTTCATCTGACCTTTCTTTTTTCTATCTTTTCTTCCTGTCTTCCTTTCTTTCACTTTCCTTCCACAAGATGACTAACATGGAAATAAGTTTTACATGATTTCACTTGTATAACCTATATCAAACTGTTTACCATCTCAGGGAGGGGAAAGGGAAGTGATGATGGAATAAAATTTGGAATTCAAGATTTTTAAAAAATGTCAAATGTTAAAAATTTTATACATAATTGGGCATTTTTTTAAAGGGTTCTCAGGCTGGGGCCTGCTGAGATCCACTGCTGCTTTCAGTGAGAGGCTGCGCAGGTGCATGACATGACTATAGCTCCCAGTCTATCTGCAACAGCTGCTTTGTCACTTGCCACAGGTTAAAAAGAGTGAAGTGGCATGGATGACATCTTTTGATGTACACATAAACTGGAGAGACAGAGTTCCACAAAGCTATTGGCCTCACTCTATTCCAGAGTTATCTGAGTCCAATGGCAAGACAAAAGACAAAACAATTGGCCATAACCCAGTATACAATAGATTGTAACTTGGATCTTCAATGAATAACCAAGCTCTAAGCACTCCACAGAGCCTGCTTCTGCCACCTTTATGGCTGTTGGAACAAACCCCTATTTTCCAGGGAAGTCTTTACACACTTAGGGAGACACCCCTACAACTCACCAATTGGTTTAAGGCCCATCAGTTATCTTCAACCTGGTTTAGCCCATCTGCTGAAAGTTTTACCAAGGCATGACTACCGCACATGCCACAGCTTCTTGCCATGAGTTGAGTGAGAGTTGGGTGACAAGTGGACACCAAAGGTGGGAAGAAGCTCTGAATGAGGCCCAGGAGCCCTCATAAATGGGTACTAGTCTTCTCTTAACACCCCGCACAGTTCAAAATTTAAAGGGAAAAGAGAAGAGAGTTCCGTACAGACCCCTGAGGGACACACAACATTAGTCTGCATAACCTGGATGAAGACCAAGAAAAGGAGACTGAGAAAAAGCAGTCAGAAAGGTAGGATACCAGGACAGAAGAGTGCCAGGAAAACCTAGAAAGAATAGGTTATCAAAGAGATAATAGGTTGCAGAGAGGTTAAGAAGTCTGAGCATTGAAAAAATGACCATTAGACTTGGCAAGTAGCAGATCACTGGTAACTTTGGAGAGAGCTTTTTCAAATGAATGATGAGGCGGGAGCAAGAATGTAAAGCGTTAAGGATATTGAGAGGAAAGGAGATAGTTATCAATTATACATGATTTCTCTAGAAGTTTATTTACAAAAAGGAGGAGATATAAGATGATAACTAGTAGGAAAGGACAGGTCAAGTAAGGGTTTTTTGAGGGTGGGGATGACATGGGAATACTTGTAGCTGCCAGGAAGTAGCAAAGAAAGACTGAATTTAAGTCAGAGTGAGGATGAAAGAAGAGTCAACAAGCTAGATAAGATGGAATGGGATCACTTGGATAGGTAGAGGAATTTGCCTTGACAAGGATAAGGGCCCCTTATTCAAGTGAAACAAGGGAGAAGGAGATAGTAGCAGAAGGCCCTTGGGTTTTGTGAGCTGAAAAAGAAAGAAGAGGGAGCTCTTGATTAAGGGCCTCAATTTTTTCAGAGATATATATGGGAAAGTTCTCAGCTGAGAATCATGGCAGAGGGAGTCTCGGGAAGGTTCAGGAGGGATGAAAAGATTTGGAAGAGCTGCTGCAGTAAAGGGGATAGATAATTAATTAAAAGCATTAAAAAATGCCTGGCTTCAGGGAAGACCCAATTGACATTATGTAACATAACTTTGTGAAAGACCTTATCAGCACAATTTTACCATCTGCCTCCATGTTTGTTCAAAAGTACCTGAGCAGAAGTGAAGGGCAATACAAAGCACAGGGCTGAAAGAACAATGAAATTAGAGGCTAAGAGATTCAAGAAAAGAGACCATTATAAAGCTGAGCTGGTTCACTAAGGAGTCAAGACAGAAAAGGGAGGAGAATGTAGCTAACTCAAGGTGATAGCCTTGAAAAGACCCGAGGGTCTGAGAGAATGGAGGTCAGAGTGAGGACGAAAAACAGGGTCTGGCGCAGCAAAGCACAAGAAGGACAACAGACTGTGAAGAAATAAGGACATTTCAGAGTTCACGAGCATGGACGGAGTCCATCAAGGGCTAAGACGCCGAGAGGACGGAGGAACTGGTCACACAAAATGAATAAACTGAGGAGTTTTGAAGTTATAGCATTTGGGAGAGTATCGATATACACACGGCAGTCCCTCACAGTGAAGGCAGGAGTTCACAAAGGGATAAAGTCAAGTACTGAACTCATTATGGAAAGAAGGGTAAATGTGGGTAGACAATAGTTACCAGAACTTTCTTTGGGTGGCAGATATGGACGGAATGAACGCTGATAATATTCAATATAAGTTTTAGACTTTATGCCTTTTGATGTCAAGCAAATGGGACTTCCTTATCAGACCCTTCTTCTAGCATCTTAGTGATAAGAGAAAAACACAGACACCTTGGCTTTTAACTTCAGCTTGGTCAACTCTGTTAAGATACCACAACTTCAAAGGCCTGTTTAGGGCAGGATCTGTCATCTGGGTGATGGCACTTTTTCCTTATCTGAAATCACAGAGACATGCTAGGGAAAGAAGATGCCCATAGCTTGGGATCATAAAACCCAACTGACGCTACTTTGTTTACAATGTGTTTATCTAAGAGAACTCCTTTCTCACAGCAAACTGTATATAAGCAAGATTTCTGTACTGAGTCAGCCAGAACAAGTTTCTGGCTCCATAATGCATTGATGTTACTGTTTTCTTTAATAGGGAATTGTTTAATTAATTAAATCATAAAATGTAGGCATTTAGCCTGTTGCCTTTTCTCTAACCAAGTTTTCAGGTTAACAACTCCAAAGGAGGAGAGATTATTGAATGAAGAAGGTAGAAGGAAAGCTTCTAAGTGGTAATGGGGAACAAGGATTATACCAACTCTCCCACCTCAACTAAGGAATAACAGAAAATGAATGAAAGTAGAACTAGTGCTGGTTTCATCAGGAGGGAGCTAGGTCTTAATGAGAGGTAAAAGATGAAAGGAGTGGGAAAGTAGAAGAGTTAAGATGAAAGCCTGTTTGTTACTATGAAGCAGTCATTCTAGAGCAGTTATTAAACTAGTTGCCTAAAGGCCCAACGTGGGGGGGAGGTTTAACCAGATTAAAATGCAATTGGGAAACATTTAACAACTTAAAATATAATACAATATACACAATGTTAATTTACTGGCTTTCTCAATCATTTTGCAGGACAACAGGGATCTAGTTTCTATTTAAGCTAGACATGTCTAGAAAGCACAGAGGATGAGGCAGGACAAGAGGCAGGGCTGAGCTGAGGGAAAAGGGAACTAGGAATTGGGCCCTGAGGGAGAATGAGGGGTGATGAGGCACACTAGTGCATTATTAGTGGAGACTCACACCCATTTCTGAAAGCAACTTGGAATTATGCAAAACTAGAGATTAAAATGCTTCTGGGTGATAAGAAAAACTTCCCCACAGGCATCAGAGTATTTACAGCAATACTTTTGATACTAGAAAAGAACTGCAGAAAAGTAGAGGCCCACTAGGAAACAACTAAACAAACTGTAGTACGTGAATATATGCAGTTACTGTGCTATAGGAAAAAATGAATAAGATTAAGACAAAAGCATGAAAAAACATACATGATCTGATACAGAATGAAATAAGTGAGGCCAATAAAACAGTATAATCATTGTAACGGTGTAAATGGAAAGAACAAACAGCAAAAAAATCATATGTAAACACTGTAAAATTATAAAAAAAGATACGAGAAGATCCCTCAATCTCGTTCCTTTACAGAGATGGGAGACCCATGGCTCTGAAACTCTGCATATGTTTTTAGATTTATTTCCATGTACTGATCAGTTTTGCTGATTTTGTTCCTCTTCTTCCTCTTTTTTTATTTAAAAAAACTGTGGATGGAGAAGAGACCATAGGAGAAATTATCATGATGTAAAAAATAAAAGATACTAACAAAATATATGTTAAAGACATGCTTGAGACACAAAAAGGTATCAAGGAAAATTTATTAAAGTAGAGATCAGAGGAACCGAACACTTTAGCCAAAGCTCACCCTGATGGGGTTCAGACTCTTTCCACTTAATCTGGCCTTTCTTACTCAAATCTAATCTTCCCATTTATCTCGGCTGTTTCAGGAAGCCTATGGGCTTTTAGTTATCTCTGTGCTCAGGTCTCTGTTGCCTCCCCCCCATCCCATCAAAACCACATTCTCCAGGCTGCTGACCACTCCCATCAAGATCTGTATTCATTCCCAAACCACCCCTATCAAGATCTCTGGATTGCCCTACCTGCTTCACACCCAAGCCCTCCACAGTCCAATAAGTCCTGATTTCCTCCAAATGTTTCCAACCCTTGACCAGTCATTCCTTCCTTGGACTTCTTCTCAAGACCCTCCCTAAACCCCTCCTCCCATCACCCTAGACTATCAGACCACTCCCAGATCCCCCCTATAGTCTTTTCTTATTTAAATTCCATCTTGCCTCCATGAAAGCACTCAGATTCAATCCAGATCAGACCGTCTGGTTGGGATTCTATCTGGCCCGCTTGTGAATACAAGCATTACAAATGCATAGGCTCCTTATGAGTCAATCCAATTTGGTGAATCTTTAATAAACTTTGTCTTCTTTGGCTTTAAGAAGGCTTGAGTCAAATTCATTCGAGCAGGATCCAGTGTGTCAGTATTTTGGGGTACCCAGCACCCCTAAATCTCATCAACTCCACCCCTCTTTGGGGGAGGGAGTGCCTTCTATTTTCATTCCCCTATAATGAAGGGGTAGCTTCCAAGGGATGTTACAGGAAGACTACAACTTGTTCAGACCAATGGAAGCTTCTTACACCGTTCCAAAATTTGGAATCCACACCCTACCATCCACTGGCCACATGACTTCATGTCATCCTCTCTAAAAGGCTTTCCCTCAAACAGTTCACCAAGCCTGCCCACAAGTTTCTGACCTCTAACCAGACCATGCTAGGTCACAACTCTGATCACCCAAAACTGTGGAAACAGAACTTTTTCCTTTTTTCCCACAATATATTTTTAAATAAATAAAATAAACCTGACTAGATTAAAAACTGACCCAAAGGAATTCATACCTTTTTTTCCTCAAAAAAGCAATATTCAAACAGACTGAAGGTGGTTGGCACTAAAGCTGAGCTGCTCATTGATCAAAGATTTGATGTCACTGATAACAGATGGAAGTGCAAAAAGTAGAAACAAAGTTCTCTGACAAAGCTCTTATTATAAAACAAGAAAAATATTACACTGGTAAAATAAGTAACTAGTACTGTTTCATTAATTATAAGCAGCTAAGGATAGCACTTTATTACTTAAGACCCTCTCTTTTGAAAAATACTAACAACAAAAAAGGACAGTAAGTACTCTTCTTTGGAATCCTTCTTCTTTTCCAAAGCAGTTATAATTAACCACTCTGAAGCAAGAAAAAAACAGTATTCTCTAAAACCCACTTTCTTTACATTTTCAAGTAAACAATGAAATAAAAGAAAATGGGGAGATGAGGGGAAGGAGCAAAATTAATGTCTGAAAAGATATAAATGCTGAAAAATATCAAGAGTTTCAACACTGTGCATCAATACTTTCAACATGTATGGAAGTAATTTAATTTGAAATATATAATCTAAGATAAGCAATATCATTGATTCTAATATGTATGTTTCATAAACAATTAAAATCTGCAAAGGGCTTCAAGTAAGGAGAAATATAGCTAATTCACAATCAAATATAAATGGTTCAAGCCTAAAGAATATTGTATTTGGAAGTTTTCCAGGATAACTTTTTACATTAGTACAGCACTATTTATGATAAAAGCCTCTAACCCAAATTAAATTCCATACTGGAGGTCGTTCAATACAAAAAATTTTGCCATTAGCAAGTCATTCCTTTGTATTATATCTCATTATTCTTTAAAATGCAAGTAACACTCAAAGGGAAAAATAACAAACTTAGCTGGAGAACTGATTTTGTGATGAAGTGAAAAATGACGGATATTGAATTGTTTTCCTGACCAATAGATCAAGAAACTAAGGTAGTCCTGACAAGGCAAAAAAGGAAAACCTCTGTCTGAAGAATGAGATGGACCTAGGGTAAACAGACCACAGCAGAATATAATAGTAACCAGGAAGGAGTATCAGGTTCCTGGGACCTAGAACAAAGAAAAAAAAATAAAGATGATGTAGGAGTGCAGCAAAGACCAATGCTGATTACTTCAGCTTAACCTAAGGTTAACTTTATACAATCAGTGCAATGCCATCCACACATGGAGAATCACTGGAAGACCTTACTATCTATAGAAAATCCCTCTTCCATGTGGACTCTCTCCACTACAATGGCAAAGACCACTGGCAAATATATCTCCCTATTTTAAATGCCTTGACTGATGTTAACAATAAAAATTATAAAAAATAAAAGCTAGCATTTATATAGTGCTTTAAAGTTAGCAAAGCCCTTTCCAAATATCATCTCATCTGATCTTCAAACAACCCTGAGAGCTAGATGCTGTCATTATCGCCATTATACAGATGAGGAAACTGAGGCAGAGGGAAAGTCACTTGCCCAAGGTCATATGTCTAGTAAGTCTATGATGGCTAATTTGAACTCAGATCTTCCTAACTCTAAATCTAGCACTCTATCCACTGCATCATCTAGAAAAAAGTGATTTATGTTGTTTAAATGTCAAAGAATTTTGTATGATTTTGACATATGCATGGAAGACATGTTACAATGATGTTTTAGTCTGAGAAATCAAAGACTTTTTCTATAGCCAACAAACAAAAAGCACAGCAGAATCATCTATAATTTAGAACTTTCAATCAACTGGGTAAATGCAAAAATGTGGCCTGATGTAGAACATCATTTTCAGAAGGCTGCTTGTTTTTTTCTTAAGTTTTCATTATGAATGTAAAGGAAGGAGGTTTTAACAGTATCAGATTTTAAACTATATTATAAAGGCAGTAATTATCAAAACTATCTGGCTCTGGTTAAGAAATAGAAAAGTAGATCAATGGAACAGAGTAGGCATACAATTTGCAACAACAAATAAACAAACCTTGTACTAGATACATCTGAAGACTTAAGATTTGGGGATAAGAATTCATTAGTTGGTAAAAAAAATTGTCAAGAAAACTGGAAAGTTGTATGGCAGAAACTGTGCCGATATTTTACATTTGCCAAAATAAGTTAAAAATGGATACATGACCTAGATATAGAGATATTACAAGAAAATTGGTTGTTGTCCTTTGTTCTGGAAGAAGACCAAAATGACATCACCATAATAAAGTGAAGTTTCAACGTGTACAACTGGCTGTTCAGAACAATAAGAGCTCGGAATGCTCTAGCACAGATTGGCACAGATATTCCACGTGAACATTTGGGGTGGATACTTCAAATTTGCATATTCTATGTTTCTTTTGTGCTGTTTCAGTTCTGCTTTACTCACAGAGCACAGCACCCTTTCTGATGTGGGCACGCCAAACTGAGCGGTCCTGTGCCAGTGTTTCCCATGTTGCACAGTCAAATTCAAAGTTCCTGAGAGAGACCTTGAGAGTGTCCTTGTATCGTTTCTTCTGGCCATCATGTGATTGCCTGCCCCATACAAGTTCTCCATAAAATTCTCTTTTTGGCAAGTGTACATTTTGCAATCAAACAACGTGGCCAGCCCTTCAGAGTTGCACTTTCTGAAGCACACACAATGTGAATGCTTTCTGTTCAGTTTGAGCAAGGACCTCAGTGTCTGGTACCTTATCTTACCAGGTGATCTTCAGAATCTTCCTAAGACAGTTTAAACAGAAGCGATTCAGTTTCCTGGCATGGCGCTGGTAGACTGTCCATGTTTCATAGGCATACAACAATGAGGTCAGCACAACAGCTCTGTAGACCTTCAGTTTGATAGTCACTCTGATACCCCTTCTCTCTCAAACTTTTCTTCAGAGCCTCCCAACACTGAGCTAGCTCTGGCAATGCATGTGTCAACCTCATTGTCAATGTGTACATCCCTAGAAAGTATACTACCAAGATAAGTGAACTTATCATATCATTCAAAACTTCTCCATTAACTGATGGTTCCACAAAAGGAATGGTGTGGTGGTGGCTGATGGAACACCTGTGTTTTCTTGGTGTTAATTATTAGGCCAAAATTAGCACAGGGAGCAGAAAATTGATATACTTTGTTGCATCTCAGCTTCAGAGACTGCACTGAGTACACAATAATCTGCAAACAGAAAATCACACACCAACACTCCCTCCACTTTGGTCTGCTTGTAGCCTTTTCAAATTGAAGAACTTACCATCACTATGGTAGTTGACCTTGATGCCATGTTCATCATCACTGAAAGCATTTGACAACATGGCTGAAAACATCATGTTAGAAAAGCATAGAAGCAAGCACACAACCCTGTTTCACTTCACTGGTGACTGGGAAGGTATGAGAGCATTGTCCACTATCCAGAATCCAGGCAAACATGCCATCATAGAGTTGGCGTACAATACTGATGAATTTCTCTGAGTAACCAAATTCTAACATAATTTTCCATAAGCCTTCATGACTAACAGTGTCAAAGACTTTGGTCAGATCCATAAACTTTGTGTCCAGACCTCTGTTCTGCTCCTAGCATTTCTCCTGGAATTGTGGGACAGCAAACACCACATCAACTGTTCCTCAGCCCTTTCTGAAGCCACACTGGTTCTCAGGTATATGACCATTTTCAACATGAACGATCAGCCTATTAGGGGGGACTCTAGCAAGAATCTTGCCAGCATTGACTAAGAGAGAGACCTCCCCTGTGACTGTCACAGGACAATCTATTCCTTTACCTTTATAGAGATGGACAATGGAGGCATCCTTGAACTCCTGAGGGATAACCTCCTCTTGACATATAACCTGGAAAATTTCAGTCAGCTTTTGTATGAGCGAGTAATGGTTCCCCTACCTTGTAAATCTCAACTGGAATAGAATCAGCACCAGGTGTTTTGCCACAAGGAAGGAGCCTAATGACCCTCAAAACCTCTTCATCAGGTCCACTTGAAGCTAAGGAAGGACTGACTTCAACCTGAAGTAAACAATCAATGGCTTCAGTATTGACTGATGATGGTTTGTTAAGAGCACTATGGAAATGTTCAGTCCATCTCTCTAAAATCACATCCTTATCACTAATCAATGTGGCTCCATCAGCACTAAGTAGTTGTGATGTACTATAGGTTTTTGGTCCATAAATAGCTTTCAGGGAATCATAAAAGTGCTTTGGATTGTTACTATCAGCATAAAACTGGATTTCATCTGCCTTCTTACTGAGCCAGGAATCCTGCATCTCTCTAAGCTTTGCTTGTATTTTACTTTTGATGGAATTAAATGCTGCCTTCTTAGAGATGAACAAACTATCCTGCTGGTAAATCCTGTGGAGTTCACATTTTTCACTTAGCAGCTTCTGAATTTCCCCATCATTTTCATCAAATCAGTCTTGGTGTTTGTGAGTGTTCTGACCCAGATGAGCAAATGTACACCAAATCTCTGAAAGCTGCCCACTCCTTTTCTGCTCCACTGTTGCCAACTGTGTGTTGACTCAACTTTCCCTCCAAGTTAGCAACAAACTGTTCAGGCTCAGAGAATAGCTCTCATTTATTGACATTAATTCTTCTGGTAGTCATTTTGCCTTGCGGGTGGCACTTCTGATGAATGCAAATATTTAGCTTGGAAAGGATAAGTCTGTGATCAGTCCAGCACTCTGCACCACATATTACCTTTGTCACTCTCACATCTTGTCTGTCTCTTCTCCTTACAATCACATAATCTATTAGATGGCAGTGTTTACTGAGAGGGTGCATCCATGAAGTTTTATTGTGTTTAGGTAAACGGAAAACAGTCTTGGTGGTGAAAAGATCATGGGATGCACAAATCTTCAGCTGTAAATGACCATTGCTATTGCTGTTTCCAACTCCATTTCTCCCTAGGACTCCCTGCCAAGTCTGGTAGTCTAAGCCTTCTCTAACATTAAAGTCACCCAGAATTATAAGCTTGTCCTCTTTTGGCACATTGATGGTAAGAGTCTTCTCTAGGTCCTCATAAAATTTTTCCTTGACCTCATTGTTGTTCATCCTGGTGGGAGCACAGGCACTGATGATGGTGGTATGACATTTTCCTTCAAGTGGCAATCGCATTTTCATGAGTCTGTCACTCTCTCCTTTTGGCAGGCATACCAGCTTGCTGTCGAGATTAGTTTTGATTGCAAAACCTATGACAGCTTCACAGTGCTCCCCTTGACTTCAGCCACTCCAGAAAAATGTATATCCAGCTAGCTTCAGTAAGCTGGCCTTCATTTGCCAGCCTTGTTTCACGCAGTGTTGCTACTTGGATGTGATACCTGTTGAATTCTCTTGCAACAGAAGCAGTTCATCCTTCAGATCTACTAGATTTTGTGTTATCTGTAACTGTGCAAACACCATGTGTCAATGGTGAGTGGAATCATCTTTGCAGATGTTTTTGTACATTTTGTACATTTCTTTGTGTTTGACTGCCATAGTAATCAGGTCAGGGGTGGGTAAGCAGAAAATTTTTAGGGCACCCTTTCTAGCCCCCTTCCTCACAACAGGAGGTGAGCAGTGTGATCCTTAAAAGTCTGTTCAGATACCCAGGGGGCTGCTGAGTTCCACTGCTGCTTTCAGTGAGAATGAGTGATTTCTTTTGATTCATGCATAAATTGGATTTAAGTGAGGCAGAGTTGCATGTCAGCCTCACTCTCTCCTCCAGTGTCCCGGCCCACGGGACAAGAACAGGGACCTGGAGGACGAAAAGAGGGGGCAGGGGAGAGGAGACACGGAGAATGGAGACAAGACAGGCTTTCTGATCAACTCTCGTTTATTGAAGGGCAGAGCAGCAGTAATTATATCATACTAGAGGAAGGAGGGGGTTTCCAGAGGGCAGAAGCAAGGAGGGGCAGTAAAGGTTAAGATAACCGAGGAATGTTCCAGATCCAGGGTGGCATGTTGCAAGGCCGGATGTTTGCTGCGATGGGGTAGTCCAGATAGCTTTTGACTTCCCACACTCCAGAGTCATCAGTGGCAGGACAGAGTCAAGACAGCTGACAATGGTTCAGGATGCAGTGGATGACCTTGGAATCTTTGGTATCTAACAAAACTCTAAGTGCTCCACATCATCTGTTTCAGCTGCCTTCATGACCACTTGAACAAATTGTTCTCATCTGCTCATTCTACCAGGGGAAGTCTTCACATCCTTGGAGTAGACACCCCCCTAACTCACCAATGAGTTTGAGACCTTTTGGTTACCCTCAATCTGGTTTGGCTTGTCTGCCAAAATGGTTTACAGGGATGTGTTTACTGTGCATGCTTCAGCTTCTTGAAGCCACAGGTGAAAGTTGGGTGGATCAAGTAGATACCAAAGGTGTGGAAAGCAGACCTGAAAATGGATCAGCAGTCATCACATCAAAGGAACTGGTCCACTCTGAACACAGCATACCCTTGATGTTGCCTAGCCTTTCATTGTCTCTGATTGCCTCCAGCTGCTTCCCACTGTTCCCATCAAAATCCCACTCTCTTGGTTCTGACCTGTAGTCACCCCAGTCCCATCTAGATCCTCCTTAGACTCCTCAAGACCCTCCCTAAATCCTTCCTCCCATCTCCCTAGACTACCTGTCACCCCCGATTCCTCCCTCAATCTTTCTGTATATAAATTCCATCTTGCCCCCATGAAGGTGCTCAGATTCAATCTCTCTCATATTTAATCTAGCTGAGATTCAATCTGGCCTGCTTGTCAATACAAGTGGCACAAATGCTTAGGTTACTAAAAAATCTACCCAATAGGGTGGATCTTAAATAAACTTTGCTCTTCTTTGGCTGAAAGAAGGCTTGAGTCGAATTCATCCGGGCAGGATAAGCACAGTGTGTTGGTGTTTTGAGGCCCTGAGCACCCCCAACCTCTACACTCCGAGCCTATCACAAGTATCTGCAGTGTTTAACAAGGCACTGCTCTGGAGAAAGAACCAAGTCCAGCAAGCTACCAATTCACTAAATTTGGGGTTTGACCTTGGATGACCTAGTCTTCAAAACCTCAACATTCTCATTGTGTCTGCTTCTTTGTGTTCCTGGCTCCTTGATTCCCTGACATCCAGTTCACAAGCTTCTCTTCAGTGTAAAGATTCTTTTTTAACTCTCAGAAGTAACCCTGATTTTCATGTTTGTTGCCTTTGTTTCTCATCTCTGCTCCGGTTCTGATGCCTAGATCTCTCCTCCATAGGAGTAACTATTATTTGGAAAGGAAGGAGACAGTCTACAGTAGCTACATTAACCATTTCTGGCCAATGCCCTATGGAACAGAGTTCTCCAAAGGTTTTTGATCCTGCATTCCTATCAGTAAAAAGTTTTTGTGCACACACCAGTACTATATGTATGTGTATATATGTTTATAAATTATATACATGTACTTTAATATCAATATTATGTACACTATAAGACCCAAAACAATTTGTAAAGATGAGATAAAGATTAAATAAACAATATTATTAAAGTATAACTTCATTTACTAATGTTATAAAAGCCTTCTGCAATCACAAAAAATATAATTAATGATTTCCAGTTTGAGTGATATGACTAAAGAAACTTCCATGTATTTTTATATCAATCTGAAGTCCTGGTCCTAAGTTCAGCTAAAGATTGATATTTAGTCTTAATGACTGTCATTAAACATTGATATTTAGTCTTAATGACTGTCATAATGAAAAAGAAACAAGCATAGTACTGGCTATGCTTACCAAATCATGATATTAACTTTCCAATATCACCCACCAATTACACAAAAGTTTTTGTTGAACCCCACCTTGTAAATTTCCATTTCCCCCAGATGTCAATCAGGTGTTCTTGCAAGCTAATACTTGTGTTTTTAGCAGGGTGATTCAAAATTCACAGAAATTCATTCTTTGGAAAACTTTCAAATAAATTAGAAAATTCTGTTTTCAAGTTTTTAAAATTTTCAGATACAAGTTTTTTTTTTCCAGGATACAATTTTTTTTTATAGACAATATTAAAAAAAAGTTTTGTTTTTATATGTGTTGCTAACCATAATGACCATTAGGATCCAAGATCAAGTTTGTCTGACGACCAAGAACAAGGGTATATCTTTCTGGGGACACACACACACACACACAGACACAGACACACACACACACACACACACACACACACACACACACACACACTCACTCTCTCTCTCTCCCTGTCTCTCTTTGCAGCTTTTCTGTTGATTTTTTAGCCTGCCTGCCAGAACTAGGATTAGTTCAGACCTCTCAATGAAATTCCTTATGCGTGGCGCACTGGAGAAATACACATGGGAAATTTTTGTACAGACCTCCAGCTGGAATGTTCCATTTGTGGTACACATCAGTTGAAGACAATTTGAATAATATATGAGTTGTAGGGACCTAGAGAAACGTTCACTCAGAACAGTTTAAATTCTCACCTGAGTAAATGGGGTAGCTTCTAATCAACCACAACTCTCTAAGGAGCTCAGCTAGAACCAAGCTTTTCCAGTGAAAGAGGCTCAAATTTCATTTTCCCTTTTGTGGGAAACAAGGAAGTTCTGTTTCCACAGTTCTGGGTGACAAGGGTTGTGACCTAGCATGGTCAGGTTACAAGTCAGAAACTGGCGGGCAGGCTTGCTTGATGAGCAGTTTGAAGGAAAGCCTATCAGAGAGAAGAATATAAAATCACATGGCCAGGGGACAGTGTCACAGGAGATCCAAAGTTCCGAATACTGTAAGAAGCTTCTATTATTCTGAACGTGCGGTAGTCTTCCTTTAATCTTACTGGGGAGGGTACCAGTCCAGAATGGACATAAAGATTAATAAAAGCTTTCCTGATTTCATAGCAGGTATTGTTCTTTGTCTAAGGTGAACATGTTTCTCACAGTTGGGGGCTTGTTAGGAGGGCTCATTTCTCACACTTTATTGTTCTTGAGTTGGGGCAGCCCTTTGCAAATACTAAAAAAAGGTGGTAACCTATAATAAAATTTTAACATGATGTGTGTGTTTCCTGAGTCATAAATAGCTATTGCAGGCATAAATTTTTATGAAAGATTATTGATTTTCAGCTTGTGTGATAACTATGCCACATGTTCTTCAATGAAACTTGTAAATTTCAAGGTACTGGAGTAAGGTGCTCGAAAGAAAGATTCTGAGCATCCCCAGTTAACTAGAGAGCTATCCAGCACTGAATAAATGTGTACAGATAAGCCTATTTTCCAAGACCAGCAAATGTGTAACTGGAGGAGAGTATGGTGGAGACTTGTCAGGAGTGGCTTATTTCACCCAGTCCAGTTGATTAAAGAAAGTAAGGAAGAAAGTCTGTAAATGTCCACAGATTGCCTTGTGTTCTAATCTCAACTAAACATTCTCGTTGTACTCTTCCAAAATCAATTTAGTATTTCATTTTTCACTGCAGACATTCTAAATCTGTTCATCTCTCATCAAGCCTAATTCATCAACCTTTGTTTATGCCCTCCCTAGTAAGACCTACCTCATACTTCACCAAAAAATGAGATCATTCTTCTTGCCTCTTCATCTCACACTAAATCATTAAGAAAATAAGAATTTTTTAGCTAATCAACTATCAGATAAAAGCTATAGAGAATTCTGGACAGTTCAAAATTTCCCCACCAATCCTTTTATATAATATCACCATGGTAATTTTGTAATATTTCCTAATTCTTTATTTAATTCTTCATTCTACTCAGCCGATCGGCAGCATACTATAATGAAAATAGCATAATTAATATGATAGTGAAGAGTTTACATGGTAATTGATACTTCACATTTGTTCTTTTTAAAAAGTGCATGCTCTTGTTACTTTATGAATTATGAGGGATAGCTTAATACTGCGTTATTGTGTCATACTCCTATACATTTCAATGTCAGACTTCTCTCAGAGACACTCGTTACAAAGATTTTTTTTTTCCCAATCAATAGCTTCTCTTCCTAGTCTGGTTACATTAATGCTGTTTAGGCACCTCACAGAGTGCCTGGCACACAGAAGATACTTAATAAATGCTCACTGATTGACTATTAGTGAAAAGCTTATAATAAAAATTGACTTTTTCATTTTGTAATAATTGCAATCTTACAAACACTCTGCCTTACCATAGTTAAGAAAAGTATTTCTGAAAAGAATTCTGGAAAGATGGTGGATTAGGACACAAAATATCAAGATCTTCAGATTTACTAACAAAAAAAACTAAAATAGCACCTCAGGGTGAACACAGAATACATAGAAATAAACAAGAGTAAAGGGAGAACAGTGGTCTTCCTGGCTTAAAAACAAAAAAGAGTTGGGGCATAAAGGGTCCTCCTGGGACAATCAGAGAAGAATTGAAGAAAAATCTCAGGATGAGGTTTGGTCCCTTGAAGACTAATCTCCAGATCAGTACCTCTGAAACAGCAAGTGGGAAGCCATGGGGCTAGTTGGGTTGGGAGGTGACCTCTACCCCAGCCACAGGAACTTTCACCTCCCTGAGAGTGAGGGGAGCAGGGTGCCTGAACCAGGGAAGATGAAGGGAACCTCTGCTGATAAGCAACACCAGATCCAGCTGAGACAGCACTGGGTGAAAAGGAACTATCACACCCCTGGTGAGTGCAGAAGTACTGGGGCTAGGACTCCATTGGTAATGAATGGGCAATTACAGGAGGGTGGATTTCTTGTTTTCAATTACAGAACAGAGGAAAAGAACTGAAGGAGTATCTGAGGCTAGAGGCACCATACCCCTAAAGGTAATTACAAAAAAAAAAAAAATGAACTGCTAAAAATTAAAAAAAAAAATTGGAGAAAGAATCCAATCATAGAAAGTTACTACAAGAGTAGAGACCAGGTTCATCTTCAGAGGATACTGAAGCAAAGAAACCCTCTCCTACACCAAAGAGTAATATCAAATGGTCACTTGACCAAACAGAATTCATAGAAAAACTTTAAAAAGACTTCAAAAATCAAATTAAGAGAGATTGAGGAAAAACTAAATAAGAAAATTATCAAACAAAAGTGAATCACTTAGAAAAAGACATCCAGAATCTTAAGGAAGAAAGTAACTCCTTGAAAATTAGAATAGGGCAAAGGAAAGTCAGCAAAGTTATGAAACCAAGAAATAATAAAATAAAATATAAAAAATGAACAAATAAAAGAGAATGTGAAACATCACATAAGAAAAACAATTGAACCGGGGAATAGGCCAAGAGAAAACATAAAAATAACTGGACTACCTGAAAACTACAATCAAAAAAAGAATCTTGATACAATAATACAAAAATAATTAAAGAAAATTGTCCTGAAGTGTTACAAGAGGAGGGAAAGGTAGAAATAGAAAATATCCACCAAATACCACCTGAAAGATCCTACAAGGAAAACCTACAGGAATATCAGAGTCAAATTCTGAAACCCACAGCTCAAAGATGAAATATTATGAGTAACAAGTAAAAAACTATTTACATATGGTTGTGCCACAATTAGAAGCACAATTAGAAACCACAAAAAAGATCTAGCAGTGTAAGACCAGAGGTACTGGAACATAAATTATCGAAAAGTCAAAGAATTGGGGTTGTGGCTGAAAATATCGTACCCAACAAAGTTGAACTGTCACTTTCAGGAATTTGTTTAAAAAAAAACCTGAACTTAATAGAAAATTGGACATACAAGAGCCAAGAGAAATATAAGGTACATACCAAAGACTCAATATAAGGAACTCAATAAGGACAAAGTGTTTCTCTTTCATATGAGGAAATGTAAGACATATATCTAAAATTTTATTGGTATTGGATAATTCATAAAAAAGACTGGGGTAGACCTGAGTATGACATGATTTTTTTAAAGTAAAATCATTTAGGAACAGATAAAAAGAGTAATTATATTATTCAAACGAGGTGCAAGAGGAAGAACTGATGCACAGGAATTAGGTGGCAGGTAGTTCTAGAACCCAACTTTTATGGGGAATGGTTTTAAAAGGTAACAATAAATATTGTTCTAGGACAGCATAAAGTCTTTTAAATTCAGAAAGAAATAAAAGGCTAGATTTTTAGAGGGGAGTGTGAGGGAGTAGGACAAGGGGGAGCTATAAAATGGTATTTAGATTAATGGAAATGGGAGGACAAGGAAGGGATCCTTGGAGGGGGTAGGTTAAGTAATAGAGGGCAAGGCGGTGAGGATAAATCAAGTAGAGGAATCAGGAGGGATAGGAAATAAGAAATATGCACAAACACAAAATAAAGATCAGGAGTAGTATTTGTTAGGGGAAAAGGAGCAGGTGGGGTAATCATGATCTCTGACAAAGTTAAAGCTAAAAAAGATTTACTCAAAAGAGAAAAATAGGAAACTACACCATGTGCCAGCCATGTTCATTAGTATTGTTTGCACTAGTTAAAATAACTACAGCATAAGGTTGGAATATTGCTGTGATACAGGAAAGGACAAATTGGAGAACTTGGAAAAATATGGAAAGATTCAGATTTATGAAATGAGGTTATCCACACTGAAATAGAACAAGTATAGCATGGTCTTACATAAATGCATATGAATGTATGTTTATATATGAGTATGATTGTGGACATCTAAGTATATGTATGTGTATATAAGCATATATATATGCATATATATCTTTGTGTTTATATATATAGATGTATATATATGTTTATGCATGTTATATACATATATATATATATATATATATATATATATATATGTATATGTGTGTGGTTGGGTGTATAAATATATACATTCTTAATTGCAACCTTGGGGGGAGAGGAAAGGAAGAGGGGAATTAAGGATAAAATAAAAAGTACACAGTAGAGAACAAAAGAAAACTTACAAGGAAGTAAAGATGGACAGATCTGAACACAATGCATAGTATTTATTATATAGGTTTTCTTGAAATGGAAATTTATTGTATATTTTGAAACCTCTCATGTTCTGCTGTATACAAGGAAATGCTTTTTGTTCTTTTTCATTTTCTATTTAAGTTTCATACTTAAATTTACAATGTTTCTTTCTTCCTTATTGTATATTATAATGTTAATTAAGGTTAATGATGAGTGGGGGGGAAAGAGTTAAAGATCTTTCCCAGCCCATTAATAGGCCTCAATACCTTTTGTTAATTTCTACTGAGACACTGGGTAAGAGGGTCCTGCCCTCCAGCTCTGAAAAATGTATAAAGACCCTGAAGTGAGGTTTTACTTTGGGGCTTACTCAGCAGAAGTGTTTGTTTGGCCAGAAGCTGCGAAGCTTCTAAGGAGCACCCAAGGCTTTGAAAATGCAGATGCTAGTGCTTCTCTCTCTGCTATATATTATGTAATACAATTAAGGAAGATTGCTGACCTCCCCCCCAAGAAGTTGCTTTCCTTTTAGAAAAGGAGATCTAAGAATCTGTGTGGCGGACCCTCCTGTATATGCTGGGGTCCTTGCTGTTACATATATTTAAGTTTTTGTGTTTAATTTTAAGATTTTTAAAATTAAAAATAAAAAAGTGAAATGCAATTCCTCACATTTAATCTGATGTTTCTCTGATGAGACAGTAAATTAAAATTGATAAAATATGCATTTCCTCACATTTTAATCTAATGCTTTTCTGATGACATTAAATTAAAACTGATAACAATATACATTTGTTAAAGAACTACTGAAAAGAAGGCAGTGTGCTAAATTGCAGAGATACAAAAGTTAAAACACTTATTGCTATCAAGATTCCTTCAGTATTAAGAAAAGTAACAAAATTAATCATACTAAAAACAAAACATACAATACTACATGAATTTATAAATAGATGCAAAGAAGCCTTTATCAAAGTACAACACTCAATTCTCCCCCTACCCCCCAAAAAACACTACAAACGATAGGCAGAAAGAGAATTTATTTAAACAAAGGCAAGAACCATCTTCAATGTGAATACACTAGAAACTTTCCCAATAAATTCAGGAGGAAAGCAAGGGTGCTCACTCTACCCACTAGTATTTTATATGGTTCTGGAAATGAGGACAATAGAAAGGCATTAAGATAAAGAGTTTTTAAATTATTTGTATTTGTTAGTGGCATCATGGTTTTTATTTAGAAAATCCAGAAGAATCAACAAGATATTGAGATAATTAACACCCTCAGCAAAATTACTGTCTAGAAAATAAATCTACAAAACTCAATAGCACTTCTCTTTGATAACAATGAAATCTAAGAAATAATAATAGAAAGGAAGAGCCCATTCAAAAAAAGTACAAAATGCATGAAACATCTGCTGATGCGCTATCAAAAAACATAAAATACTCACATAGATTCAAAGACCAAGTACTCTTAGAGAAAGGAAGAACAATTTAGATAGCTGTAGGATTAAAGAGCTATAGTACTCATGTGTGGGCATTGTCAACACAATAAAAATAGCAAACAATTAGTTTTAATCATACTAAAAGAATACTTTACAGAATACACAAAAAAATTGATTTGGAGAAATGAAACATCTAGGATATCTAGAAAAATAACAAAAAAGGTAGAAAAAAGGGAAATAACATTTCCAGACCTTGAACTATGTTATACAGTAACAGTCTCCAAAACTATTTGATAGTAGTTAAAAAAACAGAGAAGTAGATTAATTAGACATACTAACAAAAGAGACTTAAAAACAATGGAACTTAACCCAGTTTTGATAAATAAGTTAACATAAATTATATAGAAAATAATGCTCCCTTTGATAAAAACGGCTGGAAAACTAGGAAGCAGTATGCCAGAAATTAGGCTTAGTCCTATTCCTTATAGCATAATCCATAATAAATTCTAACAAGTGTAACCTTAATAATAAATATACAACAAAAAATTAGAAGAGAAGCAAACCATATACATTTCATAGACATGACTGATATCGTCTTAATAAAACCAGAATTAGAAACAGTTAATAAAAGATAAAATACAAAACTTTGATTATATGAAACTGAAAAAGTGGAAAGGAAAGGGATACTGGAAGAAATCATAGTGATAAAACCAAAAAATATCAATAAAAATTTGTTTTAAAAATGAAAAACAGTTCTTAACTTCAAAGAACTGACTTTTTTGGGGATTTATTTTCTATTTAGATTGCTTAACCTTTTGAAGCTTACTGTGTTGTTTAGTGTAAGATACTAAAATAAGCCTATTATCTGTCATGCTTCTTTCCAATTTTCCCAGTTGTTATTTTTTTTTTTCAAATAGTCCTTCTGCCTAGACATTTTTATTCTTGGGTTTCTCCAACACTGCCACTTTGTATTTGCTTTCTCTGGTTTCACGTACTGCTTTTTAAACCAATACTAAAAATTTTTTTGATGAACACTGTTTTATAATATAATTTAAGATCTTATAATTCTAGGTCTCTTCATTCATATTTTTTTCATTATTTCTCATAAAGTTCTTAACCTTTTGTTCCTCCAAATTAATTTTACTGATTTATCTAGTTTAGGTTACTATATAATTTGACTAGCATAGCACCAAATCTTTAGATTAATTCAGGCAGCATCTTCAATTTTATTATATTAGCATGACCCAGATGTGACAATAAGTGAATCTCTTTCCAATTATTTTATGGTAAAGAAGATTTTATAGTTGTATTTATATAAATTCAGATAGTGTCTTGGTAAGTTGAAACATTTATGAAGTTTGCAGTTATCTGAAAGATATGTTTCTTTCACTTCCTCATGGATTTTGTTAGTACCATATATACCTCATGGATTTTGTTAGTACCATATATATAATTGTATACCATATATACACTTAAGATTTTTCTGGAATTACTGCATGCCTTGCATATGTTTTGTTGAATGTTCACATTACTAGAGCTAGCTCAGTGTTTGGGAAGGTCTGAAAGAAACTCTGGGAAAGAAGCAAAAGTTAAAAAAAAAGAAGCAGCATTAGACTGTCTGCCACCTTAATGTCTACAAAGCCACTGCACTGACCTCATTATGCCTCTGAAACCTGGACTGTATACCAGCACCATGCAAAGAAACTGAAGTGCTTCTGTGTGAACTATCTTCAGAAGACTCTGAAGATCACCTGGCAGGATAAGGTACTGGACACTGAGGTCCTTTCTTGAGCTAAACTGCCAAACATTCCAAACTCTACTGCTGAGTGGAACTCTTATGGGCTGTCCATGTTTTTCAAATGTCAAGCATACACCTGCCTGAAAGGTTATTTTATGGAGAACTCACACAAGGGAAGTGCTCACACGGTGATCAGAAAAAGAGATACAAGGACATTCTCAAGGTCTCTCTGAGGAATTATGGAACTGATTGCATGGTAAAAGAGACACTGGCAGAGAACTGCCCAGCCTGTCATGTCCACATCCAGGAAGGTGCTGTGCTCTATGAGCAAAGCCGAATTGAAGTCGCTCAAAAGTAACATGAGATGCCAAATGTAGAAAATCCACCACAAATATTCACAGAGACTCTTTGTTCCCACCTGTGGTAGTTTTCTGAGCTCATACTAATCTGATCAACAACAGTCAAACATATCGTAACTTAACTCTAAAAAGTGATGTCATTTTGGTCTTCTTGAAGAATGAAAACCTACAACCACCACACAAGTACTTTGTTGAAGTGACTAATCATCTCAATTAGTTTTGAAACTAAGAAAGCAATACCACCCACAAACAGGATGGTTTTTCTTGCTTATTGCCAATACTTACTCCTCAAATTACTTTCTCTGTTCTTCTTACCAAAGCAAGTTATATGCTTGCTTTATCCCAGAATTTACTTTACTGGGAAAATGTACAGTTTTGATGGAGTCTGGCACTGCCCCCAGCCCCAATATCCCAGCTTCCTCATATGCCTCACTAGGCTCCCCACAACCACATCCATCTAGTTTCAGACAAGACCACAATATCCAACCAATAAGAAAGCAGCACTAACAGGACATTGAGCAGAATGTTTGACCACAGAACCAGGAGGGAACTTTCCCTAAGTGAATGCCTATGCAGTAATAGCAAAAACTGTCCTGTAGGTGAACTTATGACATAGAGAGGCTTATTAGAACACAATTATCTTACATTAATACCTCCAAGTGGGCTTCTCTGTATGTATTCTGGATAGCCACATCCCTAGCTCAACTGAGGTTTGGACCCCTCTCCATAACAGCAAACCCCTCCTACATTTTAATATTCACATATTCTGTTAGGATTAATAGGCTCATTTATTCTATAAAAATCCCTGTCTTCCTTTGCTAAGCTGCTATCTCCTCTAAGGAGTCTCACCCACTGAGGGTGTAATTCTCAATAAATGCCTTTACTTGGTTTGGAGACAGTCTGAATCTGTGAACTCTTTTGAGACAACCTTGCAACACACCTTGCCACCCGAACATTTTGGTGTCTAACATAGGGAAGTCTCCAATTCTGAACCCCTCCAATCCAAGATAAGCCTCTCCCCTCCCTGAGACAGGGTTTCTCAAATATCTAAGAAGACTGGATGGGACAGTTGGACCCTAGTGCCATAGGCTCATGCATCTGGCAAATTCCTTCAAGACAGAAGACAATCTGTTTGGGAATCCTCAGCGTGCTTATTCCTCTCCATTGGATGTTGTATGACAAAGTGAGTGGTGGCTATAAGAAAGGATTTTTTAAGGTTTACGCCTCCATTCCATGGGATCCTCCACTAAGCTGCCTCCTGCAAAACTGGGACAAATTAGGCTTAGAAGACCTAAGAAGGAGGTAGCTTATATTTTTCTGTAATACAGCCTGACCCCAATTTAATCTTAATTAAGACCAAGAAAGGCAGCCTACTGAGGGTCCCTCAATTACAATACCATTTCTCAGCTGAATCTCTATTGCCTTCACAAGGGAAAGTGGACTAAAGCCCAATATGACTGGACCTTCATAGTCCTCTGACTAAAACAGCTAAACAATCACAACATGCCATTAGATGAAGGCAACTGGAGGAAGACATGGAATCTCTAGTGACTGGTTGAGGATCATCAATGGAGTTGACAGCTTTTAAAAAGAGGTCTGATGCAGAACCTGGTGCTAAAGTTGGATCTTAAAGAGAGGGACTTTATGAGGATTAGGTAAGCACAGAACAGATTCTAAGAATGAGTGACTATTAGTACAAAGGAACAGAAATGAAGTATGGAGTGCTATGGGTAAGCATTGGAATGCAGATCAATTTGTCGAGATAACAAAAGTGATGAAGGAGGTACAGTATCCAATGATGCTAGAAACAGAGATTGGACTCAAGATGTGTGGGGCTTTGAAAGGTAAACGGGGATTTATATTTTTATCCTAAAGTTCAAGAATTCATATCTTACTTGACTATGCAAAATGACTAAAATTTACTTTTCTTCTTTTAATGGGGTTAATAGGGGATTAAGAGGGAGACAAAATTATTGCTTTTAATAGGAAAAACGGAATAAAAATTAAATATTTTAATCTTGGTTGGTTGGTTGTTCATCATTCTCGAAGAGAATCAAAATGATATCACCATGATAAAGTGAAATTTCAGTGTGTTTGACTGTGGCTGATCAGACTAATATGAGCTTGGGAAAGCTCTACCACAAGTTGGACACAGATAGTCTGTGTGAATATTTGGAGTGTTTACTCCAAATTTGCACATCCTGCTTACTTTATGCTGCCTTAATTCTACTTTGCTCATAGAGCACAGCACCCTTTCTGATGTGGGTATGCCATACTGAGAGATCCTGTGCCAGTGTCTCCCATATTGCACAGTCAAATCCAAAGTTCCTGAGAGAGACCTTGAGAGTGTCCTAGTACCTATTCTGACTACCCTGTGATTAGCTGCCCCATGTGAGTTCTCCATCAAATGGTCTTTCTGGCAAGCATACATTTTGGATTCGAACAACGTGGCCAGCCCATAGAAGTTGCACTCTCTGAGCATAGTTTGGCAGTTCAACTCGAGCAAGAACTTCAGTGTTTGATACCTTATCCTGCCAGATGATTTTCAGAATCTTCCTAAGACAGTTCAAATGGAAGTGATTCAGTTTCATGGCATGGCACTGGTAGACTGTCCATGTTTCACAGGCATACAACAGTGAGATCAGCACAACAGCTCTGTAGACCTTCAGTTTGATAGTCAGTTATCATTAACCAATATGACTCCATCAGTACTGAGTAGCTGAGATACACCATTGGTCTTTGACCCATAAATATAGCCTCAAGGGCATCATAAAAGCATTTTGGATTGTTACTGTCAGTACAAAACTAAATTTCATCTGCCTTCTTACTGAGCCAGGAACCCTGCATCTCTCTAAGCTTTACTTGTACTTTACTTTTGATGAAATTAAATGCTGCCTTCTTAGAGATGGATGAACTATCCTGCTGGTAAACCCTATAGAGTTCTAGTTTTTCATTTTGTAGCATCTTAATTTCCCCATCATTTTCATCAAACCAGTCTTGATGTTTGGAAGTGTTCTGACTCAGATAAGCAAATACAGTGTTGCACAACAAATCTCTGAAAGCTGGCCACTTCTTTTCTACTCCATGGTTCCCAAGTATGTGTTTGCTCAGCTTTCCCTCCTGGTTAGCAACAAACTGCTTCCACTCAAAAAAGAGCTTTAATCTGTTCACATTAATTCTCCTGGTCGTCATTTTGCCTTGGTATTACCATTTTTGTTGAATATGAATATTTAGCTTGGAGAAGATATATCTATGATCAGTCCAGCACCCTGGGCCACACGTTGCCTTCGTAACTCTCAGATCCTGTCTCTTCTCTTTACAATCACAAAGTCTATTAAATGCCAATGTTTGCTGCAAGGATGCATGCATGAAGCTTTATTGCATTTAGGTAAATAGAAGACAGTGTTGGTTTGTCACCTGCCTGTCACCACAGGACTATGAGATAGGTAAAAATGGAAAAATGGTATGGGTGATGTCTTTGGATTCCTGTGTAAATTAGATTTAAATGAGATAAAGTTGTATGAAGTTGTCAGCCTCCTTCTCTCCTCTAGTCATCAAAGTCTAGTGGCAGGATGTAGTCAAGACGACTGGTAATGGTTCAAGAGGCAGTGGATGACCTTGGTGTCTTCAATGTCTAATCAAGCTCTAAGAGCTCCTCAGCACCAGCTTTAACTGCCTTCAAGGACCTTGGAACAAATTATTCTCATCTTCCCATTCCACCAGGGGAAATCTTCACATGTTTAGGATAGACACTCCCCTAAATCACCAACAGGTTTGAGACCCCTCAGTTACCCTCAACCTCATTTAGCCCATCTGCCAAAACAGTTTACCAGGATGTGACTGCTCTGCATACTACAGCATCTTGGAGCCACACGTGGGAGTTCAGTGGATCAGGTGGATACCAAAGATGGAAAGCAGCCCTGAAAAAGGCTCAGTAGCCATTATACCAGAGATACTAGTCTTCCCTGAACACACCCTACACCATGGCATGCTGCTATTCACAACAGAATAAAGTACAAATTCCTTTGCTTCTGTTCTCATCTGGGTCTGAATCAAATCTGGTCCCTTGGGACTTTCTAATCAATATTACAAATAAATTAGAAAGGAAAAGTCAAGATGGCAGAGTAAAGGAAGCACTACAGCCAACTTCTTCTAACATTCCCCTCTAAATAACTTTAAAATAACTACCAAAGGGGGAGGAACCAAGATGGAGGAGTAGAAAGAAGTACATACGCTTAACTCTTACCCCACAGCCCAGAAAATACCTGAAAAGAAGAACTCTCAAAAACTTCTAGAGCAGCAGAAGCCACAGAACAATGGAGTGCAGGAGATTTCTGTTCCAGAGAGACCTGAAAAACCAATGGGAAAGATCTGTCGTGCACCGGAAGTGGAGCAGAGCCTAGCCCTGCCTTGGCCATGCAGCACCAAGAGGAGCAGTTCTGAGCAGGCTTCAGGGATGGAATCTCCAGTGGCAGCGCAGGTCCCTCAACCCACAGGCACCAAAGGTCAGTAAGAGAGTCTTTTTGTCTGGCCAAGAGGGGAGCGGGGTGTCCCCATAACGCAGGTCTCCTCAAGAGGCAGCAGTAGAGGCAGTAGCAGACTGGGCTCCCAAATCAGGCAGTAACGAGCATCCACTGTTAAAGGTCTCATCATAAACCCCTAAGGGAACTGAGAGAGAGGGTGTGTGTGTGTGTGTGTGTGTGTGTGTGTGTGAACTCAGAAGTCAAGAAATTGGCTGGGAAAATGCCCAAAAAAGGGAAAAAAAAAATAAGATCATAAAAGATTACTTTCTTGGGGAACAGATGTCTCCCCTCATCCTTTCAGACGAGGAAGAACAAGGCATACTGTCAGAGGAAGTCAAGGCCCTTGCCTCCAAAGGGAACTTAAACTGGGCTCAGGCAATAGAAGACCTTAAAAAACAAGTTAGCAGTTTACTAAAGGAGAACCAAAAAAATGCTGAGGAAAATAACAGCTTTCAAAAGAGGCTAACTCAATTAGAAAAAGAACTCCAAAAAGCCAATGAGGAGAAGGAGGTTTTAAAAAGCAGAATTAGCCAAATGGTGGAGAAGGTTCAAAAGCTCACTGAACAAAATAATTCGTTGAAAGAGAGAATTGAGTCCAGGGAAACAATGACTATGAGTTAAACAAGAAGTTAGTAAACAAAACCAAAAATTTGAAAAAATAGAAGATAATGTGAACCAACTCATTGGAAAAACAACTGACCTGGAAAATAGATCTGGAGAAATAAATTAAAAATTATTGGACTACCTGAAAGCCATGATCAAAAAAAGAGCCTAGACATTATCTTCCATGAAATTATCAAGGAAAACTGCCTTGATGTTATAGAATCAGAGGACAAAATGGATATTGAAAGAATTCATCGATCACCTCCTGAAAGAAACCTGAACAGAGAAGAAACTCCTAGGAATATTGTGGCCAAATTTCATAGTTCCCAGATCAAGGAGAAAATACTACAAGCAGCTAGAAAGAAGCAATTTGAGTACTGTGGAAATATAATCAGGATAACACAGGATCTGGCAGCTTCAACATTAAGGGATCAAAGGGCTTGGAGTGGGATATTTCAGAAGTCAAAGGAACTGGGATTGAAAGCAAGAGTCACCTACCCAGCAAATCTGAATATAATACTTAAAGGGAAAAAAAATGGTCATTCAATGATATAGACGACTTTCAAGACTTCATGTTGAGGAAAAGACCAGATCTATATTTAAAAATTTGACTTCCCAAGACAAGAATCAAGAGAAGCATGAAAAGGTAAACAGAAAAGAAAAATCATAAAAGACTCACTAAAGCTGAACTGCTTACTTTACTACATGGAAAGAAAATATTTTTAATGCTTGAATCTTTTATCAGTAGTTGAGTAGTTGGAGAGATTTTACATACATACATACATACACACATACACATAGATAGAGAGTACAGGGTGTGTTATATCAGAAGACATGATATCCACACATACAAAAAAATAAAATAAAATAAAAATTAAGGGGTGGAGGAAAATTCCAGGAAGAGAAAGGGAATAATGGAATGGGGCAGGCTATAACTCATAAAAGAGATAAGAAAAATCTTATTCAATGGAGGAGATAAGGGAGAAGTGGAGAGGGGGAAAAATAAACCTACTCTTCCCACGTGTGGCTGAAGAAGGGAATAACATGCTCACGAAATTTGATATGAAAATTTATATACGCCACAGAAAAGTAGGAGAGGAGGCAACAAGTGGAGCAAGGGGAATGTTAGAAGGGAGGGCAAATGGGAGAAGGGAGTCACTAGAAATAAACACTTTCGAGAAGGGACTAGGTCAATTGTAGGGGAGAAAAATAAGGGGGATAGGGTAGGTCAGAGGGCAATATAATTAGTATTACACAACATTATTATTATGGAAGTCTTTTGCAAAACAACACATATTTAATCTGTACTGAATTGCTTGCCTTCTCAGTGGGGCTGGGGAGGGAGAGAAGTTGGAATTTAAAGTATTAGAAATAGATGTTGAGAATTTTTATTGCATATAATCAGGAAATAAGAACTTCAGGGAATGGGGTATGGAAATTTATCTTGCCCCGCAAGAAAAGAGAGAAGAGGGGATAGGAGAGGGGTGGGGTGTGATGGATGGGGAGGGTACATTGAAGGAAGGAGTAATCAGAATGCAAGGTATTAGGAAGCAGGGGAAGGGGAGTGATGGGGAGAAAAATTGGACATGTTACAAAGTAAGGTAAAAGCAATTAGTATTAAAACAACAGACTGAATTTGAGAATAAATCAAGGACATCTTTAGTTTGGAGAAAAAAATTTCAGTATAAATTTCCTAGCGGAAGGTAACCTTGGGTAAAATTTAGCATTGATGGAAAAGTCAAGGTTTTAATAGTAAATTTGATTTTTATGATTGCCATTTAATCAGGAACTAGAACATGTATAGAAAGGCATATAAGCCACTTAAGACTTGCCTCAAAAGAAGTTCCTTAGCCAAAGTGAAAATATAACCATATTTGAAACCTGGTTATTGGAACTTGCCATTTTTAGATGCTATGGGACTATTAAGTGACTGTTCTTCTGAGTCTAACTCCAGGTATGGGTAGCAAGAAAGGTGATCTGATCCTCCAATCCATGATGCCGGTAAGCTGATGAGATGCTAGTATGAACTGCATAGGTGATTTCAAGGGAAGGGTGGGAGAGCTGTTCAGCATGGGCTGAGGTGGGATTCTCCTGACTCAATATCCCCACTGACACCTGGCAGACTTGAACACAAGTGGACAATCTAATCCTGCCTGGAATTGACATGAACATGAAGTTGGGGAGATATTGTATCCTTGAAATGTCCTTACTACTGGTGGCAATTTCCTAAGTCAAAAGGTTTGTAAGCTTAATACCAGATCTATTCAATTATAGATTATGGGTAGGGGAACATCTGAGGTTGTCTAAAACTAAGCTATTAGGCATAGGACTTTAGACCAACAACAAGTTAGGGTCCTTTAATTCTTAGTAATACTCTGGAGACAATTAGATCAAGAGCTTGTGAAGTTAGCAACATAAATATTATTTGTGTCTCAGTTGGTTAATGTTTAAAAAAAAAATTCTTTTGCGGTCCATATCGTAAATGCTTTAAAAAGAAGTATCACCTGACCAAAAGTTTGAATTGCTTTATCTGTTATAAACTGTGTTAAAAATAGACAATGAAAAATAAATAATAAAAAAAATAATAATTACTAAAACAAAATTCTGGCGCAGCAGAGTCAATGAAAAATCAGTGAGACATTTATCCAGCCCAATACAACTTCAGAGGTCTGGAGGAGAGATCTATGACAATGAGTCATAGGAGTTAGCAAAGACTCCATGTGACAGCAGTATTATCTCTGGGCTCTGGTGGCAGCAACAGTAAATGGAAGGCAGCTTCAGGAGATTTCAAACTTGAGACAGTAAGGGGATCAGACAACTTGTCTGAAAGAGGATATCTGTGCTAACACAGGACACAGGATATGACTATATGACTCCACCGTCCATACCCTTTTCTGGGACACAGTTCCATTGCAAAGAGGAAAGCTTGCAATCACAAGGGATCAGGAACAGGAGCAGCAGCATCATTGGTAGGAGAAGGGAGCCAGGACAAGATTGATTTACAATTTAAATCTACCAAACATTTATGAACAATTAACTCTAATTCCATATAAAATCATTTTTTAAATGGGTAACAATAATTATGTGACAGACTGTGACGTGATATGTCAAAAGGAGTCATCTTTTTAGTTAGCTATAAATGGACTAATATATCTTCACACTTCAACTTCAAAAATAACATACCTGAATGTACCTTCACAGAAAAAGCTGCTGTATATCTAAGGTTTCATGTATTGCACAATGATATTCATGAGAATTAGGAACGATTTGCCAGCTAATACAAATATAATGATATTTTGCCACGGTTTTTTTTTTTCCCAAAACAATCCCACTAAAGAGAAGGAAATGAAGATGTGTTTATTAAATAACAAATGGGAAAAAAATTCATTTTTTTCTCCAAGTATTAATTTGGTAGTGTCTTGGGGAAAAAACAATTAGAAGGAACTAGTTTCTAAATCCCTAATTGTTATTTAGAGTGACTCACAATAAAAAATAAATGTGAGCACCTAATATACTCAGAGTTGTCTCTACTATATGGAGAACTGCTTCAAGTCTGATGCTTTAAAAGGCTCCATGATAAATAAAGGGTCAGCGAAATGGGGGCAGAATGTGATGGCTTATCAGAGAGCTAATGTTTCAAAAGATTCAAATCTTAGAGCTCTATACATAGTCAGAGTACATATAACTCATTTGGCAAACTCTCCCACCATCACCAATGCAAAGTTCTCCAGCCCTTAGACTGCACACTACTTTTACTCTCTATTATTAATACTTTATTATTAATAATTATTTTAGACTTTATTTATATTATTACAGCATTCAGGTGATGCTATGCGATGGATAGAGCACTAGGCCTAGAGTCAGGAAGACCTGAATTCAAATCCAGCCTTAAACAACAAGTTCTGAGACCCTGAGCAAGTCACTCCATCTGTCTGTCTCAGGTTTCTCACTACAAAATGGAGATAATAATAGCCCCTACCTGCCAGAGTTGTTATGAGAATCAAAGGACCTGCCAGAGTTGTTATGAGAATCAAAGGACCTAGTATTTATAAAGTGTTTATAAAGCACAGTGCCTGGAACATGGTGGGCACTGTATAAATACATGCTTGATCCAATCCTCTCCATTAAGTTAGTCAATAAACATTAAGGGCCAAAATGTGCCAGGCATTGTGCTAAGAGTTTATATGAAAAGTGAGGGGCTGGGGGGGGGGGGCAGGACCAAGATGGTGGGGTAGAAGGACAAACCCGTAGAAGCTCTCCTCCCATAGCCCAGAAAATACCTGCAAAAAATGACTCTCAACAAATTCTAGAGCAGCAGAAGCCACAAAACAACAGAGTGAAAGAGATTTCCAACCCCAGAGAACCTGGAAGGCCGATAAGAAAGGTCTTTTACACCAGGCTCTGAGGGGAGTGCAGCCCAGCCGGGGCCATGCAGTATGAACAGTACTGGAGCAGTCTTCAGGGGTGGAATCATGGGTAGCAGTTGCAGTTTCCAGATCTTTCAGCCCACAAATGCCAAAGACAGCTTCAAAGGTCAGTGAGAAAGCTCTTTCACCTGGGTGAGAAGGGAGCCAGGTCTGGCCCCAGCCCTGGCCAAGGGCAGCAGCAGCCACTTGCACTTTTGGAGTCCTCAGCCTAAAGACCCTAGAGGAATCAAGCAACTAATCTGGGTCTCAGTTCTCAGTGGCAGTCATGGGGTGAGGAGGGGCACTGGCTTGGTGGAACTGGTGGCAACTATGGAGAGGGAATCCTACTCGCAGATCCTGGGCAGATAAGAATGCTTGTGGTTGCTCACAGAACACAGTACAGGCCAGGAGAGGATTTAACTCCTCTCACTCGATTATGCCACCTTGGAAGAACTGAGAACTTACAGGTCCCTAGAGTATACTGTCCACTTGACAGAAGACTCAAAAGTCAAGTAACTGGCTGGGAAAATGCCCGAAAAAGGGGAAAAAATAAGACTATATAAGGTTACTTTCTTGGTGAACAGGTAATTTCTTCCATCCTTTCAGATGAGGAAAAACAAAGCGTACCATCAGAGAAAGACACAAAAGTCAAGGGTTCTACATCCAAAATCTAAAAAAAAAAAAAATGCAGTGGTCTCAGGCCATGGAAGAGCTCAAAAAGGATTTTGAAAATCAAGTAAGAGAGATGGAGGAAAAATTGGGAAGAGAAATGAGAGCAATGCAAGAAAATCATGAAAAGCGAGCCAACAGCTTGCTAAAGGAGACCCAGAAAAATGCTAAAGAAAATAACACCTTTAAAAATAGCCTAACCCAAATGGCAAAAGAGGCCCAAAAAGCCAATGAGGAAAAGAATGCTTTAAAAAGCAGAAATAGCCAAATGGAAAAGGAGGTTCAAAAGCTCACTGAAGAAAATAGTTCTTTAAAAATTAGAATGGAGTAGAGGGAAGCTAAAGACTTTATAAGAAACCAATTACAAAACAAAACCAAAAGAATAAAAAAATAAGAGATAATGCATAATATCTTATTGGAAAAACAACTGACCTAGAAAACAGATCCAGGAGAGACAATTTAAAAATTAGTGGTCTACCTGAAAATCATGATCAAAAAAAGTGCCTAGACATCATCTTCCAAGAAATTATCAAGGAAAACTGCCCTGATATTCTAGAAATGAAAAGAATTCACTGATTACCTCCTGAAAGAGATCCCAAAAGGAAAACTCCTAGGAATATTGTAGCCAAATTCCAGAGTTCCCAGGTCAAGGAGAAAACATTATAAGCAGTGAGAAAGAAATAAAACAAGTATTGTGGAAATTCAATCAGGATGAGACAGGCCTTAGCAGCTTCTACACTAAGGGATCAAAGGGCTTGAAATATGATACTCCAGAGGTCAAAAGAGATAAGGATTAAACCAAGAATCACCCAACCAGCAAAACTGAGAATAATATACTTCAGGGGAAAAAAATGGAATTTCAATGAAATAAGAGGACTTCCAAGTATTCTTGTCAAAAAGACCAGAGCTGAATAGAAAATTTGATTTTCAAATACAAGAATCAAGAGAAACATGAAAAGGTAAACAGGAAAGAAAAGCCTTAAGGAACTCATTAAAGCAGAACTGTTTACATTCCTACATGGAAATATGTTATTTGTAAGTCATGAGATCTTTTTCAGTATTAGGGTAGTTAAAGGGAATATGTATATGTAGGTATGTATGAGTAGGTTATGTATGTGTATATTACATATGTGTAGGCATGTATATGTATATAAGTGTATGTGTATATGGGTATATATTTATGTATGAGTGTATATATGTATATATACATAGGCAGAAGGCACAGGGTGAGCTAAATATGAAGGGAGAATACCTAAAAAATAAAATTTATTGTTGAATGGAATGCACTAGGAGTTAAGAGAAAGGGAGAGGTAGAATGTAGCAAATCATCTCACATAAAAAGAGAGAAGAAAGAGCTTTTACAATGGAAGGGAAGAGGGAGGTGATGAAAGGAAATAATTGAGCCTTACTCTCATGGGATTTGGCTTAAGAAGGAAATTACACACACACAACTGGACATGGAAATCTATTTTACCTACAGGAAAGAAGGCAAGAGGGAAGGAGATAGGAGAGGGAAGATAACACAAGTGACAGTAAACTGGGAAAAGGGATAGTCAGAAGCAAACATTATTGTGGGAGTATAGGTCCATGTAGAGAATGGAATAAATGAAGGATAGGATAGGACAGATGGAAATGTGGTTAGTCTTTTAAACCACAACTGTTATGGAAGTGCTTTGCATTGTTACATATGTAGGACCTATACTGAATTGCTTCTTTTCTCAGTGAGGGTGGAGAGAGAGGGAGGGAGAGAATATGGAACTCAAAGCTGTAAGAATGAATGTGAAAAATTGTTTTGGCATGTAAATAGAAATTAAGCTATACAGGCAATAAGAGTATAGAAATCTATTTTGCCCTACCGAAAAATAGAGAAGAGGGGGGATGGAAGAAGGGTGGGTAATAGAAGGGAGGACAGATTGGATAAAGGGGTGGATGGGGTACATGCTGTCCTGGGGTGGAGAAAGATGGGGAGAAAATTTTGAATTCAAATTCTTGTGGAAGTGAATGTTAAAAACTGAAAAATAAATTGCATATTAAAAAAGAAAAGTGAGGGGCAACCCAAAGTATAATGTCTTGAGTCCTAAACTACTCTGAGTTGTTGTTTGTTCTTCATTCTTGAAGAGGACTATGATATCAGGTATGTAATGCCATGACATGCAACTGAATTGGACTTATGTGAAGGAGGTGTGTGCAAAGTCACCAGTCTCACTTTCTCCTCCATAGTCATCTGGGCATCCAAGTACAGAATGAACTCAGGAGACATTCAATAAATGAAAATATGTGAAGGGGAAGAGGGGAAGGCAAACAAATGAGGATAGGAAGAATTAGCCAAAGAAATAACACAACATGAGATTGGCTCTAATGAAGTAAAGTCAACAAGTATTTGTTAAATACCTAGTATATGCCAGGTACCATGCTAAGCACTGAGTATACAAGGCAGGAATAGCCCCTTATCTCAAGAAATTCACAGTCTAATAGGAAAGAAGCAGAAAAGAAAGACAATATTATCAAATTTACTTATCTGGTTAACAAGTAGGCCATAAGTAGCAAAGAATAACAACATATCTCTCTTTTAGTAATAATAATACTCATACAATAGACATGTCATTTAAGCAAAGTCACACCATATAGAATCAGAATTTGTGAGTTGAGAAGGGTAAAGAAATAACCGAGTACAATGGTAGTCAAGAGACTGCAATCCAGAGATAAGAAGTAACATATCCTGGGTCCCAGATCTACTCAGTGGTGGATATTATGATTAGCACTCAGGTTTCCTGTGGTTAGACAATTCTCTGTCCTCTACACTGCTAAAAATACAACTTTTTACACAATTTTTGCTGGAAAATAATGGCACTCCAAGGCAGCTGGGCTTGTCCTGAAGGAAAAAGGACAGTTACGTAGAAGAAGTCAATAAAAAATAAAGTCTCCTACAAGGGAGGAGGCTGATAAAGCATGGTGGGGCAGTTCTATAATTAAACCCTTTATCAATGAGGGAAAAGAAAGTAATTACCAGGGCAACTTAAGGGAAAAAAGCTAAAACAGCCAAAAATTCAAAGAGGAAGAAAATTTAAAACCTATGGAACAAGTAGATAAATCAGCAAAGAGGTTACTAATATTAAAAGAGGTGAGTGTCTAAAACATCCAAAGTTAATAAACCTTTCTAAATAAACAACACAAAAGAAATAGAAAGCAAAATACTGAACCAATGGATTCTCAAGAATATTCTCCAAAGGAATGACTAAACAAGTTGTGGTATATGATTGTAATGAAACACTACTGAGCTATAAGAAGCAATGAGCAGGCTGATTTCAAAAAAACCTGGACTTATGCAAACTGATACAAAGTGAAGTGAGCAAAACCAAGAGACACTGTACACAGAAACAGCAATACTGTACAATGATCAGCTGTGAATGACTTAGCTGTTCTCAGCAATACAGTGACACAAGACAATTCCAAAGGATTCATGATGAAAAATGCTAACCATCAGAAAAAAACTGATAGAGTCCAAATGTAGATTGAAGTGTACTATTGTTCACTTTTTCTGTGTGTTTTTTTTTCCTTTGGGTCTGTGTCTTCTTTTACAACACGACTAATATGGAAATCATATGCATGATTACACATGTAAAATCTGTCAAATTGCTTACCATCTCAGGGAGAAAGGAAGGGAGAAAACATGGAACTCTAGTTTTAAAAAAATGTTTAAAATTATCTTTATGTGTATTGGAGAAAAAATAAAATATTATTGAAAAATAATATTCCCCTGAATAGTAGATTTAAAAAACAAATATACTTAAGAAAAAATTAATTTCAAAATTCACATGATCTTTATATAACCAAACTTTAGATCCCCAAGACAGGATATGGAGGAACAATTTAAGGATAGTAAGTCTCTCAGAAGAATGTAATAAATCAAAAAACCAAAACACCACAATCTAGGAATATAAGAAAATTTTCCAGAACTTCTGAATACAGAAAAAAATCACAGATCCCAAGAAGTCATATTTCATCTCAAGAAGCAACAAAAACAAAAACCCTATGCTGCAAAAAATTGAAGACACACAGTGGCTAAAATTTACATTTCTCACTATAAACAATAGATTCTGCAAGCAGTCAGGAAAAAGATTTTCAAATATAAAGGAAATCTGAATAATGCAAGGCCATTCTACAGTCATCACAAAATACAAATGAGAATGGAATAGTATATTCCAAAGAGCAAAGGTGTTCAAGACACAATTGACATACCCATAAACCTAAGCCCAATTATCAAATTAAAAAGATGGACATTCAATAAAAGAGAGGTATTTGAAGTATTCCCGTAAAAAAAAAAAAAAAAAAACAAGATTATTCTCCTTGGAAATACCTCAAATAACTGAAATATAAAAAAGGTACATAAATACAACCTTAATAAAAAGAATAAGTAAATAAGTAATCTATCTGTAGACATTGATAAATAGAGAACTGCAAAAAGGAAATACCTTTACTGGGTTAAAACACACACAACAGATTGATGGTTAGGAGATTTTATTTTAAAAGCACAAAAGGGAATAAAACGAAAGCAGACTTCAAAAAATTGGAGAAATAGAGTAACAGACTTAAAACACCATGGTTTACTAAGTCTCACAACCTTCCTGCCTACAAGTTCATCAAGGTACTTTGTATGATTAAATTGTAAAATGGAAAAATGTATAAAAGTAAAAAAGGGAGTAGAGAATAGAGGGGAACGAGCAATGTACCACATATAAACCCATAAGTGAACAATGAAGGGAAAAAAATCTCCTATAACCGTTCACTGAGAAGACAGACTATAAGAGGTAAAGAAAGAGGCGTCTCATCCCCGTAGGAAAAGGGAAAGAGATATATTCTGTAATGCGAAATGGAAACCTTAAAATATAATCTAAATCGAGTTGATGGTACAAGAGAACACTTCCTCTGAAAGTGTTGCGTCTTCACGGACAGCATCCTGCCTCAGAAGGAAAATCAGAACTTAAGTAACCAGCATCCAAAGGATAAAAGGAATGCGCATGGGAAGGGGATTACATGACAAAGGGGGGAAAGGATAATGATCATGTGGAAAGCAAGGGGTAAAATTAGAACATATGATTGAGGAAAAAAGTTAATTCCTACCATGGTGAGATGCCTCTATCCTCGTTACTTCTCTCAAGGACTGATAATTCTAAGAGTAAAGCACAACAGAAAAAACGCTTCAAGGGGACAAGATCTACTAAATAAAATGGTCAGGAGTAAGTACACCAAATTAATACTTGGAAGAAGTCTTATTTTTATTTTTATTTAGAGACTAAAGAAGGACTAAACATATAGACTATGAAGCAAAGAACAGAAGTTCAGGATAAACAGAAAGAGAAGAACATCAGTGAAGAGAACAAGATAAAGAAAATCTTTCTTAGGAAAAGGCAATGATAAAATAGACACTAATGATATCACCTTTTTTTAAAAGGTATTTTTGCCTTGTACCATTAGAAAACAAGGAAATCTAAAACACTATAAATACAGTGAAGGCATATTTCTCCTTTATTAATGAACTCAAATAAATTTAGTTGTTTCCTTTATAGTGCTTTTTTTAAAATGAGGGTATTGTCAGAAACTGATCATCAAAAGCTGCTATCAATACCCCAAACCTCACATGCCACAGCTCCCTGAGGTGCCACTAATTGCCTACTGACCTACAACAACTCTGTTGAGAACAAACTATGCCACAAAAAAAAAGAAAAACTCAAAATCTGATAGGAAAAAAAAACTATTTTTGAAATTAAATCTTACCGACACTGATATATACTCCTAACATATATTACCTCCTTGAAAACAGATCCCCATTCGCTTATAAACTCCTTGAAGACAGGTACTATCTTTTACCTTTCTTTTCATCTCCAGCACTTAGTACAAGTACCTGGCACATAGCAGGCACTTAATAAATGCTTAGTGACTTATTGACTGAGATCATACCACAAAGAAACATTTCTCTTGTAATGTCTTCCCAGTACTAGTTCTTTTTTTACTTTGCTACTTACTCCTGAACTCTCAGAAACCGAATATGTGCACCTGCCTCTTTATTATGTTTCTAATTTCTACAGGGCTTTTCTGACTCCTACTATATTGACAACCTACATTGTTATAAAACAGCCCATACAGTTTTGTGTTCTCTTCATAAAAAGGGATTTTTCATAATCCACAAACAAGCTCATGAAGATTTTATACTCTCTATATATTTCAATTAATTCTGAAATGGTAACATAAGTGTCAAGCAATTGTGAAATGGTCCATTGTTAAACATTGCAAAAATCTCCTGAGAACTAACCAATATACTTAATGAAGATATCCTTGATTTGTGTATAGATGCTCTCAAAGACTTTGCAGAGCTGGAAATGTAGGATGTTCTCTTGGTCCCACCTTTTTATTCAGTATTAATAAAGTCCAAGATTTTTATCACCCATTTGGCATCTTTACATATCTTATAAATCAATCCTATAACACCCTTACAAGACTTGTATATACATCTGACAACTTCTCCTATCTTTGTTCTCTTTAGCGTCATTTCTATCTCCTCTGCAAGCATATCATGGACTATAATGTTAAGATCCAAATGTGGGGACTGACAGGAAAAAAATTTTGTTATGATTTTACGTTATTTTCCACTTTTCTTCCTGCACTCCTTCCATTTTCATTCTTAGATATCCTTGGGCATCTTCTCAAGCTTTCTTTAAACTCATTTTAAGGTCCCTGTTTCCCTCTACTTTATGCATAGATATTGCTTATAATCATACATCAATCTTACAGATTTTATAAATGAGTTTATAATTTAAACCAACACTGCCTTTGGCAATCAACCCTCTCTCTCTGGCAGGTTACACACCTGTTGGATAACTAAGGTGCTTTTGTTCTCCTTGTTGTAGCAATCAATTTATACTGGTTAAATGTATCTATAAAAATACTATAATCAGTGTCAAAGTCATTTCCGTTGTTTATTTCCCATTTATAAATGTCAATTGATTGCTTAAGCAGCTAAGGCATGTTCAAATATACGCCATCTTTTTTCTAAATGACTACTTGCTCTCTGTCTTCACTAATTCTAATTTCAGCTCCCAGAAGTTGATGGTTCAACTACGCAGACAGCTTCCCTTCCAGAAAAAGATGCACACATTTGGTCTCTTTCCTAGTAACCCATTCCCAATGCTCATTTCATCAGCACATGATGTCATGGGGCTCAGATGTCTCATACAGTCCTTTGGTTCCTGAAAACACCTCCTCTTGGAACCGGGCCTATTCTCAGAGCAACTCTGAAGTAAGGGGCTTCTCCTAGCTCTATTTCTCTGGTTCTCCTTACTTGTAGAGATTCCTGGGTGTTTCTGCTATAATCTTTTTTAAAATAGTCCTCAATACAATTTAGTATACCCTCCTCATTTTGGTTTTCCAACAAGCAGCTCAAGCATTAGGTACCCATAATTCACTCAAAAGTTCAGAGAATTGAAGCATTTAACATCTCACCTGGTATTACCTAAACCTTGTACCTGATATGGACACTGCTATCAATAGGCTAAAGGAAGAATGCTAAACAGAAATCCATGGGGATCTAACTAGTAAAATGAGTCATTACAGTAAAGACTAATATATACCAAAGCAGACATGTAATTTTAGGGTACATAAAAGTAAAACTTTCAGTTTTCAATTAAGCTTTAAAAAATTAAATCTTTTACTCCATTCAAATTTAAAAGAAAACAAAATTTGGAAAAAAAAATTGTACATTACATCTTTATCTTAACATTTAGACTATATCTTATATCTTTATCTAATTTCCTCCCTTGGGAAGACAGTATCACTGTACCAATTTGAAAGAAAACCCATTCTCATAAATGAATACACAATTCTTAGATAGGTGACAAGCTCAAAAATTATTTTTATTTAATTGGTTAGGGAACTGGCATGTTAGTGTTCTCAATACAAACCAGCAGTAACTCAGATATCTCAGTGATCACCAGCTTTGACACAGAATCTTGCTATAAAAGAGGAAAAAAAGAGAGGGGAAACATAGTTATAGCAGGGAGAAACTACTTCCCTAGCTCTGTCTGACTTCAGGCACAGGTTACTTGAAAGCCAATAATGCAGAAAAGCTTAACATTATTCACAGGGTATGAAAAACAGGCTTTTGACTCACTAGGGAAAAATCTCTTGTTTAGGAAACTGAGTCAAGAGGATTTTCCTTAGTCAAGAGGATGCTAAGATTGTCCCCTCAACCTTTCCCAGGAACAGATATCTACCTGTAGCAGTTATCAGACTGCAGCACATGACATTTCCTTGAACAGATTAGATGTACTGATGATTTCAGATACCAAGACTCAAAACTCAGAGCAATGTCAAGTTATAGTCCAACAAGTTTCTACTTCAAATAGCAAAATCTTAGAGTAAGTAGAATGATGGCTGACTCCAATACATTAACAGATATAATTTCTGTTGAATGCAGTCCAAGAAAACAAATACTGTCTCACTGTGGCTGGGTGCTAGGACTTAGCAATTTCACAATTTGTAATCAGTAGGTCTTCAGTAAACAGAGTTGATAATCTCTGCAGGTTTGCAGAGATGCATGTAACACAATTTTATCAACAAGGCATTATTTCCATTTAAATATCAGAAATCTCAGAGATAAAATAGAAATACAATTATAGCATGAGCATGACACAAGTGCCATAATAAGTTTACATGATAGCTGTGTAGGTAAATGTGTTTCCAAATCATCACTCATAGCCATTCATTCTATCACAAGTGACTTTTAAGCTCACAATCTTTATAATTTAGAAAAGCATTGGTACAAAAAACATTTCATCAAAAACACAACCAGCACAACAAAAAACATGGGACAAACCTGGGGGACTGACATTACTACTTACCTTTTTAACCTGGGAAACCGTGGTGACAAGGAATGGTAATAAGTTCTGACTAATCACCTTAACAACAAGAGATCATAAATGAAGTAACATAAGAAAAACAAATCTCACATTAAAATTACAGGGAAATACGTAAAAGGTTCTACTGGTTTAAACTTACAACTGTTACTGTTAGGTTACACCAAAGTATGTTGGGTTAAAAATTATAAGACATTTTTGTTTAAGTTTCTCACTCTACCATTCTAGATAGAGGACGGGTAGGGTATTTTGATTTTTCACCCAGGCAAAAGGGTCTAAGGAATCTGATACTGCTCTGATGCAGAAAGGCTTCACTTCCTCAAATCACAGTCCTTAAGAATTTTAAGAGAGGTTATAACTATACTGAGCTCTATCTAACACAGTGATTCCCAATTTGCACAAGATAAGAAAACACTTAAGGCATGATACAATAGTCACATCTAAATCTTATTATATAATTATCTAGAATGGAGCACTGAAAATGAAGTAATCACAATGGTCAACATTGATATATATGGTATGAGCTAGGTACTACTATGCTAAGTACTTCATAACTTCACAAAGGCTGATCCTCCCAAAAATCCTGGGAGCAGGAACTACTTTTATCGACTTACATATCAACAAACTGAGATAAACATGGGTGAAATAACATGCCTCAGGTCATGCAACCAATAAGTTTCTTGACATAAAATAGCACTTGCATTTTGTATTAAGTTCTACTCTACTATAATTACCCTAATAGGGAAACACATCTCACTTTAAATCAAGTAAAATGACCTCTGGTTTTACAATCAAACAATGTCATTTAAAATCTCATTTTACACATGCCATAAAATACCAGCAGTTTTAAACCCAAAGTCAACTTATCAATTTGACTTACATTCAAAGATTCCTGGTGGCATTTTTCACATTCCTATAGACCTTTTCTTTATTCTTATTTAAATCACTCAAAGAGCTGGATCTATCCCTCATGTTCTTAATGTAGCCTTACTGCATTACACAGGTACCCTCACATCACCCAGAAGCACATGTCACTTTCTACAAGATTAACCTTGGGAAGGGGTTTTTTTAAGGAGAGATCACTGTCTCAAACTGCTAACAGGAAAAGTTTTCTCAGTTTTCTCCTATCTAATTTCTCAGTTGTATTCAAGATTATCAATAGAACTAATTGTACTGAACTTTTGCATTTTCAGTTTTTATCCATTGTTTTTAAAAATTAATCTCTTGATCAGTAACATTTGGTGTCATGTATAATTAATAAAACAATGCCATGCTTCAGATGAGAGCCTTATAATTTCACCCTAGTTAAATCAGTTAACTGACCAAACTGGGACCCAAGAGGACAAACTGGTTTTTATGGATTTAAGGAAAATTAGAAGATCAACAAAAAGTGTAAAGTATTGCAAAAAGTTTTGCAAAAAAATAGTACTGGAGAGGCTAACGCTGCATATCAGCTTTTCAAACAGTAACACTTTTTGGCCTAACATATTCACCAAATTTAAGCAAAATATTTTATTCAAATAAATTCTAAAAATATTCATTGTGGTTTCAACAATACGTTAAGTGGCCAGTTTGCTGACAACCAGAAAAGGTCCTACTGCTTGAGTAAAGCACTTGATGCAAATTCCATTTAATGAAAATTATTCCCCTTAATTGTCCTTATTACATCTAGAAACATTTAATTTTAAAATACCTTGCTTTCATATGTGTCAAAAAAATCCATTTTAAACATCTGTATCTTCAGATCTTTGTCTCTCATTTACTTAAATAATTAAGTTCATAAAATATTCTTGCAAACGGAAGGTGACTTACTTTTAAAGTAAGTCACAAGTCTTTCTCTTTTCAGAGGCAATTCTTAAGAATCAGAAAAACTTAACAAGCCAACTGTTCCTGAAAATTCACTGATGCTTGCAAACAGGTTCAATTTCCCTTTTTTCTGAAAACTTCCCTTTTAAAACAATACACTTGTCACTCTCTGGGGGAAGTGATTAAAAGCTGATCCATTTTCACTTTTCAGAATCTAGATAAGAGTTGTCTCGGCAAATTCAGTATTCCTCTCCTTTCTTTAAAATACCCAGATAACATCCTCTAATTTCCATCAGGAGGACTGCATTTTTCAGTCCTTAACAATACTGCTTATACCGTGGTTACCATGCATTTTTAAATATTAATTTCTGACTTTCTAAAGTGATTGCATTCAAGGCCAATATAGAGGAATCTTGATCAAAGTATACTTTATGGACAAAAACTTGTTTTTGTAGATTTTAAATAAATTAAATAGTGAGTGGCAAAATGAAAATAAAGCTCAACAGCAATAATCTATATCTAATACTACCCAGGACTAGTTTTATCTTAAGGGCTAGCTTTATTTCTTAAATCCTTCTTTATGCAATACCTATTCCACAAATATACCCACTTATTCTTGTACATTTCTTTTCTCTTATTAATTTGTTTTCAGTTTTCTACAATCACTTCCATGAGTCTTGGATTTTTCTCCCCCTCTCTCCCTTCTCCCTCCCCAAAACAGCATGTAATGTTATATGGGTTCTACACATATATTCTCATTAATCACATTTTCACATTGGTCATGTTGCAAAGAAACATTAAAATGAATAGGAGAAACCATGAGAAAAACCTAGAAAAAACAAAACAAACACAAGAGAAAAAATATTCTGCTTCATTCTGCATTTCAATTCCAGAGTTCTTTCTTTGGATGTGGATGGCATTTTGCCCCAAGAGTCCTTTGGGAATGTTTTAGGTCCTTGCATTGCTGTGAACGGCTAACTCTACCAGAAAACTTCTTCACACATTATGGTTCTTACTGCGTACAATTATCTCCTGGTTCTGCTCCTTTCACTCAGAGTCAGTTCATATAGGTCCTTCCAGGCCTCTCTGAAATCTTCCTGTTCATCATTTCTTATAGCACAATAGTATTCCATTACATTCATATACCACAACTTGTTCAGCCACTCCCCAGTTGATGGGCATCCCCTTGATTTCCAGTTCTTGGCCACCACAAAAAGAGCTGATATAAATATTTTTGCACATGTGGGACCCTTTCCCATTTTTATGATCTCTTGGGGATACAGTACTAGATGCAATATTGCTGGGTCAAAGGGTATGCACATTTTTGTAGCCCTTTGGACATGGTTCCAAATTGCTCTCCAGAATGTTTGGATCAGCTTACAGCTCCACCAGCAATGAATTAGTGTTCCAACTCTCCCATATCATCTCCAACATTAATCATCTTCCTATTTTGTCATGTTAGCCAATCTGATAGGTGTGATGTGGTATCTCAGAGTTGTTTTGATTTGCATCTCTCTAATCAATAGTGATTTAGAGTATTTTTCATATAACTACACATAACTTTAATTTCTTCCTCTGAAAACTGCCTGTTCATATCTTTTGACCATTTATCAATTTAGGGAATGACTTGTATTCTTGTACATTTGACTCAGTTCTCTATATATTTTAGAAATGAGACCTTTACCACAGATACTAGTTGCAAAAATTCTTTCCCTGTTTTCGGCTTCCCTCCTAATCTTGGTTGTACTGGGTTTGTTTGTGCAAAAAATTTTCAATTTAATGTAATAAAAATTATCCATTTTGCACTTCATAATTTTCTCTATCTCTGGTCTGGTCAAAACTTTCTCCATTCTCCATAAATCTGACAAATACACTGTTCCTTGCTCTCCTAATTTTCTAGTTACAATTCTTAACATGACCTTTTTTCTGACAGTAGAAACATCTAACCAGAGCCTTACACTTAAGATTTTCTTTTTTCCTTATCTTTTCCTTCATAGAAATGCTGGGTTGTATCTTTTAATTCATTAGTTCCTTATTTATGCCACTCTGAGCAATTCCTTTTTTAAAATACTTCCTAATTTCTGGTTGAAACTGGCTAACAAAGCTAAGTCATTGATTCAAGTCTCATGTGGATCACTGAAATGTAGACCTACTTAATGCCTGGCATCTTCGCACAATCAATTTTTTAAAAGATTTTTCTAGGAACTGAAAAATATTCTAAATCCTGAGATGGACAACATAAATAGCCATAATCTACAAAATTTCATATCAGAACCCAATTAAATGGATTTATATTTTCTAATATTTAAAATCTATTTTACTTGAGCTCCTTAAAAGTAAGGATTAAGTTTCCCTCACCCTCAAGTCATGCCTTGATTTAAATAAACTTCTCTCCTTTTAAGGTCAAAAAGGAAGTTCAGATTATAAACTGTCTTTGAAATCCTACTAAAGCTAACTTCTAGCAATCTGATACTTTTAAAACTAGACTGAAAAAAAATTCCCACCCTAAAACAATAAAAGTAGTCTGTATGTAAATCTTTTCTTCTCCCAGCAAACTACAGTTTTGAGGTACCACAAAGGCTTACCATCCATAAAGACTATCAATTCATGACCAGCTTATGTTTAAGGTTCATTATGTTCTATGCTTATATCTATGATTACTTTTCATGGGCACAAGACAATGGGGCATATGATTCAGCTGAGCAGTCTAGTCAGAGGTCTGGTCCTTGGTTCATAGATCTAATAAAGGTTCAGGAGTCCCTAACAGGAATCTCTCTGATAGTTCATGGCATTCAAATTGGTGGTCTATTTTAGTAAGTTGATGGCTAAGCAAAAAAACTCACAGGCTGCCCAGAGATGTGGATAAATTTTGGTACAAGTGAATTTCTCCTGAGAGGCATACAGGGTTCCCCCTATTAACCCTTGCTTTCTACCACTGGGTTAATAGTGCCATAGTCCCCTAGGATAAGGGCGGTTGTCCACAATTTGAGTCCTTTTTCCAGAGACGCAGTTTATGAGCTAATGGAAGACAGTATTTTGGGAAAAACCTGAAGCCCATCTCTTTCTTATCAGTAATTTAAATATAATAATGACATGAGAATCACAAGACAGAAGCACAGACAGCAAATACCAGTGATGACACTTCAAAAAGAAATCAGTGTGCAAGCACAGAAACAAAAAATATCCCTTTTCAGACCAATTCTGAAACATGTATCTTAGAATAATTTTGCTCTTTATATTTTGTCTATTCCCTCTTTTCCACCCCTTTCTTAAATAGGAAGTATGTATCCCTCTGAGATTTAAAACTAAGATTCCCCCTTTAAGAAGAAAGAATTCTTCCAAAGTTTAAGAACCCACTCTTCTGGCTGATTCAGAGCCCCGCTTAGAGAAAATAAATTTTGTACAGTTTAAGAATTCCCTGAAAGACTATTAATCTTTCTTGTCATAAGCTAAGAGTTAACCCTTGAAGTAGGAAAAAATTTGTCAAGGGTTTTCAAGCCCCTTAGGGAAATTTGCCAGGCTTTATAACATCAATTACAAATCGTCAAATTATCACAGTGAATACAAACAGCACCCCAACACAGATATAAATAGACAAAGTTGCAACCTTTCCCAACAGAATGCTTACCCCAGCTAGAGGAATTGAGACTGAGGGGAGAGTCAGTTCTCCACTGCAGTTTTCACTAAAGAGTATCTTCTCTAGGTGAGAAACATCACCAGGGAGTTGGGAGCTGTTTCAAGGACCACATAAGCCCCCAGCTGTCATGGTTATAAAGAAAGGCAGTCTAAGGTAACATGTCCCAAGTACTATCAGCTTATTACTAGAGCACAAATCAACTAACAAAGTAGGTCAATGACAGAGATACCACTGATGAATGACAAGGTATTTTATAGTCATTAATAAGATGACAGAGAAAAACTTTGAGCTAAAATGATGTCTTATTTTGAATGGTCAGAAAGTTACAAACCCTCTGATCCTCAGTTAGGCATGACCACTGCTTGAACCTCCTTGGGCACAAAAAAGATGTGTGATCCTGCTGTGGGAGATGAGGGCAGCAGGAAGAGATGGTGACAGCATTAGTCTGCAGGCTAGGAGAGCATTTAGCTTGATCTTTCCCTAGAACACGGATGGTGGATGAAGCAGTGAGGGTGGAGACACAAATCTGTTGTGGTTCTTCAGTCATTTTCACTTATGTCTCACTTTTTGTGACCCAACTTGGGATTTTCTTGGCAAAGACACTGGAGTGGTCTGCCATTTCCTTCTCCAGCTCATTTCAGAAATGAGGAACTAAGGCAAACAAGGTTAAGAGACTTGCCCAGGGTCACAAAGCTAGTGAGTATCTGAGGCCAAATCCGAACCTAGGGAGATTAGTCTTCCAACGTTCTACTCACTGCACCACCTCACTGACCTGGAGATTCAAGTTACAAGATAAGTGAACTGAGATTACCTGAGTAAAACTTAGAGCAAAGAGTGATAATAAATCTAGTTTGACTAAGCCTTACAAAGAGGATTAAAATCAATTTTCAATTTTATAGCACCAAGTATACAAGGAAAGAAAAACTATCCCGGCCCTGAAGGAGATTAATTCTAATTCTAAGGTGTGGACAGCATGTATATGATTTAAATATACAAGTTATATAATATGGGTAGAAAATAATCTCAAGAGAAAGGCACAAGCATAAGAGACTGGGAAAAACCTCCTACAGAAGGTAGAATTTGAGCTAAGTCTTTAAGGAAGTTAGGGAAGCTAGGAGGCAAAGGTGATGAAAGAAAATACTGAACACATGAAGTACAGCTAGTGTAAAGACATGGAATCAGAAGGTGTGAGTGTCATGTAAGAAACAGCAGGCCAGTGTAATTTGACTATAAAGTGTGAGGAGGGGAGTGAAAAAATTAAGAAGGAAAGCCAGGAAGAGTCCACATTGAGAAGGGCTTTAAATACTACATGGAATATTTTGTATTTGAACTTGGATGTAAGAAAAAACCACTGGAGTTAACCGAGGAGGAAGAAAGTAACAAATCTAACCCTGATCACTAAGAATGGAGTCGAGTGGGCAAAGACTTGAGACAAGAAGACCAATTAAAGGCTATTACAACTGTATAGGCAAGAAATGATGAAGGCCTGTGCTAGGGTGGCAGCTGGTGAAGCATGTGGAGTGAAGAAAAGGGATATGTATATGACAGATGTAGTGAACAGGTTTTATATACAGTTGGGCTGGTTATGAATGGGAAATTCAGGATGACATAAGTTTGCAAGCCTAAGTGACTTGGAGAATGGCAGTTATACTGAGAGTACTAGGAAGGACAGAAAGAAGGGAGGCATGGGCACAAAACACAACGCATTGTTTATAGGACACTCAGTTTCAGATGTAAAAAACATAGCTGGTGATGTGGGGAATGGAGCTCAGGACAAATGTAAGTGTGGCACATATAGATCCAGAAATCATATTGTCCCTCTAAAGATTATAAATGCTGTCTGCAGGCTGTCAAACTTCTGATACCAAATCCCAGTATATATGAGTAAAGGAGGTTGCAAGCTGGACAGTCTTTCTCTAAGGATGACACTGAAATCTTATCTAAAATGAGCTTTTTGTCCCTCATTAATAGAGTTGAATTGAAACTACAGCCATTTCAATTTTAAATGTTTCAAGAAAGCTTGAGCTAAGTTAAATAGGAGGAATGGAAAATGACCTCTAAACAAACACTTTTTCTATCTTGTTGCTATATTTTTTTTTCAGATAAGAAAGTACATAAAAAGAGCTATGGCACAGATACAGCTTTCTAGAAGCTAATGAAAAGAAAACAGGGTGTACACAAACAGCTATGACATATAGGAAACTATGATAAGCCCAAATGAAAGGTACAAGGAAACTATGAAAAATATGAAGGATTACCTGCAACAGGGGATGATGGGGAGAGAGGGGTTGTTACCAAGAAAGCTTCATATTAGAAGTGGCAATAGAGCTGAGCCTAGAGGCTTAACAAGGGAAAAATATGGGAAAGTATACAGGAAAAGCAAAACCACAGTGACAGGAAGACCAAATGGCACTTTGTGTCCCCAAGGCAGACTACTGAGAGAGCCCCTTCTTATAAAAAGAAGCTCAATGTAATAGATGAAGTATTAGAAGATCAAAACTCAAATCTCACTAAAGATATTCACTTTATCTATATGACTTCAGGTCAAATCATTTACTTCTCTAGGCCTCAGCTCACCTATAAAATGAGAACAGTATACATAATCAATTCAGATCCCTTCAGGTCCCTTAAGGTCATCCAATTATTGTGATACGATGCTAAAAAAAAAATACATATTTTTTTTTTAAAAAAACCTGTATCATATACTAGGGTGACTGTTTAAACACTGAAGGAAAAATGCAAATAAAATAAACTTCTTTAATATTTCAAAGATTTCAACAGTATGGGCATTTCTTCCACTGATACAGATCACCATCTCTCTTAGTAAATGTCCTTCATGATTTCCTGTGGCCAAGGAAATCCATCCTGTACAGTCAACTTGGTGATCAGCCTCTCCAAAATGATTTAGGCTGGTCTGAAATTACAGAGTTCATCACCAAGTCTCTCCTCAAAGCTCTTCCAGCCTGGGAGGACCTGCCAAAAGGTTAAAATAAATTAGAACTGCCTTAAAGAACTCAATATGACCTCCATGCCACAGTAAGGTACTGGAGTAGGACTTTAAACCAAATACTACTGGTTTGAAATAATTCTGGGACTCACCTTTCCACAACCAGGCTGACTGCTTCTGTGAGATCTGGGTTTGCTGCATGGAGGCGCTTCCACAAAGACCATACAAATTCCTTGTCAGCCTTAAAGGAAAAATAAAAGAAATTTCTTGTTTCAAATATTAGGCTTTCCATGCAACAATTACAGATTATGGAATGCTTGTTGTTAGTCATTTTTCAGTCATATCCGAACCTTAATTATCCTCTTTGGGGTTTTCTACGCAAAGATACTGAAGTGGTTTGCCATCACCTTTTCCAGCTCATTTCAGACGTGAGGAAACTGAGGTCAACAAGTTTAAGTGCCTTGCCCAGGTTACACAGCTATGAAATGTCTGAGGCCAGATTTGAACTCAGAAAGATGAGGATGACTCTAGGCCCGGCACGCTATCCACTCCACCAGTATTATGATCCCTGCACGATACGCTCAAAGAGGCCACTTAAGTGAACTTTAAAAAATGTATTCTCTTTCATAATTATAACACTTCCCATCTTCCCCACTCCTTTTATCAAAATTAAAATGCTAGATAAAAAAAGCAATCATATCTCCAACTGTCATATCTTGTCATTACTTGTTCATCCAAGATGTGTATACCATACCACGCAAAATGTCATAAAATAAATTTTTTATGAGTGAATTTTTTCTGACCACAGTGATTTTCAACTTAACCATCTTATCTAAAATCCATTTAAGAATACAAAGAAATAGAATAACAGATCACAGCATTAGGCGTAAGACACCACCTCAAATCATCAAAGGCTGTGCCAAATATATTGTTATTAAAACCGGAATAAGGAGAAATGATGATGAGAAACAACTCCACAAAAGTATTTCTGATCAGAAGCAATAACAGAGTGCTGAGTTTAAAAACTCAAAACAGGTCCTCATTCATCTAGCTTTGACCCTCATCTATCTTGCATTCCAAATGACAGACCACACCTCCATGGCACTGAATCAGAATGACTTGGCAATAGCAACCACTTCACCTAACTCCACTGGAGACCTTTCAGGGTAGAGCAAATCCATGCATATGGAAGGTGTTGAAACTCAGCTACAATCAAATCCTTTAGATAGCACCCAGAAAAAAAAATTCCCTACCCAGACCTAAACTCGAGGATGGCTACAAAAGTACCCAGGTATAGTGATCTGGAAGGAAAAAATAGGTAAGGTATGGTTGAGAGAAAGGCCAGAAGGCCTCCTGATCCAACCCTACCTCAACAGAAGACAAATACTGAATGGAAGAATGAATAAGAAGGCCAACAAAGAAAGTTAGAGGATAAGTAAAGCTTCTCCCCCAAAAAAGGAGTAAGTAGATGCACAAAGAAAGGAAAATAAGCCAAGATGACAAGGAAAGGTCACAAAACAATTACGATTTAACAGAAAATGACCCAAAAACTTCAAAGAAAAAGAAAAACAAAAACTTCTATAGGTCTCCAAGAATTACCTAAGCAACAACAATAAACTTAAATGAATTAAAAGAAAAACAGGAAAATTTAAATTAAGAATGGAAATTAAGAGGGAAAATAAGAGCTCTCCAAAAAAAATGCAAATGAGAAAGGCAATTTAAAACCAATTATAGACAGTCTCTTCAATGAAGTAGTGATTGCAAAAAAAGAGAATGGTACATATAAAACTCAAGTAAATACAGATCTGGATAAATAAATTGTAAAAAAAAAAAAAAAAAGTCAAGTTACTGTGTCATCAGAAAAGTTTATGAATTATATACAAATCAAAGCATCTGACCTTTCGTAAAAACTCAGTGCTTGGCACACAAAAAGGTATCAAGGAAATTTATTAAAGTAGAGTTCAAAAGAATTGAACACCCTGGCCAAGATGAACGCCCTCCTGAGAAAGACATAAAGAGAGATACAGAAACGAGGGTATTTTTATAAAGTCCGTGCTGGACAGATCCTCCCATTAGCGGAGAGCCTGGTCCATTCTCTTTCGGTCACGGTCTTTTGACATGCCCACTGGGCATCACCAACAAGCACAGATGGATTTTCAGGTCCTTACAATGACTTCATGTTCTCCTTTCTGACAGGCTTTCTCTCAAATAGCTCATCAAGCCTGCACACAAGTTTCTGACCTCCAACCTGATCATGCCAGGTCACAACTCTGATAACACTAAATTGTGGAAACAGAAGTTCTTCATTGTTTCCCACAATAATTTGGATTTCATAGCTTTTCTAGAAAAAAAAATATGAAATGAAATGCCTGGATACTAAGCAATAGGAAAAATTCAAGAAAATTATCCAATAGTATTGAAAAAAACAAATAAAATATTAAATGGTTAACAGAATCCAAAGGACAACAATTAAAGAAATACTGACCTTTAATCATGAAGAAATGTCTTTGTTAGCCTTTAGAATTTCAGCGTTTACCAACGAATATTTTAAGCATGCAAGAGAAAAGTCTTTAGTTATCAACAAAACAATTAAATTTGCCCAGAACTGTTACTTGTCTGAAAAAAAAGACTGGGATATATAATCATCTGAAACGCAAAAGTCAACAGGATCACCCTCTGATAGCATATCCTCCAAAAATGAGCCAATTCATCAACAAAAACAGAAGGAGTTTTAACAGGGAGCCATCCAAACAAATCGTCTGTCCGAATAAAATCTAGAGAGTAGTAAGCTATTGAACTTACAGGTATTTCAAATGGTAGAAACAACTTTTAAAAAAAATAAATAGGTACAGTCATCAAGAAAAGTCTAAACAATGAAGGTAGTGAAACAATGAATTAATTCCAAGGCTAGAAGAAGCTAATGTTTCAAAATCAAATTTCTTGCATTAATCAGAGAAATACCAAAAAGATCATTTAGCAAGGATCTAAGAAACTAATGACTTAAGGTGGATAAAGAAGAAGGGAGAAATAAAGAAGAACTGAATTGATATTTCAGGGATGAAAACTCTACCTCATTACAAGGAAAGAGGATGAGGACTCAGAGGGTCCTGGTTCTGTGATACAAAAGGCAGGCAAGATACTGAAGCTGGACAGCACTTTAGCCAAGACTGCCTTTGGCAGGAGAAGGAAAAGCAGTCTGTGTCTCTGAACTGTGTGAGAGAAATGAGTAAGAGTAGGGTAAAAAAGTGTAAAAGGGATCTGAGAGGTAATCTGGAGGTAGGTCCCTTCACAGATAAACAGATATTGAAATCCAATCACATGAAGTGTAGGATAAAGGCCCCAAAATATTTGTCAGGGTGTAATCAGTACCACTTAAAAAAAGGAAAACAAAACAAAACAAAACAAAACCTTCTCACAAATGCCACCCGATCCAGCAGAGGACTATGAGTTTCTGAAGGAACCTAGTTTCCAGGAGACATGAGTCCACAGCAAACATAGGCAAGTGATTGATGTCTCATCTTCATAATCTCAGCCTTACACATGTATAATATAATGCCAAATAAATGTGATGTAAAATGTGTTAACACATGTGTCTCTTCATGCTCCTTTATATCATCTATTTGATCAGTTGTCAAATTTTGCAATTGATTGATTTCCCTGGTTTTAGGAGTTTCCCCTGTGAGAGCATTTGATAGATTTTGCAGCAATTTGGTACTTCTCCAACATATTTTTCACGTACTATTGTACATTATAGTGACCTGTGTATTATATTATCCCCTACTTAGAAGGAAGCTCTCTCAGGATTGAGGCCATCCTAAGCTCCCACCAATGTAGATACTTATCTGTGTATTTGTTGTTGCGGTCCCATGAGATTACTATCAGACCGATAGCAGGATCTGTTTCATTTCTCTCTTCCATTCCCTAAAACCTAGTGACTTTCTCATGTTAGGTGCCTAGCATATAATAAATGCTAGTTGATTTGGCTTGCTTTATAAAAGCATGTTAAAATGAACTGAATCCTATGCCAGTCTTATCCATATCTTCCTAAAAGTCTTCCACAGGGGGTCAGCAGTATTTCCACTAAGAAAGCAAGTTTCATCTGAGTCTTTTGACATTTAATCAAGGCCAACCACAGATCCACAAGTATGTTATGTCACACTCCCTTGGCATGAGGAAGTGATCTTCTTTTCCAGGAATATATCACTCTCCTACCACCCTTTATACCACTTTTCGTGTACTCAGTATTGACCTTTGAGTGCCCCACAATTTTAATTCTTCAAAGAATGTGGCATTCTATGGATCAAAGTCATACCACATCACTAGAAAAATAGTGAAGGCCTCAGTTATTGAGATATGGCTGTGCAAATTATGGTAAGTTAATATAAGAGAATATTAGCATACCAAAAGGAATAACAAATATGAAGAATGCGGAGAAACTAAAGTAATTTTGCATGAAATGATGTGGGGTGAAGATTAGAATCAGAAGTACAATATACCCAATAATTATAACAGTGTCAACATATTCAATATGAAGATGCAACAAACCTCTGGTCAAATAGTACCAAAACTCAAGAACACATTCCTCCAAACCCATTAATAATTGATAATCTATATTCAGGGGAGTATAAAAGGATTTGTCTGAATAGTTGCTATTATCTATCATGTCAAAATAAAATGAAGAAAAACATTTTAAAAATCAAAATCTTAAATGGTGAGTCTCTATTTTAAGGAGAAGTTTAAGTCCTTTAAAAAGCAATACCCAACCAATATCCAAAAGCAATTCCTCTTCCTATTTAAAAATAAGTTTAGTTCACTACCTACCTACAGAATCTATATAAGTGTGACACACTGGTTCTCAGGTATATGACCATCTTCCAGGTGAAGGATCAGCCTATTAAGGAGGATATTAGCAAGAACTTTGCCAGCAATGACCGAGAGATTTCCTCCCACCCACCCCCCCACCCTCCCCCCACCCCTGTGATTGTCACAGGACAATCTATTCCCTTTACCTTTCTAGAGATGGACAATGGAGGCATCCTTGAACTCCTGGGGAATAACCTCCCTTGCCATATAACCTGGAAAATTTCAGTAAGCTTTTGTATGAGCAATGGTCTCTCTACCTTGTAAATTTCAGCTGGAATAGAATCAGCCCCAGGTGCTGTACCGCATGAAAAAAGCCTAATAACCCTCAAAACCTCTTCTTCAGGTCCACCTGAAGCTAAGGAAAGATTGACTTCAACCTGAAATTAAATGAAGTGTTCAATCCATCTCTCTAAAATCATGTCCTTATCATTAATCAATGTGGCTCCATCAGCACTAAGTACAATGTGATGCACCATAGGTTTTTGGGGCATAGACAGCTTTCAGGGAATCATAAAGTGCTTTGGATTGTTCCTATCAGCATAAAACTCGATTTCATCTGCCTTCTTGCTGAGCCAGGAATCCTGCATCTCTCCAAGCTTTGCTTGTACTTTACTTCTGATGGAATTAAATGCTGCCTTCTTAGAGGTCCTTCTGGCAAATCCTGTGGAGTTCTCCTTTTTCATTTAGCAGCTTCTGAATTTCCCCATCATTTTCATCAAACCAGTCTTGGTGTTTGTGAGAAGCACAGAAGCAAATGCGGTGCTGTACACCACATATCTGAGAGCTGCCCAGGCCTTTTCTGCTCCACTGTTGCCAACTGTGTGTTGGCTCAACTTTCCCGCCAAGTCAGCAACAATCTGCTCAGGCTCAGAGAAGAGCTCTCCTTTGTTGACATTAATTCTTCTGAGAGTCACTTTGCCATGGGGGTGACACCTCCGATAAAGGTGAATATTTAGCTTGGAAAGGTTAAGTCTAAGATCAGTCCAGCACTCTGCATCACACATTGCCTTTGTCACTCTCCATCCTGTCTGCCTCTTCTTACAATTACATAGTCTATTAGATGCCAGTGTTTGCTGCAAGGGTGTCAGAAGAGCATGGAACATATCACTTACCTGATTTATGAATAGACAATTTGTGAATAAATAAGAGGTAGAGAGCAAAATTAAGTGTAAAATGGATTATTTTATTACATTAAATTTAAAAAGTTTTGTACAAATGAAACAAATGTATCCAAAATGAGAAAGAAAGCAGAAACTTTGGGGAAAATGTTATGGTGGTTCAGATCAAGGTCTCTTATCTCAAACATATATGGAACTTTGTTAAATCTATAAGAATCCAAGTCATTCCTCAAATGATGACAGTCAAAGGATAGGAACAGGAAATGAAGACATCAACACAATTTATGGTCACATGAGGAAATGCTCTAAATCATTATCCATGAGAGAGACTCAAGTTAAAACAACCTTGAAGCACCATTTTACATCCATCAGATTGGCTAAAAGATTACAAGAGAAAGTGACAAGTGTTGGAGGGGATGGGAAAACTGGAACCCTAATCCATCCCTGGTGGAATTGTGAACCAAGCCAACTATGCTTAGAGCAATCTGGAATTATGCCCACAGAGACCTTAAACTGCCTCTATATCCCCTTTGACCCAGCAACACCAATGCTAGGTCTATTTCCGAAGATAATTAGAGAAAAAGGAAAAGAACCTCCATGTTCTAAAACGTTCTATAGCAGCCATCTTTATGGTGGCAAAGAACTGGAAATCAGAGGGATGCCCATCAGTTCGGGAATGGTTAAACAAGCTGTGGTACATGACTGTAATGGAATACTACTGTGCTACAAGAAATGATGAGCTCCATGATCTTAGAAAAACATGGGAAGGCTTGCATGAAATAATGAAGAGTGAAATGAGTACAAGTGAGAGAACACTGGATACATTAACAGGAATGCTATTTTAAAAGTAACTCAGAGAATAAGTCATTCTGCCTATTATAAATACCCATATTAACTAAAAAAGGACATATGAAGAAAAACATTATCTGCATCCAGAGAAAGAACTGATAAACCAAAGTATGAATAGAATAGTTTTACACATATACACTTATTTGTGTCTAATGGTATCCATCTGGGGAAAGGGGAAGAAAAAAAGGAAAACAAATTTACATAATTTTATTACATATTTAAAGGAATAGCAAGTTGTGTATAACAGATTAGCAGTTTCATCGGCAAGCATCTTTTTTATTATACTATGTTACGGAATTGTCTGCTTTATTCCATAGATTAAAAATAATTTTTTAACAGCCTTCAATGCTTACATAGATTATTTTCACAAAAATTTTGCAGAGATTGGAAAGAAGGCATATGGGACAGTGGTTATTTCTGTTTCCTCAAACACCTTTTTTGGTAATAATAAAATCCATGATTTTTTCTAAACAAATGTTACAGTTCCTCTTTCAGAAATCTTGGAAATTGATCTCCAATATCCTGAAATAAAGACACACTTAATATCAATGTCCTGTTAATGCTGAAAGGCATCTAACGCGGGACTACCAGAATCTCTGAAGAATTCAAATTGCAAATGCGATGGAATTGGGATGGAAAAGTACATAGTAGGAATTATTAAGCTGAAATACTATCAGTGAAGAATTGTGAAGGAGTCATAGCATAAAGAATGTTCTCAAATAAGTGTAAGACTGCATAAAAAAGCAAGTTGGTCTTATAACCAAAGTGACACTTAGCCAATAAAAATCCCATGTTCGTTACTGGTATCCACACAGTATCAAGAGATTTTAAAGGAAAATCTGGGGCAGGATGGGTAGACCCTTGTACAGGATTACAGAAAGACATATGAGAGCCACACAGCATGCAGAAATTGAGGGAAATAATCACCCTCAACTTTCAAGAGGTAGCTAGTATACATAGTTCATTGGTTTTAAGAGGCAGCTGGCAGTACAACGGACAGAGGGCTGGGTCTGAAGTCAGGAAGACTTGAGCTCAAATTCAGCCTCAGATACTCATTATCTAAGTTTGTAAGCAAGTCACAACTGTAAAATGAGGGCAGTAATAACCCCTGCCTTACAGGGTTGTGGTGAGGACCCAGTACCTGGCACACAGTAGGCACTGGGTCAAAACTGAATTCCCTTTCCTCTCCTTCACCCTTGATTAGATCATAGATTCATCAAGATTTAAAAAATCATCACAAGGTAGTCTAGAAGCTGTAGTAAAAGAAAGGGAGATGGGGTAGCTGCAATAGGTAGGAGGAAAGGTGGAATCAGCTTGCCATTACCCTCTCTGTCGATCAAAACATAGCCAACTTGGTCCTATTATGGTTTAATTCCCTTATACAGAAATGAAAAATAACAAGTTTTTCCTTTCCTACACAAATTCCTTGAATAGTTAAATGATGAAATGATTTTCATGAGAATTTACTCAACATTTCAGCTTGTCCACAGATATGTAAATCAGAGGCTATGAAAATTTTTCAGCGGGCCAATTGCAAATACTGTTTAAAACAGTATGAAGAAGTTCCAGACACCGATGAACATTCTTCAGAGATGTCAGGCCACTGGCTGAAATTTAAGTTGGTTATGAGAAGGAAACATTTTAATAGGGGTTCAAGAATTAAAAGCTTACATCTCCATACACTACTAGCTGGATGATCTTGGATACATCACTTAATCTTTCTATTTCAGTTTCTTCATTGGTAAAATATCAAGTAATAATCATATATTAAACACCTACTATGCCAGGCACTGTGCTAAGTGCTAGCATTAATTCACATGATTACTGTGAGCCAAGGAGGGCTTATAAGTCCTAAAATTACATAAATATAAATTCTCTAGTATCATTAAGTCATTAACAGTTTCAATATTAATATTATGAATTAAGAGTAGATTCACTATTATCAACATAATCCTCAAGTTACTATTCACTATTTCCTACTTACTATCCACATACTATTTCCTACTCCTACTGTACCATACACATCACACTAACTAGTTACTACCAGAACCTGCCATTTGGATGAAGGATGAAGGAAAAAAAGAGGCCAAGAATTCTGAGATAGCAGAAATCTTAGAAATTATCTAGTCCATATTCTTCATTTTGAAATGACTGACTATCCTTCTAATCACTCAAGTTCATAACCTCTTCCTCGCCTCACAAATCTAAGTAGTTGCCAGGTCTCGTCACTTGGACCTCCACATCTCTTTCATGTCCTCTTCTCTTTCCTCATACAGCCCCTACTTTAGCTCAGGACCTCGTTATCAACTCTTGCCTACAATTATCACAAAAGCCTCTTAACGACTCTCCCTTACTTCAGCCTTTCCACCACCCAATCCATACAGCTACCAAAGTGATTTTCCTAAAGCACAGTTCTGGCCATGTTACCACCTTAATCAAAAAACTCCAGTGAATCACTATTACCTCTAGGATCAAAACTCCTTTGGCATTTAAAGTTCCTCACAACCTAGCACTAATGTATTTTTCCAGCCTTATTTATTATACATTACTCCCTTTTGTGCACTCTCTAGCCAACAAAAGCCAGCCTTGTTACTATTGCTCATACATGATGTTCCATCTCCCATCTCTGTGCCTCTGACCTTTTACTTCCTCTTCCCCTGTCTCTTAGAATACCCAAGTATCATGTCCTATATGAATTCTTTCCTGATATCCTCCAGTAACTAGTGCCTGACTCCTAAAATTAATGAGTTTGCATTTATTTAGTATGAACATGTTGTAAGTTTTCTCTCCAGATAGAACATAAGCTCTCCGAGAACAATGATTTTCATTTTTTCTTTTGAGTCCCAGTGCCAGCCCCATAGGAGGATCTTAATAATTACTCAATGATAGATAAACTGGGTTCAAATTCAGTCTCTACATCTTCAGGTAGATAAGCCATTCCAACTCACTCATTTTCAAAAGAAAGGGTATTAAGCCTGTAACAATATTTTGGATATCCTGTTTTCCAGAGCTAAGACCTAACAAGCAGGCTGTGGCCTGAACTTAACATAACAATAATCCTTTGCTCTGGCAGAGTGTATTGCTTAGACCAGCACGAGGTGTTCCTTGGAGGGATTTAGCTCCCCGTTCCCCAGAGGCATCCATCACATGTTCACAGTCCCTGGTCCTTGTCACTGACAGGTTCCTGTCACAGAACTCTGGTTTTGTATCATGACCCATACGACTTGAGACAATGACTGTTCCCATGAGACCCAAGAATGCCTGTATTGTCCTGAGAGATACCAAACATGAGACCACGAGAACTATCTCAAGACCTAAGAAAGATTGTGCTACGGGTCAACCCTTTTCATGTGTATGGGTGGCTCCAGTCTTAAGCTCTCCTTCTCAGAAGGGGGGCTTCCAGTATGCACACCTCATCTTCCTCACTCTGAAATTAACCAAACTTAGGTTTGTGTCCTGACTCTCCTGTGTCCAGCCTGCTCTGTTGGTTTGGCTCTGGCTGCCTACAGAGGTGGTTGGAGATCCATTCTGGTCAGGCTCACAAGTCAGAACACAGAAAATGATTTTAAGTGTTTATCTGGAGTCAAAAGATCTAAGAGATTAATCAGAATGATTATGAGGGAGAGGAAGGAAAGGGGGAAAAGGGGAGGGGAAGGAGGAAAAAGAGGAGGAAAAGGAGGAAAAAGGAGAAGGGAAGGAAGAAAAAGGGGAAGGGAAGGAGGAAAAAGAGGAGGACAAGGGGAAGGGAAGGAGAAAAAAGGGGAGGGGAAGGAGGAAAAAAGAGAAGAGGGAAAAGGGGAGGGGAAAGAGGAAAAAGGGGAGGGGTAGGAAGAAAAAGGGGAAGGGAAGGAGGAAAAAGAGGAGGACAAGGGGAAGGGAAGGAGA
>CM053769.1:20539214-20586772 GCA_028658325.1 Potorous gilbertii
GTGTTCTATCCAATGTTCTACCTATCTGTCTCTGGAAAAAGCCATGAGAAAGCTGAGGGTGAGGCTACCTAAGAAAAAAACTAAGTATGAAAGTGGAAGCAATCTTGTTCTGATGATAATCTGTGACTTTCCTCTCTAGCACTGCCATGTCCGGAGTATGAATCCAGGCATGTAAGATCCTTCTCATAGTAAGGAAAACAATTGAATGTATATAGCCAATTAGAAAAGAAAGAGTACAGTAGTTGGCAAGAAGACCCAGCAACCTGATTGCAAAGCTTATACCATCTGCAGGAGGAACTAGGAAAGTAGGCAACTTTATGAAACTGAGGAACCTCAAGCATCTTCTTAAGTGAAAAGTTGGTACTCAGCCTAGAGTTTGCAGTCAGCACTTGGATGGAGGGGAGTATTTCCCCCTTGGAGTCTATGCAGAAATTGGAATGGCTGTGATCTGGTAAGGATGTTCCGTATTGAAAAACCGGAAGAAAATGCAAGGTAGTTTATCAAACAAAAATGACCCTGGAATTACATTGAAAAAAGATGATTTAAGAATCATTGGACTACCTGATAGCCATGATATTTCAAGAAACCATAAAAGGAAACTATCCAGACCTTAGAACCAGAGGACAAAATAGAAATGGAAGGAATTTCCTGAAAGAAATCCCAAAATGAAAATTCATAGCATTATTGCCAAAATCTACAGCTTCCAAATCTAAAACAAATACAAGAAGCAGCCAAAAAGAAAGAATACGGAGGACTCCCAATAAAGATCCCACAAGATTTGGCAGCCACCACTTAGGGAATCAGAGAGTTTGTGATACAGTGTTACAGGACCCAAAGGAATACCTTACCCAACAAAACTAAATATGATCTTACAAGAGGAAAAAAATGGATCTTTAATGACATGAAAGACTTCCAAGCATTTTTAAAGAAAAGATGCAGAAATTTTGAGGTGCAGACAAAGGAATCAACCATCAACAGGTAAACATGAATGAGTAATCATGATCAGGAATTCAACAAGGACAAACTGCTTACATTCAAACAGATCCATATGAAGATGATCTCTATGTCCTTTCTGAACCATAATATCATCATCAGGAGTCAAAGAAGGGGTCTGATCAGAGAGAATATCTGAGAATGGTCATGATTATCTTAAAAGAAGGATGGAAAGAAAAGAAGAATACATTGGGTGGGAAAGCAAGAGAAAGATGAGGGGAAATTATCCCACATAATTGGGATGTATAAGTCGAAGTCCATACAAACAAATGAGTGAAGAGCTGCCTCACTTGAGATACTTGAATCTCACTTATCTGAACTAGTCAAAGCAGGGAAAGAGACAGAAAAAGACAGAGTTGAGTACAGATAGACATTTCCTTCAACACTGAAGTAGGAGGGAAAGTAAGGAGAGAATTAGTTCCAAGTGAAACAAACTCCTAAGAACATACAAAATTATTTCCAGCCTTTTTTTGTAAGGGCAAAGAGTTTGAAATTGAAGAGGTACCCATCAACTTGAGAATGGCTGAAGAAGTTAGAGTACCCAAATGTGACGTAGTATTGTTGTGCTATAAAAAATGATGGAGATAGTTTCAAAGAAACTTATGCAGAGTCAATAGAACCAGAATAAATTTATTCAATGATGCACAATATTGTAAAGACAAAAACTTTAAAAGATTTAGTAACTTTGACCAACCACAATTCCCCAGGCTAATGATAAAACATATTACTCTGTTACATGTCTTTTGATAGAGGTATAAGACTCAGAGTGTAGAATGAACCTATAGAATGATGGTAGATAGATAGATAGATAGATAGATAGATAGTAGACAGATACTGATAGATTTTCCCATAAGCTTTCTCTCTTCTGTATCAGGTTAAAATATCAATATTACTAGCTATTCAATATATTAACAATGTAACAAGCAATATTTAAATATTTTGCCAATATATCAGCTATGAGAAAGATCATAACCAAAATAATCTTTTAACTATCAACCTCAACTTCTGACTTTTCCTCAGAAACCAGAACCATAATTCCACTATTAAGATGTCTCTGTATGGCATATAAAATTGCCTCTTGAGATGTCTTTTCCACATCACTTCTCTACAAATTAGAGTTAAAATCAGTTATCTCCAAATCTTTCTTTTTTCTTTCTAAAAAATTTCTCAGGAAAAGAATTATCACACCTGAGTTTCATTCTAATTCAATGATGAAAGCAAACTCATTCCAAATGGCAACTACACAATTTCATCCTCTAAGTCTATTCCCTCTCAACAATGAAATAATATTCAGTGTCTATGTGAAGAGCTATGAAAGCTGATGCTTTATGTAGTTATAAACATATGTATTGTCTCCCCCAGTAGACAATAAGTTCTTTGAAGACAAGAACTATTTCATTTTTGTTTTTGTATCTTCAATACTTAACACAGTGCTTGGCATATAGTAGGTGCTTAATAAATGCTTTTTGATTGACTGCATTACCATCAGCCTGATTGAATTTCTTGTTTTGATTCTGATTAAAATTTTATACAGCACATTTTGTAAGTGACCTTGAATAAGAAGCAGCAGTTACAAAACCAAGTAAATAGGCTAGTGCCTAGAGGATGGAACTCCTAGACTAACTTGAGAATACTCATACCACTCACAAAAGAGAGAATCCAAGGAATGACCAATATACAATTTCTCTGAGAGATAGAGAAAGACTTGTCAGATAACCCAGAATGCCCTCTGGTGCTGGATAGAGCACATATGCCCAAGGTCTGAACTGTTGGAGAGAACCAGGCTCTGGTCACAAAGTCCCCTCCTCCCCCCCGGTAAAATAAATAAAAATAATTTAGTTATCTTTTCATGTAGAATATTGAAACTCATTAGAGTGTTAGATCTTTGGGGTCAGGAATCATTTCTTTTTATCCCTATGTACTTTCCACATAGTAAGTTCTTAATATATGTTTTTTAATTAAAATTTATATAATTAGAGCAAGTGATAACTGATAGATTATATTGGAATTTGCGCATAGTAGTCATTTAATAAATATTTTAAAATAAATTATTGTATGTAGCCTTTTCCAGTCATACATGTTTTTGTTGATCTCTTTTATGCCATTTTTCACCTACAAACCATGGTAACTAATATGCTACAGACTACTTAAACTCACCACATGGGTGCCTTTGGTTCACTTGAGATTAAGCACTAATAATATAAAATAGCTAATATAAAACTATTCTCCATTAGGTTGAGACTTAAAGTCAACAAAACAAAAAGCACTTTATGGAACTCCTAAATCAGCATCTCACATTTAACCTCAGCTTTATTCTGCCCACACAATCCTCTCCAGACCTGTGGCTTCCAGCCAGCACAGCCAGGGGCTGGGCTATTCCTTTTGTTGGTGGAAGTGGCTGCTTTCTCCTTTAAGAAGTTCTATAGCTAATATAGGGTTGATATCTCCCAAAGTGCACCTGATTCCAACTGAGGACCCTAGATCTATCAACTCTTGAGAAAGTCAAACTGCTTCCAACCTTAGATAAATCCATCACAGAATCACCGCTCTGTCACTTCCAATTAGGTTGGAGAATACAATTGAGATGACCAGTGGCTTGTATTCAAGCTTACCTAGCTTTATCCCAACTCTAGCTGTTGCAGAGGAGCAATTACTTGCTGCTAAAGTGAGAAGGGCCACCGTCACAGGGAGTTCTAGCATTACATGATGCTACATGGACAGTCAAGGGAAGACAAAGACCTAAACGGCTGGGTTACTCATTTTTAAAGTTCCACGTATAAATCAGCATCTGTTCTTCCTCAATGGCCAACAAGCCAATAAGCCATCCCCATCAAGCCCTTTCAGAGTTTAGCCACACATGCCTCTGGAGTCTCCAGAGGTTTTTGGAAGAGTTGCAGCATGCTTTTGGGTGATAGCCACTCTAGAACTGCTCCCATACACACTCCAGGTGAACAACTGCCGCTACCTCTGAAGCCTTCACCTGGCATTCTTCATTTTAGTGACTTGTATTTTTTGTGTCTATTCCTCCTGAATTAGACAGTGAGCTCTTTTTTTATAGGATAGAAGCAAAGTATCCCAGATCACCAAATCACAGGATCACAGAGTTTTAGTTTTGGTGAAACCACATGGCTTCTAGTTAACCTCATACCTGCAAAAAGCATCCCTTCCACTTTGGGTTGACTTTTATTGTTAGGGAGTCCATCTTTATGTCAACTAAATCTGTATCTTTTTCATTTTGACATATTTCTCCCGGTTCAGTCATTTGAGGTCACAGGGACAGGTAGAATCCCTTTCCCACTTGGCATCCCTTCAAATTGTTCAGTCATTTTCAGTTGTCTGACTCTGTGACACCATTTGGGGTGTTGACATACTGGAGTGGTTTGTTATTTCCTCCTCTAACTCATTTTACAACTGAATAAATGAGGCAAACATGGTTAAATGACTTGCCTGGAGTCACACAGCTAGTAAGTATCTGAAGTCACATTTGAACTCAGGCCTTCTTGCTCCAGGCCCAGCTGTCTCTCCACTGTACCACCTAGCTGGCCCATCCCTTCAAATGCTTGAAGGTAACTACCATATTTGTCCTAAATCTTCTCTAAAATACAGGCTAAACCTCTCCAGTCCCTTCAACTGTCCTTCATAGAGCATCTGCTTTGGAACTTTCACCATCCTTGTCATCCTCTCCTGTAGGCTTTCTAGTTTATCAATGTCGTTCCTAAAATGTGGTGTCATAACTGACTACAGCATATGGGCTATTACCAGAGCAAGTACCGTAAGAGCAGTACTATTTTTACCTCCTTATTCTTGGACATGAAGTCTCTCTTTTTTTTCTTTTTTCCCAAAAAATTATTAATTTCTTTTCAGGTTTTAAACAATCACTTCCATAAGTTACAGATTTTCTCCCATTCCTCCCCAAGACAGCAAGCAATCTTATATCAGCCCTACACATACATTCCTATTAAACACATTTTCGCATTAGTCATGTTGCATAGAAGAATTAAAATGAATGGAAAAAATCATGAGAAAAAACATAACAAAAGAGAAAATAGTCTGATTCATTCTACGTTCCAACTCCATAGTTCTTTCTCTGGATGTGGATGGCATTTTGCACATGATGCCTCTCTTAATACAGTATATGATCACTTTAGATTTGTTAGCCACCATGTCATACTGCTGATTCATACATGTCACACTGTTGCATTTACAATTCACCAAACTCTCCCCCCCCGCCACCATCTTTTTCAGATAAAGCACTGTCTAGCCACACCTCCATCTTGAATCTTTGTTTTGAACTCCAGCGTAAAATTTTACCTCTTTTCTTCATTAAAGTTGTTCAGTTTCACCCAAGTTTCTGACCTCTAGATCACTTTTGTGTTTCCACTTCTGTTAGAGATTTCTTCCAGCTTTGCGTCATTTGTAAAATTACTAAGCATGTCAACTGTGAGGCAATATCTTAGATTTCTTTTGATTCTGCATTATGTGTAAAGTACCACAAGAATAGCAAACAGTTAATAAAAAGTACTGTGGTTCATCAGATCATAAACTTTAAAGATAGAAAGATAACCTTAGGAGAGATCTAGCATAGTCCTTCATTTTTCAAAAAAAGAAAACTAAATCCTTGAGAAATTATATTACTTGACCAAGGTCACACAAGTGGCAGAATCCAAACCCAAAACTAGGTCTTCTGATTTCAAATCCAGAGCTGGTTCCAGTATTCTGCGTCTCCTAATATATTGATACAGTGCATTACGGTTTATAAATTGACTTCTTCATAGTTCTGTTGAAGTAGATAGTGAAGGTATCATTATCCACATTGTACTGACAAAGAATATTTGTTTATTGTTTTCAAAAGTGGAGTTGAAGTACTATGGTTACCAGATAAGTCCTACAATTTAATTAGGGGCACTCTGTAGCCTTTACTCTTTTTCTTTTATTTTTTCAATAGATGCCATTTATTTAACAGCTATTTATTAAGCATCTACTACATAGAAAGCACAGTGTCAAATACTGGATTAAAGAAAAGAGCCTGTAGTCTGTCATGGTTTCCTTTCATAGTGGAAGAGTATTATTCAAATTTACCATAATCAGAATGATTTGGATTCTTGAACAGAAGTGTCAGAAATTAGGAGTTTGAAGGGTGCCTAGTAGAGGATGAGTCAGTAAGGTGAAGCAATCAGAAATTATCCTCTGAATGACTCCTCTTTTTCTTCTCTGGACTCAAACAAATAATATGGAAGTAACCCTATTTCTTTCTATCCTTTTTCATATCTTTATCCTTGTCTTTAACAAACACTCCAAAAGAATGGGGCATGCTTACTGACATCAAGACTAAGTTTAATAGTGGTTCAAAAAGTCTACTACAGAAATGAGTTCTCAGACCAGACATAACTTGGGGTTGGGGATTGGGAAGAAAAGTGCCGCTTTGAGAGTGTAAGACCTTCTCTGAGTACTACTGCTCTAAATAGTTTAAATGAGAATAGTTCTGTACTATTTGTCTTGAATCCTGTTGGGGTACACTGTATGTTTAAGTAAACATCCTTTCACTAAAACCCTACTAAATGCCTTTGTAATTCATCATTCTCTATGTCAGTGTATAATAGAGTTTTTCTACCATATCCTGGAAATGACCTGAGCAATAGGAGAATACAGGAAGTCAATATATGCAAGTGATTTTTTTTCTTCTGCTCTTGAAGATACTTCCTGTCTCAAGTTTTCTGAATAAAGAATGGAAAGGAGATTCCTGTCTGAACTCCATTTTGGGTTTTGCTTTTAAATGACTGGAGCAGAAGGGAAAGATCCTGCTGCCTCATCAGGGAAAAGAGCAAAGCAAGAATTAGGATGAATCCTTCAGATCTATTGGCCCCAGCATAGATACCTGGACTGCTTCAGAGCTAGACCAAACAGAATAGTGGATGTGTAACAGACCAAATCAGATTTGGAATGGGCCAACAATGGCCAAACTATGAACTACAGCCACAGCAGATGAAGTAAAGATGGTTGCAATGTGTCTTCTTTCTCTCCCCTTTCCCCACCTCAGACCATATTTCCTCAAAATGATTTCCAAGGAAATCTAGACACATTTCAAAATTTATCAGATATTCCTTATGTCTTCTGTTGGCTGGGAGAAAGAGAGAATACAGGTGGAGTCAATTCTGCCTGGTAATTTTTTTGCAGCTTGCTAATTACATACTTCTTTACCATTTTGTTTTAGCGTTGCTAAGGTACTATTTGGTTATTGCTTCAATAAATCCCATGGCCAATAAGAAAAAAATTTGTAAATTTTCGATCTTATGAACGAGGTACGTCAGTGAGAAGTTCTCAATGATGGAATAGGATATTAGAGCAAAGATGAAGAAAGATTTCCTGTTTTGATAATTTTGTAGCATATTCTCTAGGATGTATATAGAACCTAGGACCAGCTGCCCACGAAGAAGAGCCAGAAGGCAATGGGATTGGGAGTAGGTTAATCATATGTGGTAGGAGCACCACCTGGTGAACAATGAGGGAGACTGCAACCCTGGGGGAAAGATCCCTCATGTCTACTGATTACTTTCTGAATAGCCACTGGGAGAGTGGCCTGAAGGTAGCATAACCTTATGGTCCAATTATACACTATATCCCCAGCTGGTTAATTCATGACATCATAAACCACTGATATGAGCCATAGACATGAGCCATAGCCTACGTTATACATAAAGTCAGTCCCAGAATGCTAGAGTAGAGGGATTTAACAAGTTCAAGAGTTTGAGAAGAGGGAGCCTAGCCCCCTTCTCATTAGCGGTCAGGTTTCTCAGGATTGAGCAGTTATATTCTAAAATAATTTTACTTATTTCACTCATACCCATCCATGACTTTCTCTATGTATTCTTGGTCACATATTTTTATACTGTACCCCAACACTCAACACACACATTTCCACATTTTTAAAAAATCCATTTTTTTTGTCCTTAAGGGAAGGCAGTAGAGTGAGGCATGAAGCACAGCAGTTAGGGCTATCAGTGCAGAACTTGGTCATGGTCCTATTTGTAAGAGTAGGGAGTATATAGTGAAAGGAAGAATTTTTGGTTAAAATAATAGCGTAGTGGGGAGTAAAGCTCTTCAGTGAACTGAACAGATGTACAAATGAATATGCGTGTATGTATGTACGTGCACAATAAACACACATACCCATATTATTTAGTCTTTCTTCCCTCTCAGATTGTGAAATTGCATACAATCTAAGACTAAATATTGCATCTGTGAAGGCTACAGTTGGAAATGCATGTAAAATTTAAAACAACATTAATTACTGTATGTTTCTCCCCCAAGCATTCACCTGATCAAAGACTTTTTTATTTAAATTAAGGAACTCTGACCCAAGCATTTCTGAGAGGTTAAAGATAAGCTTCAAAAGTATTAAGAAAGCAACGTCTTGTAAGAGAGTCATTGAAACTGAATTATTTACTATTTTCTGTGCCCCAAATCCCAAGCAGTTTAGAGGATAATTCAACACGCTGACTTATTCAGGTACATGAGAACATGTGTACATGTGGCAAAAACCATTCAGAAGCACCAAATCTCTGCTGTTTCATTGCTTTTCACCTTAAAGAGTCTCACCTGCCTCTGTTTCCTTCCTTCACAAAGAGCTATGGTCCATCCCTTAAACACTTATAAAGAAGCCCTTTTTATCAGTTTTACATGCTGCCTGTAGGTAACCTCAGTGTATGAGAGATAATGCCCTTTCTAGGGCTACTAACTGCAGCGAATATCTTCACAGTTCATCGTCCCTGTGTTCCCAATTGTAGTAGCAAGTTATTTCACAAAAGGCTTATGGATTTCCATGTTTCCTACTCTCGATCTAATATTTTAACAATAAATCATATAAGCTCCTAGGTCCACAAATAAGCAGAAACATTTATGAATAGACAACCAACAAGTATTTATTAAACGCCTACTCTATGCTTGGCATTTTGGACATAAACACAATAAATGTAAAAAATTTCTTTTGCAAGATGAAAACAGGCGCATGTGCACATTTTCCACAAGCACTTAAGGGAAATCCTTTTTAAAAACCAGCTATTAGTAACTTGACCTCTCATCTCCAAATATGTTAAAGAATATGTGAAATAGTGAATATTAGGTACCTGGACTTCATTTAAAAAGTTTAAAATATGTGCTAGTACCTGAACAAAAGCTGTTCAAAATAACCAAATGTTATTGCTATAATATTAGCTCTTTATGCTTTCAAAATGTAATGTGCTCATTATGAAGAAATGCCCATTTGCATGGTCTAGTAAGAATCTCAGAGATTGAATAGGTTAACTAAGGGTGACAATTGACCAGAATCCATATACTCTAATAATTCTACTTCTCCTAATTTGGAAGTAGAAGCAGCCAAGATAAAGGAGAGAAAATATTCAAGCTAACATCTTTTAACCACATTCTTTTTTTCACCCAGAAAATCACTGTTTAAAGATAAAAAAGATAGATGAGCAGTTGCTATTGATACTATTCATCTGCCACTCCCTAATTTTTCATACTAGTTAATTTCTTAATTGTATTTTCATTTCCCTTTTTGGCTAATTGCCTATTGAGATTTAAGCATTAAATTCTGGTCCAACCTTAAGCATTAGTAAATTAAATCCCAATACAATTGATCACTTCTTCCTTAATCTCATTTGAAAGTATATCTTGGGGAAAGTAAATTTTTTTTTTCTTAGTGTTTTGCCTGAGTTTTAGAGATTTCAGATTATCAGTTTCTAGCACCTCCAAATTGAAAAAGAAAGATACACCTGGCAAAATTCTATAAATCAACATTAAAATCATGATATCATTGTATCAGTGTCATGATAGCATGCCAAAACCTCAACCAGGACTTAGCAGAAATGTAGCAGAAAAATGGCATGTGGGGACAATAGTGGAAGCTATTAATCCTTTCAGAGGTTCTAAAGCAAGTCTATGGTTGTCTAAGGCTGATAGCAGCATTACTTGTTCGAAGGAATGGATTCATAGTCCAGATTTAGGCTCTCCTACCTTCCCTTTCCATAATTTCTCCCTAGTTTTTTTGTCATTTCATTCTTCTCCAATCTTCTATTCCTTCCTGAATGCACATATTCATAAATGGTTCTACCTTCTATTCATTGTCTCTGGATTTTATCTTCAGGTCCCGATAAATAAAAACAAAATTCTGGCTTCGGTTATTTTTAAATAGATTACACAAGATCATCTTGAAAGTGGGACTTTGATACATATCAGTCAATGCATTTTAAAATTATAGGGCATTCTTGAAAATGTCATTACTGCTAGTTGTCTACGAAGTAATTTGGGAGTTGTTAGCAGGATCATGATACATAAATCATGACACATAAGGAGAATAAGATGCCTGCCCATGGTGCAAGGTTCTTCATAATATAGAGCTTTATAGTCTTAAGAAAATGGTTAAGAGATAAGCAATCATGTGAAAAGATGCTGAACAGTTCAATGTTGGATTAAAGAGTAGGAATGATGTTGATAGGTGGATCACCCAACTAACACATGTGATCTCACAAGGATACAAAGAGTCAACCAGGAACCCAAAAACTTGGTGGGAAACACCAATGGTGATGATGTTTGAACAAAGATGAGAATGATGAGCACAGAGCCATCCATTCTCGGCTTTAATAGATCTGTTTAGCTTAATGAGGAATGAAGAGAGACCTGAATAAAGACATAAAACACTCTAACTTGCACTTGAAAATCAAGTGACAATGCAGAATATAAAAAAATTAAAATAATTTTCCTTCACCAAGCTATATCCTTCACTTCTTTAAACTCTGACTTAAAACTTGTCCCCAGGAAATCTTTCCTAATAACCTTTTATTGTAATCATTCCTTCACATCACTTATCATAGCTTATGTATTTATTCTGTCGTGTAATAAAGTTTGGACAATCCCTAGCAGATGGCGCAACTTATGACTTTGCAGAAACTCAACTCTCATTGGCTCATATGAACCCACCCACTATCAACTCCTTATACTTTTAGATCCAGAGGGTGTTTAACAAATCACTTATACCTTTTTAATTTTAAAAACAAAACAGTATAATTAGTAAAAGCATCATATCAGCTGTAGTAGCTACAATGTCAGAAAAGAAGCACATTTCAACCCCTAATCTGCAGTAGTAACTCTCAATCATCACTCTTACCTGTGTTCAACACCTTGCAGAGATGGAAGGGATGATTGACTACCCTGCCCCAGAGCCTGAAAGGGCACCAGGTACATGGACCACCTTACTCCATTTCTCTTGATCCATCTCCATCCTCCCTCAAGCTTTTGTTCTAATATTTTTGAGTCCTACCTCTTTTCTGCCAGAATCCCTCCTTAGTCCCTCTAGACCATGGTCATGTTTCAATAAATGCAAAACTTCATGGCAAACCTCCCCTTGAGAAATCTCATATCTAACTCCTCCCTACTCAGTAAAATTTTGTAGTTTCTGCAAATCACATAAGTTGTAGCAGAAGTATGCTGGTAAATCTTTTAAAACGAATTTTCTAGGGAAAAAATGTACAGAGGTTTAATCTGCAACATTTATATTTTCTCCACTACTTTCTTAAGTCTAGATCAGAGAATGGCAAACTACAGCCCTTAGGTCAAATTTGGCTTGCTACTTATCTTGTGAATTAATAATGATGTTTGTATTTTTAAAAAAGTTTTATTGTATTGAAAAATGTAAAAATTATTCTTAGCTCTCTAGACATTCAAAGACATATGGTGGGACCACTTCATGGTAGTTTGCATATTCCTAGTCTAAACAATCAATAAGACAATAAATTGAGCCCTGATTTGTAGAGTTTATAGATGTGTAAATAAATGCTTATCCTATAAAATTTGACAATTAACTCTCAAAAGCAGATCCTAACAAATTGCTGAATATGGGAATATCTGTAATCATATAGTATAAGAATGTAGTTATAAGTAATATATGGTATAGTATACATGTAAACACATAGTGCATTTTATTCACATTAGAATTGCATAAACATGTGAAAAAATAATATAACTGATAGTATATAACATTACATACTGTACACCACAAATGGATCACAAGTCTAATGCAGTATATTACATATAGCATCATATTTTAGGGTTTCATGAAATAATTGAGTACCTAGGTCACTTGTGGAAACAAAATACATATGAATGCCACATCAGCACAAGAAGTATAATGTAAGAAGAAGCCTATTATATAACAAAAGCATTTTGTTATATAATAGGCTTCTTCTTATATTCAATATAATATATATATATTACATTTAGATGCCAATTACATATTAAATTTACCACAGTAATATATACATGGGTAATCCTTTCTAATTTAATCAGGAGCAAAATAAGTTAACTTATCACAGAACACTTTGTCCTGATACTTCTATTGTGACCTGGCATTAATTCATCATGCTTACTGACCTGCTGTTCCAATTGTAATGGTTTATTTAGGACAATCCAATCTCATCTACACAAAAATACAAGAAATGGATTTTAAAAAATTCTTCAGTGGGTCTTAACAAACAAAAAGACTCATTCCCTCAAAAGAAAAAATTCCACAAATTTTCAAAACAAGAAACAACATCAGAGAAACTAGATCTTAAATGTAACAGGAGTGTTCCTAGTCATTGTGACAAGCTCCCTCAGGTGACAGTTTCCTTGTCTGAGTAGGATAATCTCTGTAGGCTCCTAGCACTACTATTTTCTATACGTAATCCCTAAATTCTAGAGGCTGTTCTTCGTTGAAACTGTTCCTTTTCCACTAGAGGGGAAATACCACTCTGTAAAAATTGCTTAAGACCTTTTGTTATATTCAAAAGCAAAATAATTTCATTAACTTTTACAAACATAGTAACATCAGCAGTTGCAGCAGCAGCAATAGAAACTGCTGCCATCTTAATAGCTGTCCTCCAAGGGTGACCTTTACTTTGTGTGGTAGGCATCGCCTCTCCCTAGGTGAGCACCTGCGAAGACCTTGGCCTAAAGGGCCCAAGGTCTCCCAGGGCATTCTGGGCCATCTCCAGTCATCCGGATCAATATCTGGCCACTGGATTTGGGTGACTCTGGAGGAGAAGTGAGGCTGGCGACCTGCACAGCCCTCCCTCACTGGAAAAATAGTCAAGTGAAAGTCATGTCATCATTTCTCTGATGACGTGGTCTTCTTCGGCAATGAAGGACGAACACCATTGATCACTTCCCTGTGGCTCCAAAGCTTTAGAAAGAGAAACCAAGGACTTTGCTGGTTTAACATAAGACTCAACTCCTGACACTATAGATACAGGGGGACGTTGACAGTTATTTACAGTGATTTCTGGGGAGGCAGATAACCAGAAATATAGTAGGTGCAGGGAAATGGACAACTGAAGTTGCTCACAGCTTGTAATGGTAATTTAAGTGGGAAGAACTTTTCCATTCATTAATAGGTCCATGTGACTTCCTTAAATCTTAAGTCACATGTGATGGGAGAAGCTTGCTTTGGGTAGAATAGGATGGGTGGAGTAGAACTGAGAGGAAGTGAGTGAGAGTAGTTAGGGCAGAGAGAAAGAGGACACAGGCAAGTGGATAGCTAGGGTTGTATTTGTTTGTGGGAAGGCACAGAGTGGGGGGGGAGACAGGAGACTTGGGAATGGCTTTGTCCTCTGCAGTGTTAATATGTATTGATTTCCTGGCTACTATGATGGATTTGACTTTCTGGTTTGGAGATTTGGCTTTCTAGGGTCTGAATAAATGTTTTCCTTCTGCCTTCTCTATGGAGAGTTTGTTATACTCTGTGATTGAGAAGTACACCGGCATATTCATAGTTACCACCAGTGCTGTGAATATTGCCTTGGCAATATATGACTCTTGGCCACTATTTATCCACTCTTCTCAGATGACTGAAAGAATGGTGGTCACTGTACATGTTGGTTTCCTGGTCTCTTCTGACTTTGTTCTGTGAAATAGATAATCATTCACCCAGTTGTATTATGTATCTGAAAACATATTGCCTTTCTTGTCTCCAGATTGGGAAAAGGGTTACAGCTCATGGATATAGTTATGTTGGACTGTCATTCTCCATCCTTCTTTTCCCAACCTTATGTCCCAGTGTTCCAACATTCTGCCTCTCTTTCTGCCACATCCACCCCCTAGTCTAGATCCAGATCATGGATGTAATTCTTACTAAATGACAGATATTCAGAAACATCGCACAGTGATTCTGGCCAGGCTCACATTCAGATTTCTCTGACATCTGTGTTTTTATGTATTTCGCAATATATTGTAAGATAATGGATCTCATGTTGTTTACTGTGGATGTATTTTGTCTCTCTAACTAGATTTTAAGTTTCTTGAAGGTAAGCTTTTTCTATACCATTTGTAGTACTTAATACTATCTAAATATAGTAAACACTCAGAAAATGCTTAATGGCTGATGACTTCTTGCAACTCATAGTTGACGCTTCTTGCCTTCACCAGTAACTAAAGTTTCTAGGTAGTCTTTATATTTTAAGTCAACTATTTTAAATATTTTAATTCAACTGAAAGGTTATGAAACTCTACAAATGAGAGGAGGACATACCCTTTACTAAATATAATTGCAAAAGAATATGCTAGGGTCATTTTCTCTCTAGTAAATGGAGTTCTGCATCCTCTACAATCTATGGTATCTGAGTGGCCTTTCCCTGAGGGCAGAGAAAGGTGAAACCTATGTAACTGTGTGAATTCGGAAAATGTAATCCCAGACAGGTAGTGTTGTTGGCTTCTTACCCTGGGTAACAGATTCTTGTGGAAGACAGTACATGGACAAACAGACTGGGAGGAGGTAGAGCCAAAACATGAGTACCAAGTTAAGTTGGAGTTCCCATTGGAAGAAAAGCAAGTTAAATGGCTGAGGACAGGGAGTGAAGTCAAAGCAGACATTTTGCTATATGGTTTAGAGACTAGTGTCTGGGCATTTCATGCCAGCTGAATCCATGACTTCTGCTCATAAAAACAAAACAAAATAAAAACAAACAAACAAAATGATGGTGTGGCTAGAATGCACTGGGATTAGAAGGATTGTTGCTTCTCTGAGAACAAGAAATGATCTGGCAGATTTCATTCCCTTCCTTTGAACTACCAGTTAGTAGGCACTTCCTATATGATTTTCACTATTTCTTAGCTATTTCTAATTTCTGGTTTTATCTCCTATGAGCTATAATAGATGAAAACTTTTCTGTGGTAAATGTCTGTTAATTGTGTTAATGGAGGAAGCTGATGAATACTTATGGTATAAATAGATAAAGGATGAATCTTCTCTGTGGCAGGGAAAGGGAATTGAGTTGAATGAAAAGATCCTATGGTTTTAACTTTATTAACAGGTCTTATAATAGCAGGAATCAATGAACCACATGATTTAGAACTCTTACTCTTGGACTACAGACTCATGCATAATCCAGGTTCAGAGTGACACATACTGTAATGAAGCTTCAGTTTCCTGAGAGGTTAGGGTAGGGTTAGAAGGGAGTACATATAGGTACAGACCAAGCGGAAGTCAAACTTCTGCACTACCGGGGGAATGGAGTGGGGCAGGGAGGAAAATGTGCTCTGGAAAAAACGTCATTTCTAAAATTCCAGAGGTTGGGTATGATACCAAATTCTGCCTCAGAGCACCAGATGGTAATTACAATGACATTAAGCTATGGTATCCAAAATGTCAAGTGTGAGTTACACTAAAGCTTCTAGTCCTTTTTTACTTATATACTATTGTCCTACAAATGGATAAAGAAAACTAGAAAGTAAGTGGAAAATGGATGGTACTTACAGTGCCAGAGATTGTGAGAGAGGAGATATCACTTTCAAACCGTTTCCCAAGGAAATAATAACAAAATGTTTGTTTGTTTTTTGGTCCTTATGGGGTTTTGTTGTTTGTTTTCTTTCATAGTCATTCTCAGTTATGCCCTTCCTCCATACTGGAACCTTTCCTTGTAATAAAGAAAAATAATAAAGGAGAACTTACCTATACAGAAATTGTTTCTATCATCTTCTGTCACATTTAGCATCCATATTCTGCCATCAACCATCATCAAAAAAGGGGAAATTTATTTTAATACCTATCGTCTAGAATCAATATTATTGACCATTGCATTTAATCTGAGTTCAACTACCTTTTTTGTGGTTGTTCCATTCATATCATTGTAGTCACTATGTATATTGTTCTCCAGGTTCTTCTTTCTTCATTTTGATCAAGTCCATATATTTCTTCTCATACTTCTCTGAATTCCTTATACTTGTCATTTATTGTGGCACAATAATATTCTGTTTCATTAACATACTAGTTTTTCTTCCCCAATTGATGAGTACCCACTTCATTACAATTTTTTTGCTAGCATAAAAAGGTTCTTCTATGAATATTTTGATATATACGGACCTTTCTTCTTATCTTTAACTTTCTGAAGACACACATTCAGTGGTGTGATTTTGGGACAAAGGAGTATTAATGATTTAGTATTTTATTTTAATGATTCTAAATTGTTTACTAAAGTTATTGGATCAATTTGTAATCTTTTGCCATTGTACCTAAATTCTCGCAGTGCAACTCATCTTTGTCAATTAAAATAGAAACTCAGAGATGTCTTAATTATTAGTGATTTGGAACATTTTACCAAGTATTGCTAATAGTTTACCTTTTGGGGTGAAAACTGTGTATGTCCTTTGCCCACTTATCTATAAGAATGATCCTCCTACATTTTATATATTTGGGTCAATTTCCTGTATATCTTAGGAGTCCAACTTTTATCAAATACTGCAAAGACCTTTTTTCGCACTATAAATTTTCCCTTCTTATAATTATATTGATCTTGTTCATGCAAAATCTTTTGCATTTTATATTCAAAATTCTTTCATGTTTTCTTGTATTTCTTATTTCATTAAGAATTCCCCTAAAACATAGCTATATATGTATATGCCCTGTCAAGTGTCTTCTAATTTTTAAAAATTATATATCCTTTGTGTTTATGTTTAAGTTGAACATTCATTTAGAACTTATTCTAGCACATGGATTAAGATTCTAGTATAAAACTATTTTCTGCCAATTCCCTTTTCAGTTTTCCAAGTCATTCTTGGCAAATAGGGCTGACTCCAGTAGTTTATATTCTTCACTTTATCAAACAAGAAGTTACTGTATTTATTTACTACTAGGTTTTACTCTTCCAATATATTCCACTGATCTACTTTTCTATTTTTTAACCAGTACCAAATCATTTGATAACTTCTTCTGTGTAGTATAGTTTGAAATCTGGTAATGCTAAGAACCCTCATTCTTTCATTTTTTTCATTATTTCCATTGACTTGCTATTTCTCTGAATAAATGCAATTCATATTTTGTCTAGATCTATAAAGCTAACTTTAGGAAATTGTATTGGATAGCACTAAGTTTATAAATTAATTTAATTAATTTATCATTTTTATAATATCTGCATTGTCTAAGCATCAGCAATAAATGCTTTTAGTTATTCATATTCCTTTATTTTTATAAATATTATGTTGAGATTGTGTTTATATAAATTCTAAGTATATCTTAGGTATTTTAGGTATTCTGTAGTCCTTTTAATGGAGTTTTTCTGTCTCTTCTTCCTGAATTTGTTAATGATATATAGAAAGGCTATGCATTTTTAGTATTTTGTATCCTGCCACTTTCTTGAAGTTGTTGAGTGATTTTGATTAATTTTATTCATTGAATTTTTGTGGTTGTCTCGATAAATGATCAAATTCTATGAGAATAGAAATCATTTTTCCCTCCTTTGCTGTCTTTTCCTTGAATTCCTTTTTTATTTGTCTTGTCTTATAGTATTAGCATTTTTAGAGCTATAACAAATAGTGGTCAAAACTATACCATCCTTGTTTTACCCCTGATCTTTCTGGGAAAATTTTGTGACAAATTAAAATCCTGAGACAGAGTTTCTGGGTAACTAATAATCAATTTATTAATTAGGTTAGCCAGCAACCAATAAATTAATGGCCAGTGGTTTCTCTCTGTAACCAAAGGAGACCCCGAGAGCCTTAAATACCTTCTAAAATGGAATTTTCACTTGTCACATGACAAGTGAAAAGTCAACCTTGATTAGTGAACATTTGATGAGAAGGTGGGCTAAAAGTCTTCTACTCCTCCTACTGAGAAAGTGACTCCATCATGAGACTCAGCAGCCTCCAGCAATCTGGAGCCATTTCCATTCAGACTGTTCTGAAGGATTTTCTCCTTCACAAGTTGGGTCACCCAAACTCTAATGGAGGGGATGAAACAAATATACACATTCCTCTGCTCCCCAGGGTATAAGGGCTAGACCAGACTGGATTCAGTTTATGTTGTAAACAAAAATTATGTCTCCTAGTTGGGTGGGATTCTACCCAAAATGGATGAGCATGCTCTTTGAGAGTTGAAAGCAATCTCATCCATCAGCCATGCCCTTCAGAAACTAACTGACCTTAAGTGGAGTTGGGCCTTTGGAGAAAATAGATTTTCTGCAAAAAAAAAATTTTCTTCCATTCCTTCTGTGGATCACAATTAATAATTTATTAGTAATATAATAGTATAATATTAATTCTCTCAGTTTCTAGTGTTTGTATGTGGCAAGTAATGCTAACTGTGACTTTTAGATAGCTTTTTTGGATTATACAGAGGGAATACCTAATTTGTTCCTATGACTTTTGGCATTTTAACATCACTGGGTAATTATAAAGCAAGACAGAGGAATGTATACATTTGCTCCAGTCTCACAGGCCAGGGCCACTCCCTCTGCTTATGCCTGTGATTCTACCCTCCCTTTCTTTCCATCTCCTGTCTCCTCTAGGACCTTGTGGCTTCTATCATCCCCTCTCTCCTTTCGATCTTTAATCTCTCCTATCCACTTGTTCCTTCCTTACTGCATTAAAATGCACCTAGATCATTAGCCTTCTTTTTAAAAAACTATTACTTTACTGCCTCTATATCTCTCCTCTTCTTCATCGCCAAACTCCTAAAGAGAACTCTTGAAAGATGAATGGTGAAGATAAGCAGTCTGGAGTATGCTACTACCATAAGCAAAAAGTGACAAAAGGAATTTTATTAGCTATATAGGTATTTGAAAGAAGATGGACCAGAAGTGTAGTTAGAGAGAAAAACTGAATAGTTTGAATGCTACATATGTACTTTAAAATGCTGAAAGTACCAGAGCAGCCACCTTTGACTCTTTCCTGTTCCTTATCCCACACATGCCATTAGTTTCTACATTAACCATTTTATCTCTTTATATCTGCAGATCCTTCTCAATACTCACAGCAATATACTTTACCCAGTCCTTGTGGTTGCATAAATAAACTTGAATTTGTCATTGACTGCAATGAGTCAACCTTCTCATTGAATTAATCTAACCTGTAACAGGAAGAGATAGATGTCACACTTCTCCTGGCTAGAAAGCACGACTCATGTCATTGTAGGATGGTACTTCTTTTGGGTCCTCACTCTATCATGCTCTGTCCTTTTATATTTCTAAATCTTTTTATTGTTCATCCTGTCCTTTTCAAAAACACCTGCACATGAGAATATGCCTCCAACTATCAAGATTCTCTTCCAATGAATACACACATTTTTGCCCCCAAATCATCTGGGAGATATTCAGAGGGAGAATCCTTGCACACCCAGCCCTAGGGCTTCCCTAAAGCAGATATATTGCAGATACTGAATGAATAGAAGTTGTAAAGTAGATGGGATACATTTGATAGCACTGGAGATGAAAGGAAAGAGAAACATAGGTTATGTCCACATACCAGTTTGATCATCTAAGGACAAAATTACCTTTAAAAATGGAGTCTCCATGTAATATTTCCTTTTCACTCAAGTTTTGTTCCAAAGAAAGTAAACACTAGTTCCAAACTATCCTCCTTTCTGATGAAAGTCAGAAAGATGAAAACTGACTTGGCTGCTGCTTAACTCAATCTATGAGGTCCATTAGAGTATGTAAGCTCCTCAAGGGCAGGGACTTTGTTTTCTTGTGCTTTTTTATATTTCTAGACAGAGTCTGGCACTTAGTGGGTGCTTAACAAGTATTTATTGATTAATTGATATGATACCACAAGCCATGTAGTCTCTTGTTTCTGGTATAACAGGTCCATGATAACCACCTTCCCAGTTAGACACACTTCTCAACCTCAGCCTCAGGTTTAGCTACCAAAACTCCAGGTTGCCGGGATCCTTACGCATATTGAATGTTGTTCCCTGGTGGATGGTTGGGATCTGGATTCCCTGCTTTAATTGCTCAGTAGGACCTGACGCAATCAGAGAATTTTCTAGCATTTGGCAACTAATGAGAATATTTTAAAACAATTCTGTTAGACTTCAAGCCCCATTAAAGAACATTTATAAAGAGATGATCTGCAGCAGACTGAGAGGTGGAAGGTTGGTAAGCTTGTTCCTGAGAGTAGCTGAGATATATTGCTTGCACCTTGCATCATACAAACCACCAGCCTCTAACACAGATGCACAACTTGAATATCTCTATGTGCCCAAATCACACAGATAATTTGACGGCATCAGAAAAGTCAGCACAAGAAAATTAATAGCAAATACAAGAAAAGTGTCACATTGTAGACAGCGAGTAACAGCACCTCAAGTATGCCAGGCAAGACAAAAGAATTGATCAGTAATGACACGTACAACAAAGACTGGAGGTCAGGATAGCAGTGGATCAGACAAACATGAATTAAGACACATTAACAAAGCAAGATAGGTGGTCAAGGAGTCCAGGAAACAATTAGTAATCAGAAACTCTACCAGACCCAGGGTTGCAAGAAAAAGCAAGATGGCAGATAGGGTCACTCCAAGGACCTTGGTAACTAGGGACAATTCACTGGTCATCCCCTAGCTACTTTTGTTATTCTCTTACCCCACTAAACAGTTATCCCAAACAGGTCTGATCTTGAAAAGAACTGGCTGTCAACCAGCAGGGAGTAATCAGAGTTCCCTAAAAGAATGAAATTCCTCCTAACCTTCGGTTGCTGCTTCCTACCAAATGGTCACAATGGTCCAACAGGCTAGCAACAAACAAGTTCAAACACAAAGGGTCAGAATCATCGTGATCCGGCTCATTTTCTATTTTCCTGGTGACAATGTACAGAATTAGAGCCTGTACACTTGTCTTCCCTGAATTCTATTGCAAAGTCAATGTGTAAAGAAGTGGAATTCCAAACCCGGAATAACCATCAGTTTGCCATCATCAGAAAAGCTGCTTTCTCTCTGTTTGACAGCTCCAGCCACACTGACACCTAAAGCAGAGCTTCATCGCGATAGCACTAGTCAGTAGCCAGCTAAGAGATGTGCTTTCCTCTACTTTTTCCAATTGTTAAAACAAAAAACAAACAAAAACCTTAGCAGAACCCCATCCTGTAATTGTGATGAAATGTTAAATATCAGAGGCAAGGTCAGATTTTCCACAAGGTAGTGCTTGAGGGACTGGGGTAAGTAGCCAGTTTAGGAAAATGAATTCCAGAACAAAATAACCGCTTCTCCTCCACATGCTCACCTCCCCCATGCTATCATTAGAGATCTGTGGGGATTAGGTTAAAAAGTTTTTAAAATGAAAATAACAGTAATTATAGCTAACATTTATATAGTATTTTAAGATGTGCCAAGCAAATCTCATTTGATTCTCTCAACCCTTGGAGGCAGGTGTTAAGATTATCCCCATTTAACAGATGAAAAAACTGAGACTGAGAGACGCTAAGTGGCTTGCCCAAATGTCTGAGGTATGAGTTGGAATCAGGCTTCCTGAATCTAAGTGCAGCATGGGCTTTGCAGTAAGAAAAATGGGATTTAAACCCTAACTGGGCAGTTTACTTGCACTCTGATCTCTATCAAGCCACTTCCCCTTTCTAGACTTTAGCTTCTTAACCTGTTAATAGAAACACCAAGCCTGTGAAATGACAAACAATTTTCTTGGTCCTTGGAGGTATTCTTAAATTCAGGTCCTTCAAGTGTTTTAAATGAGGGTGCTGGACTCACTGATCGCTAAGGGGCCTCCTATGTCTCATTCTTATTCCTTCTTTAAAGATAAAGTCCATGAATAATTCACACCTCATTGTGAATCACTTTAATTGGATAATTCAATTGAACAATCACTTACTAATCTTCCTACTATGTACAGAGCACTAAACTGGGCACTGAAGATACAAAGACAAAAATAAAAAACCATCCCTACCCTCAAGAACCTTCTATTTTTTGAATTTGAATTTAAAAAAATAGCATCTTCACAACTACCCTTGAAATCAAGTATTATAGAAATTAAAGTTTTATGCAAAACAATAAAAGAAGAGTTTTTCAAGGTTGCTTTAAAAATGAAATTGATTTTGGTCTTAAATGTAAGTTTTTTAGCCTGCTACAAAATCCCCAAAGAACTGACTGTGATCAAAGGCTGTTTAATGCTGGAGTTGATCATAACAACTTGCCAAATAAGAATCCTTTGTGTATTTTAAGCCAACAGACTCAGAATATATGGCATCAGTAAGTAGACAAGAACAAAAAATAATCGGAAGCCTTCTGAGTTCAGAGCTATTCAATTGAGAATAAAACTGAATCTTGATGACAACTGTGCAGATAATAGTATAATTCCTCATTTAGAATTCATTGGAATGACTTGCCTTACCAGTGATTAGGGGAACAAATCTATCATCTTTGTCAAATAAGGAAAAGTTAAGGCTCATGCTAAATACTATTTAAATATTATCCATCTAAGTTATTTGAGTATGTTTTTCCTCACCTGCTGCATGTATGTTTATTTTCTAATTAACAAAGGCTGATGGAGTCCTTTTTTGAAAGATTTGTTGGGTAAGCCAAATTTTCAACCTACTGCAGTTTGAAGTGAGTAGCAGAGCTAAGCAATTCTCTCCTTGATATTTTCCTGATTCTCCATATTTCAAAGAAATTCGGTAATATTTTGGAGATGATTTGTGTGTACATGTGCTCTGATAGAGAAACTTTATACCTTGGCACAGGAGTAATATTTGTTCTATCAGTTTCAGTTGGAAAATGGAGAAGACAAATTTGTTTGACTATAGACTGTGTCTATTCCTACCATGAAAGGATATAATAGCATATTTGGGAAGTATTTAGCAAATTCCCTCCCCTTTAACCAACATATTCTTTAATAACCAACTGTTCCTTCCTTTTCCACATTTGTCTCAAAGTTTCCAATCCCCTGATGCAGTTCCTTACAATCAGAAAATGCTCCAAGCGTATCATAAAAAGCTATTAGCATATCCTAAAGTTTTTCCATTTTTAGATTTCTGGGATGGTGATAAGGGAGGTGATATAGTTAGGAGAAAATCTATCTGAGGGAAAGGGGAAGTAGGTGAGAAAGGTTGATAGAGTGTTATTGGCCTTTGGAGAAAGCTAGTTTATGGTTTTCAAAGATCACTCATTATTTTGTTTCTTTCTTAGGGGGTAATCAACATTAACTTTCCATTATTATGCCCCTTTAGCTATTAAAATTAAGTAAATTTCATGCAAGGAATTTCACTATATTGGAGAAAACTATTAATTGATGACAAATGAGAAAGACTGTTAACTTCCAGTTTACTACTTCCGGCAAATCCCAGAACTACAGATAATTACACTTGCCAGATCTAAATACTATAATTATATTAGTGCCCTCTGCTGTATATGTGCATAATTACAGAGAATTATAGGGCATTTCAAAATTTTAGGGAAAATTCTGGGTCTTGGTTTTTCCTGAAAACAGGTATTAATTACGATCTTCACCTAATTTCAACTTGGACAAATTTCTGGATGAGAATTTTGTCCTTCCTGATTATCGGCTCACCTCCAAAAAGTGTATAAATGGTGACATAAGTGAAAAAGTGTCATTTTGAAAATATTTCTAAAATAACTATAATTATTTCATTTTATGGTTGTTATTTAAAAGCCTTCCTTCCTTTTCTAGTCACTAGTCTCTAACACACTTGGATGTTTTTCTTTTTTACTCTTTTTTTGTTTACCCCAGTATGTTCATTTATGCCATATTCTATTCAGAGCTCCGTAAACTATTCTGCTTGCTTATGGCATTCACTAATTATTTTATATAGCATTTGTTTTGTGCCACTTGATTTGTGTCTATGTCCTAAATTAAAAATCTCTGCTTCTGTCTGAATTTTATTAACTGGAAATAATATTAGTGTGCTGAAGCCATAGATATAAGTGGTCCTCTATCAACCACTTATCTTTCTGTACATCTTGTTTATTCTACGTTATGAAATTTTAAACAAGTTACTTACCTTTAAATAATCCCTCCACATTTTTAGGGTAGAATATTCCTCCCAAATACATATGGTAGATCTTAATTTTGTTATGTTTCTCTCCACATAGGAAGAGATATTAAAGTAGCGTAATTTAAAATGCAAACACATATTTCCTTTGAGTTGGTGGATGTTGTTTTTACTTATGTGAATTGGGGAAATGTATGTTTTGGATTTATTTTATTTTTCTTTGTAATAGATTCACCCATACCCCCTTTAAATCTAATTTTTAGTTCATATTTATAAGTTTGTTTGGAGGAAGGTTAAAGATAGCTAAATCTTAGTTATTGGGCTTACATTTTTTTCTTTACCTTTAAATACTTCATACAGGTTCAATATGCACTAGATGATCCCTAAGGTCTCTTTCAGCTATGGCTCAATGGTCTTTTATATATAAATGCACATCCAATAAATTAAGGTATAATTTCCTGAAACTTGTTAATTTGCCATGGGAAAAAAATGACATAAATTAGTGAAGACTAGAAAGGATTATAAGAAATAACACAATAAATTAAAAGTTATACATTAATTATCAGGACATTGTAAAGAAATTAGTTTCACACATTAATGGATTCTAAATTGGAACACTGAGAAAATGAAATTGAATTGCCAAGGACAGCTCAGAACATGATGATAGACAGAAAAGAGAATGAGACCTAGTAAATGCTTAATAGATGTTTTCTCATTCATCCATCCATCCATCCATCCACTCTTTCATTCAAGGCTGTAGAGACCAAAAGCCCTATATTATGTATGTTAGCTATGTATTTTTTTATGCTTGAAAGGCAGCATCACATGATGGTTAGAACTAGAGAGGAGGCCTTTGAATCAGGAAGATCTGTCTCTTGACACACTCTAACTGTCTGACCATGGGCAAGTCACTTAAACTTTCAGGGTCCCAAACAAATTTCTAACTAATTCTAGGGAATTGCTGACCTACATCTGTGTAGGGAATTTCCATACTGGATATCCCCCAAACTGATGAAATCACGTCTAGACAAAAAAGAAAAACACTATAAACATTATCTTTTGTTGTGTTTCCTTCAATTTAAAGAATGTAACCAAAAAAAGAATAAATCATAAGTACTATGTTATAATTCCGTAATTTCTGCTAATTTTCATTCTAGTTATCATGACTTACATACATTTGGATAATGTCTGTTATACATATCATGGATTATAAATCATGCAATTAGGGAGCAGTAATATATTAAATAAGAACCTACCTTCTGAAGATTTTAAAAAATTAAAATAAATTAACTGCAGAGAAAAATACTGCCAGTAGAAGAGTTCCAAACAATTGGTCACTTAAAAAAAAAAAGAAGTTGTTCCCACTCTGAGGTTTCGTCTGACACTTAGCAAATTGGCAAGGGTGACCACAGGTGAAAATCTTCAAATGTAGATGAGGCTATAGAAATACTAGCACATTAATACAATGTTGGTCAAACTGTGAATCAGTCCAACCATTCTGGAAAACTATTTGGAACTGTGCTTTCAAAACGTGGCTAAAATGTTTATACTCATTGACCTAGAGATTTTCCTGATAAGCATATACCCCACAAAAGTCACTGATAAAAAGGAAAGTCCCATATACAACAAAATATCTACATCAATACTTTCTGTAGTAGCAAAAAAAAATGGAAGCAAAACTAGGGGATGCCCTTCAGCTGAAGAATGGTTAAACAAAATGTGGAACATGAATGTAATGGAATAGTAATGTGTTGTAAGAAATTAGAAATATAGAAAGCATGTAAAAGACTTACATGAACTGATGCAAAGTGAAATCAGCAGAGCAAAAATGGATAAGTAATCCCTGCAACAATGAAAATGAACAAAATAATAAGTCAATAAACATTTATTAAGAAACTACCAAATATACCAGGCACTGTACTTAATGTAGGGATACAAAGAAAAGCAAAAAAAAAAAAACCAGTCCCTACTCTCAAGGAGCTCACAGTCAAATGTGGGATACAAAACATGCAAACAACTACATACAAGCTCTGTGTGTGTGTGTATGTGAAATGAATTGCTTAGATTTTTTACCTTGGTTGAGTGCCCTAAATGGCTTACATCCTATAGTATAAATGGAATAGAAGGAATGTGGGACTTTAGAAAACGTATTTCTCTTGGCAACAAACCTTGATCACTCTAGGAGAGTGTCTCTTCCATAGGCATGAGGCAATATTGGGGAGGAGTGGATTTTTTTTTAGTACATGATATGTAGTATTCACAGAACGATGTAGTAAGAGCAGAAGGGAGATGAAAAGATAATTTAAGATGACCTCTTTTCTTATAAAGCTTACATTTCATCAGAGAAATAGAAATATGGCACATGCTTTTAAAAATTATAAATATCTAATAACCGCATATAATAAAATAAGACAAATATTGACAAAAATATAAGATACTTTATAAGAGCTGGCCAATGAAAGATAATTTCCATTAAAGGGGAACCAGGGAAAGCTTCATGTAGAAACTGGAATAGGAACTGGCTTTCTTAAGGACTCAATTTCCATAGTTACCGTTTGCTGCCAGGTCCTAGAACTATAAAAGATCCCATGCCTCAGGGAACCAAAAACATTAGTGAGACTGAACTTAAGAGAACGCAATCTAAAACCATGAAGAAGTCCATCACAGATGGACTTAGCCTCAGGATGTCTTGTGTTTTTAAGAGATCAGAGACTGGGTGCTAAATGCCTTCTTCATGGGCACTTTCAACTTACTTTCAACTACCCTAGAAAAAGCTATGATGCTGTCATTGAGTATAAGTTCAGCCGGGTCTACGGGCCAGACCCAAGCATCAGCTGTTTACTAACCCAGATGCATAGACAGAACTTGTCAATTCCTTGTTCCCCATGCCTGTATTTGGAGTGACCAGAAATGGAAATCAGCACCATCATCCCTTAAACCAAATCATGTCCAATCATCACAGGACCCTGGTAGGCAAGGTACTAAAGTCCTTGGCAGGTTCTTCTCCATGAATATTAAAATCCCACCTCCTGTATGCTGAGTTATTGTCTGCTGATATAAAAGTCCCCTTCCCTTGTTCCATCCTCCAGTGCTCTCATCCCTATCCAATTCAGGACTATCCTTCTCCACTTGCTATTTTCCTCTACCTCGCCTGTCCATTGTATCCTTTGATAATTCTGCCCTCTTGTTAACAAAATCCCCTTTACCCTAGACTTTGTCATTTCTCACTTTTTTCCATCCTCTAGTGCTCAAAGAAACCTGATTCCCTCTGGAAGATACTGCACCCTTGACCACCCTCTTCAGGAAAAGGTGTTTCTCCTCTCATGCCCTTCAAGACATTTTACCTGGAGTTAGAGTAGGTATACTTTTTTACCTCCCTTCCACTTCCAGATTCATGACCATCACCCTCCATCTCTCTTTAAAATTCACTCCATCTTCCTATATCCTCTTGTCTATATTCTTATTACTGTAATTCATGGTCCTCTAGATCACTTACTTCTTTTCACAAGTAATCAGTATCTGACTCACTTGTCTTCTTCACCCCAACCCCTACCTTTCCTACTCAGAGACTTTAATATAAGTATTTCTACCCCTTAGAATACACTGGTCTCTCAGTTCATTATTTTCTCATTCCTCTCACCTACAACTTTATTCTACCTCAGCCATTCACATGAATGGTCACATCTGGGATTTCACCATTATATACATAAGAAAATGAGTCACCTCCCACCTCCTCCTTATCAAAAACTTTTGGTGACTCCTCGCCGTATAAGCAGGACCACAACCTGGGTTTAGCTTCAAGAAAGAAGACCAAAATGGCCATTTTCACTCACCCCTCTAGTATAGGTAAGTGCTTCCTTGAGGTTTCTCAAAGCTCAAGAGCAAGCTAGAGAGGACATGCTAGGAGTTGAAAGCAATTTTCTCACCTCACCATAAATATCATATGAGCCTGAGAGAAATTCTTGCTTGGAGGGGAAAGTAGGGGAAAGGGTTTGGAAAAAAATAAAGTAAAAACTCTTGACCTGAGGGTCTCTTTTCTGTGCTATCTGGTTATGGCAATGAGTTCATTAGATCCAGGCACATTTTGGTCAGCAACCTCACCAAAAAACCAACCAACCAACCCACAATATTCTCTTTGAGAAAAAAAACACAATGGTGACTGAAGACAGTTTCAACAGGTGGTGGCTGATTAGGGAGAAGAAGCTGCCAGCCACAGATGGCTATACCCACCATCTGTAACATGCTGTTCTTCTGTAAGAAGAAACTAGGGAGAAGGTCATAGCAGCCACTCTGGAAAAGCAGAAGCAGCATCTTGGAAAACAGAGAGGAAAGGCAGGTACAGAGGCAAACTGAAGCAGTAATGAGGCAAGCTGGGTGCTTTGAGATAAAGTTGTGAGATGTGCCACCCTAGGATTGGGAATTATCCGCATCTTCTGCCAGGGGCAAGGAAATCTGTAGGAATCTTTTATGAATAGAGGAACTTTTTTGGTCATTATTTCCTCATTAAAAATTTTCCTGTTTGCTGTACAATTCCAATCTGCTTGTTAAAATTGCATTGGATGGGAGTATGAGCTATATTTAGGCTTAAAGATTAGTAGATTAAGAGCCGTAAGACTTTAGAGGTGTTCTAGTGCAACCTAACCCTAATCTCATTTAACAAATGAGGAAACTAAGTCCCAGAAAGAATAAATGACTTGACTAAGGTTAATTAATTGTAATGTTTTTAAGCAACAATTCAATGAAAAATCATGTGGAACAAACTGATGCTTTCAAAAGGAAGTTACCAGAAATAAATTTATGTTATACTAGTGTTTAAAGGACTTAAAAGTTGATTTCTATGAAAGACCACAAGAAGCAGCATGACACAGTGGATAAAGGGATGGCCCTGAAATCAAGAAGACCTGGGTTCATTGTCCTGCTTCAGACACATAATAGCTATATGACCACCAAAAAAACCTGCATAACATCCCATCAACTGCGGAACAGCTGAACAAGTTGTGCTATATCATTGGGACAGGATACTATTGTGCTATAAGAAATGGCACAGGGAATGGTTTCAGAAAAACCTGGAAAGATGTATATGAATTGTTGCAGAATGAAGTGAGCAGAACCAGAAAAACATTGTACACAGTAGCAACAGTATTGTAATGGTGATCAATTGTGAAAGACTTATCTACTCTGATCAATACAATGATTCAAAACAATTCAAAAGACTCAAGATGAAAAATACTAACCAATTCCAGAGACAGAACTGATGAATTCTAAGTATAAGTTGAAGCATTCTGTTCTCACTTTCTTGATTTTTTTCTTACTTTTTTTTCAATACAACTAGTATGGAAATATGTTTTGCATGATTTCACATGTATAACTAAGATGATATTACTTGCCTTCTCAATGAATGGGGGTAGGACTAGAGGAAGGGAGAGAATTTTGAACTCAAAAAACTTTTTAAAGAACATTCAAAATAAATAGTTTTTTAAAAGCTTAGTCCCAAGAAACTCTCTAAAACTATAAATCATGGATAAGTTACTAATCTGATGCTCATATTCTTTCCTCCACCCTGAATGAAATACTATATCATTTAATGATTATTTCACTTGTCAAATAGTTTAAAATTGTTAAGTTATAGCACCAGCTCTGCAGTAGTTTTCTCTAAAGCTGGCAAATCGCTATGTCCTTTGCTGTTCATGGCATGGTACATAAATCTATAGACTTGGAAACTAGAAAACATGTTCTGCCTCAGACAATAACTAATTGTATGACCCTAAGCAAGACATTTAATCTGAGTCTCAGTTTCCTTAGATTAAATTTTTAACCATTTTACAGATGAGTCTCAGTTTCCTTATCTGTAAAATGGTTAAATTTATCCATCTATCATAATATATTTGCCTCACAGTGTTGATGTAAGGATCAAATGAGATAATATATGTAAAATATCTGGCAAATCTTAAAGTGCTACATAAATGTTAAAACTATCATTGTCATTATTCTGTATCTCTAAGAAATGAAAGAACATTGTGATATCCCAAATGGAATGTTATAATAAATAACTATAAAATAATTATCCTAATCATAATGTGAATTGTCTTAGTGATATGGCAGTAGGTCCTATATAAGTGCTGACTAGAGTAACATAGCTTTGAGACTTGGATCACAGAAGCCCTCCCTCATTAAAGGAAGCCCATATGGCTCCCAAACCCATCTAAGACCCCCAAGTATGTGCTTCTTTCAGACTCATATCTTTAATCAACACAGATGCTGAGATTTTAGCCAAGGTGCTTGCCCTGCATCTGAATAAACTGTTCCTGCAATTAATTAACCCAGACCAAGCATTTTTTGTGCTCAGTCACAGATCCTCTGGCAACCAGAGGAGACCCTCATCCATCATTGAACAGTCTACCAAAACATCCATTTATATCACATCCTTACATACTGAGGAGGGATCTGAGTAAACAGAGTAAGTACCCTTTTATGCTTCAAACAGTAACTAAATGGGGTATAAATAAAAGGACTTTTAAAAAAATGTAACGATTCTACAAAGCCCCAGGATATCATCTTTTATCAAGTGAAGCTTGTCTCTTTCTTTGAGGAAGCATGTAAGTGATTCCTCACCCTTTCTCTGTTCAAACTGCCCCTTATACCTTTAGCCTAGGTGTCCTTTTCTATATACGGCATATCAATATATGCATATGAGAACTCAAAAATTAGAAAAGATATTTAACACTTTATTGTATAGAATTGTATAGAATTCTAAGGTTCTCTCTCATACTATTTCCTCATTTCCTTTCAACAATGACAAATAGAAAGGAATACAAGCTTTCTTCCATTGCTTCTCTGTTGGTAATAGAATCCAAAGAACTGGAATAAAAAATGAGAGGCTAAGTCAGGTAATGCCAATTGACTTTCTATTTCCCACTTTCTTGTCCCTTGATCTATTTTGATGAATTACCTTATAGTTCTTTGGGTTACATTTTTAATATCTTTATTGTATTTTATCATTTTGCATGGTTTAACGAATATTTATTATAAAACAATTGACATTATATATACAGTATTGCATACATACACTTACACATTGTGATTTTGCAACTTAGTGTAAAAGGCTTTTCAACAGGAACACATCTCTAGTTTTATAACAGAAGCTATAATGAAAATTGAGTTCGATATACACAAATTTGATTAACAACTCAACTATTCTGAATAGCCAGAGAAACATGTATTACACATTGTGATCTCTGATGAAAAATAGGATAAATAGGTTCTTAGTAATATAGATAAATGTCAGCTACAAAGTCAGGAAAAAACATAAAAGTTACAGACTTTTTATTCCCTCTGTAAATTAATCTGTTTTATTTTAGCACATAGTAACAGAACACAGCTGTCAGTAATCCTTAACAAAAAGCTTTCATATTAAGAAAACTGTCTCCTTATATAGTGTTGACAAACTTTTAATTGTATTCATATAAGCTAAGCAAACTATATTTGTGTTCCAGAAATCATTAAGAAGTTTAGCATACTCTTGTAGTACAAATAAAATGTAAATCAGGGAGTAGAACTTAACTAATTAAAATGAACCTTGAAATTTAATTAATGTATGTTCTCCATCTAGACAGATATATGTAAATATATGTATATGCATGTATATCTATCTCTATCTCCTTATATAGTTTGATGGATAGAAAGATAGATATATGCACATGGTATGTATACATACATACACATATAAATATATATGTAACATATATGTGTGTATACACATGTATTCAAGGTGTCCAGAAAGTCTTAGTGTAATTTTTATAAGCCATAAGAAATGTCAAAGATTAACACTAAACCAAGATTTTTTGGACATTATACACACATGCATACAAGCAGATATATGTGTGTATCTAGATAGAGCGATCCTCTACATTCTATAGGTTTTTTTAAATCTCTATTTTTTTAACTTGTAGAATTAATAAGCACTAAATAGTCTTTTCTACTACCTAATAGCACTGGCAGTGATAACATACAAAAGCTGACTTTACTTATTGTTTGAAATCTGAGAAGAAACAGTAAGTAGAATCCTTTGAAAAAAATGAACCATAATGTATTATATGGTCAAACTGAATTGGTAGTACAAATAAATTACTAATTAAAATGGTTATTTTTATAGCATGATATAGCTTATTAGACCACAATTATAACATTAATACTACTTATGATTTTTGCAGAAAAGGGTGTCATTCAGTGAGGTGAAATTGTAAAGTCATAAATTAGAAGCACACTTTCGTCAATAAAAGGATATTTGTCAGAGATAAAGAACCCAACCTAACACAAGTGACCTCCAAAAAAGGAAGACATCTCAAACTTACTTGCAACATCTTTATATAGTAATAGCATTTACAATCTTTCAGTTTTCAAATCCATTTTGGAAAAACATGTTTTAAATTATATGCAAGAAAAAAATTTCGTTAAGCTGTTTACTAAAAAACTCTTTAGTAAACAGTATCCCCAAAGTGAAACCTTCCTAGAGGCTGAGCCACCCCTTTCAAGAATAAGCAGAAAACGAAAACCAAAACCCAACATGAGGATTCCCTCCCCACCCCCAACAATAACAAAGAAACCCACAAAAAAACATCAAACAATTTTTCTGCTGCATCCCCTCCCATACACGCACTTGCGGCAATTGCCCTCAAAGATTCAGATTAGAGTGTGGATTTCCTTCCCTTCCAGAGTAACTCTGCTCCCCCCCACCATCTCCGTATGGAGAAAAGATATTCAAACAAGTTTAGGAAAAGATGAAAGAGAATTTGGAAGCAAAATCTAAAATAACTCTAGGTAGCGATCTTTCAGATTCAATTGTTCAAATATACATACAGCTATATCACTACAAGTACTGCTCATACCAATATTAATGGTACTAACACATAATCAACATTCCTTATCATTTCACCAAGATCTTCATGAAAAGGAACATCAAATCTGCCAATCAGAATAATCACCTTACAAGGACATCCTTCTGCTACTGAGCCTGGATAACTAACTCCTTTGGAAAGCATCCAAAGACAGAGCCGCATTTACTGAAATTTGCTCTGTAGCAAAGGCAGCTTACGCTGAGGTTCCCGTTTACTCACACTGCAGGTAATAACTATACAATATATTTGAAATCTTCTTAACAAAAGATCCAAAAACATCTTCTGTGAATTTCTTTGGGAAATAAATCCAACGGTCTCATAAACACTGCTTATTAATTTATTTACTTGGCAAAAAAAAAAAGAGAATTATTTGATAATAGACTCTAATTCAACATTTAACCAGGGGATATTATTTTCTACTGAAGCAAGTGAATATAAAATTCACCCAGGAAAAAGATGAAAATGTAATTCCCCCTTCACCTTTTCTCACTATTCTTACGCCCAGTGTGTTATAAGTGGTTTTTTTTAAAGGAGCATCAAAATGCAAGTGCTTTTTAAAACAATAGTTTTAGAAGTTAGAAAAATCATTAATGACTCAAAATTAGAGCTTAAAATGAATTCAATAGAGATGGGGAAATGAGAGGCTGTTATGGGTTTTGTGACTAGGACACTACTTAATAATTCTAGTCCCAGCTCTGCCATGGATGTCTTTGAGCTGCTCACTTAAGCATTCTATATCTTGGTTTCCTCATGGTGGTAATTATACAGAGCTGCTGTGAGAGAAAAAAGAGAGAAAAGCACTTTCAAAGTGGGCTGTACAGAATGCTTAACAAGGATTACAACAATTCAAATGGCAAAAATGCAACACTGAAATTGAAGGGTTTTTACAAAAATGTTATTGGTATATTTGGAAATATACATATGACTATAAGATGCCCACTTGGAGTAAGTTTGAAGGAGGAATTATGAAAAGATTAATGCTTTTAGAACGATTTTTCTTTAGTGGCTCCCTATGACCTCTGTGATATAATGCAAACTGTCTAACCTGGCATGTGAGGCTTTTCACAGGTTGGTGAAGCATTCAGGTTCTACTTTAACTTCCCAGGCTATTTCATGTAATGCCCAGTCATGCATTCTATCTTCCTGTCAGCCTGGTAGACCTCCATACCATTCCCAGAACTCAACATTCTACCTTCAATCCACAGGTCTTCATGCAGGCTGCTCCTCATATTTGGAATGCCCTTCCTCCTCACCTCCCCATCTTAAACACCTTACTTCCCTTCAAGGCTCAGCTCTGCAGTGAAAGGCTTCTCTGATCCCTGGAGTTCTCCCTCCTTTCTCAAATTATCATGCAATTACTTTTTCTGGTATATTGTCATGTTTCCCAGTAGAATATAAGTTCATTGAGGTCAGGGACTATTTTTTTTCACATTCCTAGTATAGTGCCAGGCACCTAGAAGGTGTTAAAATCAATTGAATTGAATTGAACTGGTGAGGAAAATGTATTATCAAAGATTAGATTCCCATCATTTCTCATGAAATTTTGGAAAAATTCCTAATTTTTCCTGTGGCCTCTCCATAATATACTTGTTTCCCTTTTATCTTTTCTCTCCCTCTCCTCCCCACCCTGCCCTGCTTTTTTCAGCTGCCTTTTCTGCATTATCTTCTCCCATTCAAAGGTCAGGTCCTTTAAGTTCATAGATGTTCTTTCTGACTGTACTTGTATTCCCAGAGCATTGAATGATTCCTGCACATAGTAAGTGCTTAATAAATATTTGTTAACTTGACTTAGAAATATCCAGCATTTGTCTTTTAGAAAACTGGACATGTTCTCTTCTGTTTGACTATGTGTGTAAAGTAAATACCAAGTTCCATTATTCCAGGTCACAGACTACTAGGAGTCACTTAAATTTTTCCAGATACACATTTCACAAGTTGCTTTTGATGAATAAAAATTTAAAAGAAACTATTGTTTTTGGCTGAGCTTGTGCAAGCCAAATATGTTAGTGTACTGTGGCGTTTACCCTCAGATATCGCTTTCCTACTTTATTTTGGATGTCAACATGACCTGTAAGGAAAGGGAGTGAGAAAGCCAAATAATGTTGTGTGTTGGAAAGATGGGGGTGAGGGGGAGAGAATCTGATTTACTATTGAGATGGTTGGGAGGTCCTCACATTCCTACTTTGATATCAGGAATGTCTTGGGAATAGCTTTAAGAGTTTAAATGTTTAGAAAGTGTGTCCATCTACAATGTCCAGAGACAGAGGCCACAGAAGCAAGGTAAGAAGGGACAGCAGATGGAAGGAGAAGAGTGGAAAGACCCCCAAAAGACCTGTTTCACTTTGGTGAGGTTTTATTTAATGCCTTCCAACCCTCTCTACTTCCCTTTCTCTTTCAACTACTTTTGTAAAATCTCTCCCTTCTCCTTCCATCTCTTCTCTTCTTAAACTCCATGGATAATTGAAATAGTTTTCTGGGCTGGATTAGACCAATAACTGTAGGCAGTCTTTGTTATGGTAATCCTGTCCCAAAGGTCTTTTCATTATTTATATGAAAGAAATCCACTTGTTTAACTAACTAATTCATATACAAAGGAATTTAGGTCTCCTACAGGAAAAGTACTATTATCCATGTGCCTGAGATGCTTGGGGACTGTGCCCTACTGTAAACTGAATGTTATCCATATATAGAAAAAACCTGGTCAGAAGCCATTAAAGGAAGACAAACTCTCTCTATGCTTTTACAAAGACAAAGCTTTTTCTCTCAATGAATATATACTTACAATTATTATTTGGATCTTTGACTTTTGAAAGACACAACTCAGATCCCAATACGAAAGGAGTTGATCTCCACCAGTCTTGTATGGACGTTGTATTTATTTGTTTATGAGGCAGCTAAATGGCAAAGGTGGATACTTAATACCGTGTTTGACACATGATAGGTACTTATTAGTGCTTGTTTCTCTCCTTGTCCCTACCCCAAAATTTCCTTTATCTTACAACCGCACTATGACTTTTGGGATATCCATTAGTATGTAAGTTCCTTAAGGAAAGGGACCAATTTTCTTTTCTTTTTGAATCCCCAGCATCTAGTATAGTGTCTTGTATTTGAAAGCTTTTTTTTATCATCAATAAGTATTTGTTTTTAAAATTTTAGATTTAATGCTAAGAAAACACAATAAAAAAGAAAAAGAAATATAAACTTAAATATCAAAACTTAAATATAAAATAAGAAAAAAACATGCCATGTACACAGAAGAAATATGAGGATTCAAAATATATAGCAATAAATTTTCATTTCAAGAAAACCTATATAATAAATACTATGAAAGGCTTTTAGTAAATGTTGGATTGAATGTTTACACCCATTGACCAGGAGAGGATATAAAATAATTAACATACTTCGTGGGGTCCTGTTATCCTAAGGCACTGTACTAGACCGTATGGGACTAAGAAATCTAAGATGAATTTCATGTTCCCAGAAAGAAGTGATTATAATCTAGTGTACAATCTAGATACAGGCTATCATTGATTTACATAGACGGCTGAAGGGATTTACCTTCTCTGTATATGGGGAAAAAATGACTGCTAAGTTGTTCTAACTAGCTGTATGATGAAAGTAAGTTTTTCACATTAAAAAACAATACCTAAATTCTTTGAGAAGCTATAATTTCATTAGTGTAGATCACAGTCCCTTTGTACAGTTTTGGAGAGTTGTTGGAACTAACACATTCAAGATCCTGAGGGCCCCTGGTGATATCTCTCCCAATTTTGGTTGGTCTTTAGACTATGAACAACACGTAGTGCATCTATGAGTCATACTAAAAACCTTTTTATCTCGAATAGGACTTCTCAGAGCATACATTCTGCTAGCCTAGACTGAAAGCCTAGTCACCTCTATGTCAAGATGAAGCAAAGGATGTCAGTTGTTTTAAAGGGTGGGCAGAAATTTGAAAAGCAAATCCATAGGAGGGAGTATATTCCAGGTTTAGAAGACAGAGTGAACAAAGGCATGCTTAGAGATGGAATAGACATGTTCAAGGGACAGAACAAAGCTGTCCAGATTGACTAGAATACAGAGTACATAATAGGAGACAGGAAAATAAGGTTTTAACACTTTTAATTTTTTAAAAAGAAATTAACTTTCCTTCCAAAACTAAAGATTCTCCTTCACTTCTGAAAAAGATGGCATCCTCTTTCCCTTTGACTTCTGGAGACCCCCCCCCCAGTCCCAAAGCTCATTGGTATAAGACTCTCAACACACTGATGGGGATCAATGTCCCACACCTATGTGAGGAAGGAAGAGTTAGCAAGAACTTGAGAGAGGAGAGCTCTTCAGTTGTCTTCAAGTAGATTCTGGTCCTTCTAACACTTTGGTCTCTATAATCTTTCTGGGGGCTTCCTGTTTTGAGAGGGAAGATGGAAGAAACAAAATCAACTTCTAGTTGCTGAAAAACAAATACGCTGGAAAGACATGAAAGGAACCCTCAGTCTCTATCACATTCCTTTTCCTCAGTTTTCTACTCTAGAGACTTTGGGGAACTTCCCCTTGGGTGAAATCTAGGACTCTCTTGGTTGAGCTGAATTACCCTACTCCAAATGGCAGAGCTCCTTGACTCTTTATTGTATGGTATACATTCTCCCATGTATGTTTTCTCTGATTTCTGTTTTGCTACCAGTTTCCATAAATGGGTTTTCTTTGATAATTGCTATTGTGTGTTCTTTGTGGAACTGGTACTTGGACAGAAAGGGATCAAGCTTCAGATACAGAGCTTGCAGTCCCTCCATCCCCTCAGAGATGACAAGTTAGTTTGAACCTGCAAATAACATCCACTAGATTATTAATATTTAAGGAAGCAGATAGATATAACTCTAGCCTTGTAACCCCCTTTCTTTGAGGAAAGCAAAGTGGTGACTTTTACTCCACCTTTTTTCTTCCCCTCTTGGCAGGGAATAAAGTCTTCTCTGGAAAAAAAGTAGGAAGAGAAAAGGTTACAAATGTCTATTCTATCTCTCCTTGAGCAACACAAAGACACCCCTATACCATATGTAGGGGAGAGCCTTCACAACATATATGCCTTACTACACAATGAAATTGAGACTTCATACACTCCTCCTCATTTCCCTTTGATTCCAAGAACTTACTTATCACTTTGCTCCACTGGCCATAGAATAATGGTTTTATTTATTTCTTCATACCTATCCAAAATCCCCCAGAAGAGGAGTGGGGAAGAAGACAAAGTATATGAAAAAAAACCAATCAAAATGCAAAAGGGAACAGACTATCCAAGTGGGTGAGTACTTTGAGATAAATCTTGGGCTCAAACTAGAAAAGGAAGAAAATTGATCAGCTTCGCAGAACAGGAGAGGTTCGAATCTAGCAGTGAGTAGAGTGCTGGGAATTCAGGAACACCCAAGTCTGAATTCTGCCTGATACTCCCTAGTTATATGACCCTGGGAAAGTCACTAAATGGTTCTTTGCCTCAGTTTCCTCATCTGCAAAATAAGAAAAATAGAAATAGCATCTACCTTCCAGGGTGGCTGTGAGGATAGAATGAGATGATATTTGTCAATTGCTTTGCAAGCCCTAAAGTGCTATAGAAATGCAAGCTATTGTAATTATCGTATTCCATCTTCTTTCTTTGTGCCTAGGCATAGGCTGGACTTCACGTCTGAAATGCTCTCCCCTCTTGCATCCCCCTCTTGGAAAACCAAACTTCCTTCAAGGCTCAGGTCAAGTAGCACCTTCTATAAGAAGTCTTTTCTAATTTCCAATGTCTTTTGGACTCCTCCCACCCCCAAATTACTTGATATATAGTTGATATTTACTTTGTGTATGCTGTTTCCCCTGGAAAAATATAAGCTCTTTTTTCAATTTTGTCTCCCTATTCACAGAACTTCCCTCAATGCCTCAGAAGCCTCATCATAGGATGGAGATGACCCTGAGTTCTTGGAGGTTATGCCAGTGGAAAAGAAGCTCTGAAAGGTTCTGCTATGCTAAAAAGACTTTGTGTGTGGCCCCAGCCACTGACCTTGTCTATTTTCTAAAGATCAGTTTAAGTAACTATGGAGAGGTATATATCACCATTTGACATAATCTCATCTATTGACAAATATTTTTATTGTCCAGGGCAACCCATGAAAAATGGAAAATTGATCCCGGTCTGTCTTCCATTCCTCTTTCTGCAAAGTTGGAGCATGATAGAGAAATAAATTAACATACGCTTTGCTTTATAAAATAATGTATTTTGAAGTCTGAAAGTGCTAATACCTCTTTATTTTTCCTTTTTTTATTGTTTCCCTTGTTATGCTAGAATTTTTGTTCCTGTAAATGAATTTTATTACATTTAGCTCTGTAAAATATCTCCTTAGTACTTTGAGTGTCACAGGATTAAGTTAATTTTGGTAACATTTTCATTTTTTATTATATTAGCATGACCTAACCATGAACACTGAATATGCCTCCTTTTATTTGTTTAAGGAGTGTTTTATAATTATATCTATAAAAGTCTTGAGTGTGTTTTGGTAAATTAAATCCCAGTTATTTAATAGTTATTTTGCATAGGGTTTTCCTTTCTGTTTTTCCCTCCTGGATTGTCTTGTTACTAAATAGCAATGCTCTTGATTTTTTGTGGGATTATTTTGTATCCTGCAACTTTACTGAAGCTATTAATTATTTAATTTGGTTTCTTTATGAATTCTCTAGTATTTTCCAAATAATTATCATGTCAGAAAATAGGGCTTTTGACTCTTCTTTGCCTGTCTTTATGTCTTTAATTTCTTCCTCTTACTTTACTGCCTTTGCTGCTGTAAGGTGTAAGGTGGAGATTTAGTTCACCCCTTCCATCATCCCTATAGTTTGCATAGTCACAGGAAACTAAGAGTAGGGAACAGAGATAATGACATATTGTTTTAAAAGGTGTCAATAACTGGTGATCCCTTTACAAAGTGTGAGTACCTTTCTGAGTGAATCAGGAGTGTTTGGCTGCCAAAAATGTACTGTGTCTTCCAGGGTTTTAAATCACTAAGTCTTGGAGAAAATTGAGTTCAGGTGAGCAGTGAGGTGGGGAAAATCCTTACAAATGGGAAGGAGGGAATTTTACTCTCCCTGTCCTATCCAACCTAACTTTTAGCAATAGAGCTAATAGATGAGGAGACATTCCATCCAGCAGGTAAAAAAAAGTTAGTTCAAGTGATTTGGAGGCACAAATGAGGGAACAAAGATGCATACTCCAAACAAACATGGATATAGAAAGTCAGTAACTTAAAGCAGCTGTGAGGAGCAGGATCTCTGGCAGCAGAAATGAAAACTGACTATGGAAAGACAAGAACACTATCTCATTTGAGCTGCAGAGAGGAGCAAACCCTACGAGTCCAGCTGAGCCTCCTACTTAACTGAGACATGGTGCCCAAAGGGGAGATTTGTGAGAAGAAAGGACTTTCATGCTCTACAATGCTGTGCCTGTAAGTTTTCTTGGCCACATGTGGTCCTTCCATATGTGCTTTGTACTCTAAATATGTGCCCACTCTTCCCACAGACACTCTATTTGTGGGATAGTACACTCCAGGTTTATGGAAGGAATGTTTTTGTACCTTTATTTTTATCTTGACAACTTAGTAAATGCTGAAAACCAATTGTTTACTGGCTAATTGTTAATAGGAAGCTCGCAGGTGGGAGCTGTTGAGCTGTCATTTTTGGAGTAGCTAACCATGAGGTAAACTAGTATTGATCACCCTCTGAGGAGGTAGCCCAGAGTGCTATATTTATATTTCTAAACCTAACAAATAACAGGAAAAGGGGGAGGGGGCATTTTGCTTTACTCCTGTATTTATTGTGAAAGCTTCTCAAGTTTCCCTCTTGCATATAATATTAGCATTTTAGTTTTAGACAGGTTTTCAACTGTTCAGTCTTTTCAATCTTGTCAGACTTTTCCTATCCCCATTTGGGGTTTTCTTCACAAAGATACTGGAGTGGTTTGCCATTTCCTTATCCCTTTAGATTGGTATTTTTTCATCATATTAAAGTGCTTATTGATTAATTGGTATACTCTAAATATTTTGACTAAAGTTTTACTTATAATAGCTATATGCATGTGTAAAGAAAGTGCCACGAGAGTGAACCAGTCAAAACATAAACATTGCAGTTATATGACATGAGACTAAAATTGGTAGAATATAGACAATGAAGGCCTATGTTATGCTGGTAATGGGAGTAAAGAAGAGTGAACACTTAGAAGAAATGTACATAGAATTGGCATGACTTGGCAACCAGTTGATAATGAAAGATTAGGGTAAAGGGAAGAGTCAGAGACAGTGCCTAGGTTATGAACAGGGGGCACTTCACAAATAACAGAAGGAGAAGACAGTAAGCATGTTTAATTTAAGGTGTTCGTGAGACATCAAGGTAGAGATGTCCTGTAGGCAGCCAGGGACTGGAGCTCAGAAGATAGTTGGAGCTACCATTTTGTGAATCATTGTCATAAACATTGATGTTGAAGCTGTGGGGATTTGTGAAGTTAATAAGGAGAGATGGTCGTAAGAAGAGAATCTGTTCAAGGACAGACTCTTGGGGGCCACCCATCTCAGGGGGTGAAAAAAAGGTTTAGAGCTAATGAAAAAGACAAAGGGGTGGTTAAAAAGGTAAGAGAAGAATAAGAAAAGTACGATATCCCTGAAGCCAAAGAAAAAGTTATTATTGAAGATTTAAAGTCATCAGCAGTTTCCAGATGATGATACTGGCACATAGTTCACTGCTGAATAATATGTAAACTCCATCCAAAAAATGTAATTGTTTAGTATGGTTGGATTTGGATGGATTTTGTCCTAAGGAACTACACCCATAAAATATACATATTTCAACAGTGACACTTTGGTTTTGGTTGGATCCATGCATAAAATAAAATGAAGTAAAACAGATAAAAGATGTCCTGTAACAACTCAAGATCCAAAAACAATAGCACTAAGTTTCTTTAAGCATTTAAAATAGATTTAACCGTATATTTTTTAAGAATCATGGAATAAAAAAAAAAATTCATCCTTGATAAAGGTGGTAAATGTTGAATACTTTGATGATCTCACTCAGAAATAATTCCAGTACCTCAGATATAGCATCTTAAGATTTGAAGTGTTCCTTCCATAAAACCTGGGAGAGAGTTAACATGAGTATTATATTCTTATGTTACAGATTAGGAAACTGGGACCATGAAAGGTTAAATAACTTGTCCTTAGTCACATAGCTAGAGTTCCTGTTTGAAGCAGGATTCAAACTCATCTCCTGACGCTAAGGTCCAGCACTCTAGGTACTACTCCCATTCTAGAGCTTGCTGTAAATGTATAAACTTTTAAAAATCTCCTTGCATGGTCCAGTTTATGGAAATTAGCTTGTTCTTGGAAACTCCATGTTATATATGACTTCCAAAATGACTTTTAGTTAAGTCTATGCTAGAAAAATCAAGGAAAGACTAGTCATTAATGAAAATAAAATTAATTGCCAAGTGAAATATGCATATAATGGAGGAAAAAGTGTCTTCTTCATATTAATTATGTAGATAATTGATCTAATTCTCCTTCCTACTTTACTTATATACTACAGGCCTGGCCCTCTGACAAAGGTTTTGACTATCAAGCAAATTTAACACTTCAGCTATTTACTGTGTCTTAAATCTGACCATTTTGGAGTCCCTTCAAGTGAGCCAGATGAGAAACTACTTAATTAGGATTTTAATTATTTTCTTGCATTCTGATAGTATCTGTGCGTCACTGAGAAGCAGCTTGTTTCTGCAATTTCTCAGCTGCTAACACGGTTCCCTAAGGCGGTGTTTGTTGTAAATTCCCAGCCCCAGGGAACACAAGATAGATACTGCATACTGCATTGTAGGGTGGTAACTCAGTCAGGCCAGCTTGAACTCTTGCTGTGGTCTGAACTCCATCATCTCAGTGGGACGTAACTGTCTCAGTTCAGTAGGAAGAAGCCAGTGTATTTTGGCTTTGGAATCATGTTGTATCTTTGAACTTCTCTGCGTTCCTACAGTGATTGAGTTCTGAGTAATAGTGTAGGATTATGTAGTTAGAGACTCTAGCTTTTAACTACACTTTGAGAAAAGTGTGTGTGTGTGCATGTGTGTGTGTGAGTGTGTGTGTGTGTGTGTGTGTGTGTGTGTGTGTGTGTGTGTGTGTGTAAAGCCCACATAATGGAATGGCAGATATTTTCCACTAATAAAGCTGAAGTTGAGAATGCAAAATTAACTTCATTAGAAAAACTTCTTCTAGCCAAGATGTGACAAATAAATTCTCCCTTAGGCATGATGAGATTGCAGGAAGATGCACTGTTAAAGAAAGAAGCTATGAGTTTTGTACATTTTAGTTTAGGTCAGACGGAAATCTGCCAATGGGTTTCTGTGATGGAGCTCTGTTTACATTTTTTTTTAAACTGTTAAGCATTTTAAAAAAAAAAATTGTTACAGAGTCAGAGTTCTTAACTTTTTAGGGGTATCGTGGACCCCTTTGAGAGTCTGAACACTTCTTAGAATCATGTTTTTATTTTTTTTACATTTTATTTTTTCCAATGTAAAGACAATTTTCAATATTCATTTTTTTTAAATTTGGGGTTCCAAGTTTTCTGCCCCGCCTCACCTTCCCCCTTCCTAAGGTGGTAAGCATAGAATCATGTTTGCAAGTAAACATTTAAAGTACACAGAACTACAAAGGAAAACAATCATATGAAATTGCAGCTATAGAAATATTTTAAAGAAAAATTCATAAATTCTAGCTTAAGAATCCTAGACATGGAAGGCGGGAGTGCAGGATTTGGATAAATCACCTAACCCCCGCTCTGAGCCTTATTTTCCTCCCCTATAAAATGGGAACATAGAACGTATAGTACCTGACTCACTGTGTCTTTGTGAAGTGCACATAAAACATAAACATAAAATGTTTTTACAGAACATTAAAGCACTATATAGATATCAGTTTTTATTATTAATTTAAGACTATTAATTAGGCAATAGCCCCAAAGTTATGGTATATGAATGTAATGGAATACTACTGTGCTAAAAGAAATGATGGAGATAGTTTCAGAAAATCTTGGGAAGACTTAAATGAACTGATTCAAAGTGAAGCAAGCAGAATCAGAACAATCTTTACAGTAGCAATAATATCGTAAAGATAACCAACTATGAAGGACCCAGTCATTCTGATCAATACAACGATCCACCACCACTCCAAAGGATTCATCATGTAAAATGTTATCTACCTCCAGATAAAGAACTGATGGACTCACAGTACAGATTGAAGTATATTTTCCCCCTTTCTTTATTTTCCTTGCTTTTTTTTCAGAACATAACTAATGCAGAAATATTTTGCCTGACTTCATATGTCTAGTGGGTGTTCTATTTCCCATTTTCTCAATAAGTAGAGGAGGGAAGGAGAGACAGATAAATTTTTTAGAAAGAAGTAAGTAGAATAAAATGATATTTTAGTTCTTAAAAGTTCCTTGGTACGACACAAATATCAACTGAAGAAAACAGAGATGTCCAATTTGGAGAAGAAAAGACTTAGGGAGAGAATGACAGTAATCTTAAAGCATTTGTGGATGTGTCATGGGAAGGATGGGTTAGACTTTTTCTGTTTGACTCCAGAGGTCTAAATGAAGAAACATGGATAGAAGTGGAAAAAGCACATATGGGTTCCATGTAAAGAAAAAAAATGCTTTAAACCAGACCTGCACAACCTGTAAACTTCTTGGGGCCACAGATAGATAAGATTAGAGAGAGAGACTGACGGTGGTTGGTTTCCACTGATCACATGACAAACAGCAGAGTGCGCAGTGGCAACCCTACATTTTTTGTGGGTTGGCTGAAATCCTTTGGCGGGCTGTATGTTGTGTAAGTCTGTTTTAAATATTAGCATTTTCCAAAAGTTAAATGGGTCACTTCAGCGGTAGTAGGCTCTTTTTTTACTGGAGGAACTAAAATTCAAAATGATCACTTGTCAGCAACTTTGAAGAAGGAATTCTGGACTTGATGGAATCTGAGACTCCTTCATTTTCTCAGATTCTGTAGAAACAGGGCAAAAGTAGAACTTCCACAGAACTGGAAGGGGGCATAAAACAAAAATATTATCTTTGCTTCTTTGTTATTTGTCAATTTATTTTCTTTTTGTCTGGGAGGCTGAGGTGAGATTTTTGCCACCTATTTCATTTTTTGTTGACTGTTATTACACTTATAATTTGATTTTGTAAAATATCTGTGCATTTGTTGTAGATGACTTACAACATTTCTGTCTAGCAAAGATTCAGTACTGCTCAGAGTTGAACAAAAACTGGGTCTGCCTAGATGATACCCAAGGGATTGATTGCTAAAAATAACAGGAAGTCTTCTGCCTCACGTTGGGACTCTGAAGATGATGGTGCACTGAGTACATTGCATTATACTTAGATCTGAAACACAGTAGCTATAGAAACAATCCACAAATGATTTTCAAAATTCTAAAGTGGGCAACTGTAACTATGTGGAATGACTGTTTGTGGTCAACAATTAAATTATCTACATGTCTTCTGTAGTCACTTCCAGATTTCTGCTCTCAGTATACAGTGAGGCAGCATGGCGTAGTACAAGCATTAACATTTTTCTGTCATTGACCGCTTTGGCAGTTTGATGAAGGTTATGGACCTCTTCTCAGAATAATTTTTAAATGCATAAGATAAAATATACAGTGCTACAAAAGAAACCAATTATATTATAATACAATTATCAAACTATTTTTTAAAAAGAAGTTCATAGTTAAGAAAGCCTTGACTATATAAAAGCCTGCATTGAATGTATAGTGTGAAGATCTGCCCTAGCTCTACCACTTGCTAACTGTTTGACTATTAGCTCACTTTATTTCCCCAAATTTCACTTTACTAATCTGTAAAATGGGTATAGTGATGCTTTGATTACCTAACTCAAAGGGATTTTGTGATTTTTTTTAAAAAAGCTTTTTATAAGCTCTAAAGATTGTATAAATATATGGAAACCATTATTTTTATAAATCACCGTCAGAGGTTTGGCTACTGTGTGACTTGTTTTTCCATTCTCAGTACCTCATGATAATGCTAAGACATGGAGAAAGCAACAATGGACTTTGAAGGTATTGAAGGATGATGATGACAGCGATGATGACGATGAATCCTCAAGACAATTCTACTGACCTTTGCCAGGAATTCATACACCTAGGCCAAAATTTTCATTGGTTACACAAAGTAATAAGAATTCATATTTATGATTTACAAAGCATTTTCCCATTTCACCCCATCAGTTAGATAGTGCATGTAATTCTGTTCCCATGTAATGGACAAAAACTGATGCTCAGAAAGGTCATGTAGCTAGTCAGATCTGAGACTTAGATCCAGATCCTTTGATTGCAAGTTTAACACTCCTTCTTTCCCAAAATATGGTGATAACTGAATTCTGTGACTCCATACACTATCATATAATGATTGGGGGGAAAAATGAAAGTAATTTGAAAGGCCAGCAGGCCTTCTGGGAAGCCCGTAGACAGCATGGCACCAAGCCCCAGATCCAACGGTAGGTCTCTAATTATTAGTAATATTCAACCTTCTGCGTAGTGCCAGGTTTGGATCTGCCAAAATGTCATATCTAAATTTCTGGAGGAGTTTCATGAGCTCCATCTATCTCAGAGTCAAATTTTACTCATTCAATGGGAAAACTAGACAATCTATTAACTGATAAAAAAGAAATGTCCAGTTTCCTAGCGTTGAAGTTATGTTCATTGTAAAAATCACTCTACTAGGCTAGAAGGGTAGAGCATACATAGATAAGGGCAGGTTATTAAAATCTTTGGAGAACTGCAGGGTAAAGGAGTCAACAAAAGGAACACTTTAAGGCTAAGCTAAAACTTTTTTTTTAATGTGTTTCATAGAGATTGGTTTCATAGTGTTTTAAAGTTGGAATGGAATTTAGAAATAATCCTCTCCAACTCTCTCTTTCCTTTGCTCCTTCTCAACTAAGGAAACTGATGCCTCAGGAAGTTGTGATCTTTCCCCAATTGATAAATGGTCAAAGGATATGAACAGGCAATTTTCAGAGGAAGAAATTAAAGATATCTATAATCATATGAAAAATGCTCTAAATCACTTTTGATTAGAGAGATGCAAATCCAAACAACTCTGAGATACCACATCACACCTATCAGATTGGCTAACATGTCAGAACAAGAAAATGATAAATGCTGGAGAGGATGTGGGAGAGTTGGAACACTAATTCATTGTTGGTGGAGCTGTGAGCTGATTCAACCATTCTGGAGAGCAATTTAGAACTATGCCCAAAGGGCTAAAAAATTATGCATACCCTTTGACCCAGAAAAATTGCTTCTTGGACTGTATCCCTAAGAGCTTATAAAAATGGGAAAGGGTTCCACATGT
>CM053769.1:20586872-20623157 GCA_028658325.1 Potorous gilbertii
CACTAATTCATTGTTGGTGGAGCTGTGAGCTGATTCAACCATTCTGGAGAGCAATTTAGAACTATGCCCAAAGGGCTAAAAAATTATGCATACCCTTTGACCCAGAAAAATTGCTTCTTGGACTGTATCCCTAAGAGCTTATAAAAATGGGAAAGGGTTCCACATGTACAAAAATATTTATATCAGCTCCCTTTGTGGTGGCCAAAAACTGGAATTCAAGGGGATGCCCATCAATTGGGGAATGGCTGAATAAATTGTGGTATATGAACGTAATGGAATACTATTGTGCTATAAGAAATGATGAACAAGAAGACTTCAGAGAGGCCTGGAAAGACTTATATGATCTGATGCTGAGTGAAAGGAGCAGAACTAGGAGAATTTTGTGCACAGCAACAATCACAGTGTACTAGAGTTTTTTCTGGTAGACTTGGAACTTCATAGCAATGCAAGGACTTAAAAAAAATTCACAATGATCTTCTAGGGTAAAATCCCCTCCACATCCAGAGAAAGAACTATGTAAGTCAATCGCATAATGTAGCAGATCATTTTTTGTGTGCGTATTATGTTTTGATTTTGTTATATGATTTGTTATATGATTTCTCCCATTCATTTTAGTTCTTCTACACGGCGTGGCTATAGTGAAAATGTATTTAATAGGAATGTATGTATAGATCCTATATAGAATTGTATGCCATCTCGGGGAGGGAGCAGGGAGGTGTGGGCTAGGTGAAGAGGGAAAAAAATCTAAGTTATATGGTAGTGATTGTAGAACACTAAAAATAAATAAAATTAATATAAAAAAAAGTTGTGATCTTCCCTAGGTCACACTACTATGTAGTGCAGAGAACTAGGACTAAAAACCTCTTCAAACACCCAGACCAGTTTCTCTCCAGACTAACCTGCATAGAGGAAGTCTTTCAGCAGCTTCTACAAACAGACCTTCCTTGACAGATCCAAAGAGAATTTGCTTTGTGCTAGTTACCTGTTGCAGCAAATAGATTTAGCAAAATTTCAATATATGTGACCTGTATGTTCAATTCAATTAAGTTCCATAGATTTAGAGCTGGAAGGGACCTTAGAGGCTGTGTATCCAACCCCTTGGTTTTATAGATGAGAAAACTGAGACCTATGGAAAGTAAATGACTTGCTTAGGGTCACATAGGATTTGATAGCTGAGCCAAGATATGAACACAAATGATCTTCATCTAGGTTCAGCAGTTTTTCCATTTAGCATAGTGCCAAATAAGTGCAAGGCATTGTGATTCATATGAATGATGCAAAGATGAAGTTGACCCAATTTCTGCTTTCAAGACATTAAGGAAGGATACAAAATGAATGTGATTCAAGGCAGAATAAGACAGAGAGAGGGACAAGCAGTGAGAGAGGCCAACAGAGAGACAGTAGAGAGGGACAAAGAGACAGACAGACTCTAGATGGGTCCTCTAGGAAAATGTGAGTAAAGAGATCACTTTCAAAGGAGGGGTTTAAAGAAGAATTACAAGATTTGGAACAGAAAGGTGCCTTATCAAATATCTAGCCTAGCCCCTTAATTTCAAAGATAAGGAAACTGAGTCCCAGGGAAATTAAGTAGCATTTCCTATGCGTTTTAAAAGCAGAACCAGATTTCAAATCTAGATCCTTTGACTTCTTTGACCCAGTGATCTTTCTACTATACAAAGTGAATTAATTCTTCACCTGGGCCTGAGGGGAAAAGAAAGCAGCTATAGCTTATAGTTCAGTCTTGTCAGTTTTAAAGACCCAGGAAACTAGTCAAGGAGACTACCTCCCAAACTTGTGGTGGAGGACACATTGGCTTCCTTGTTAGCCAAACTGGGCATGCTGAAAAGGCCAGTCTAAGTTACACTAAGATTCTTACTCATAAACTTGCAGGAACTGGGAATAGATACTTTGTCATCTTCCTTTAGATAAGTCACTTGATCTATTTGTCTCAGTTTTGCTAAATCCTGTTGTAAACTAAAATTTAATCTCTGTCAGTCAATTAACATTTATTAAGTACCTACTATGTGCCAGGTACTATGCTAAGTGCAGGGAATTAAAAAAACACAAAAGACAATCTCTGCTCTCAAGGAGCTCACAGTCTAATGGGGAGACAACATGAAAACAACTATGGACAGACAAGCTATTCATAGAACAAATTGGATATAAACAGTGGAGGAAATCTATTAGAATTAAGGGAGATCAGAAAAGGCTTCCAATAGGAGGTGAGATTTTAGCTGGGATTTGAAAGAAGGCAGGGAACCAGGAAGTGAAAAAGAGGAGGGAGAGAATTCCAGGCACGTAGACAGCCACTGAAAATGCCCAGAGTTCAGAGATCAAATGTCCTGTCTGAGAAACAGCAAGGAGCCCTGTGGTTTTGGATCACAGAACACGGGACGTAAAGAGAGGAATAAAGGTGTAAGACTCAAAAGGCAGTAGTGAAGGTTAGGTTTTGAAGGGATTTGAATTCCAAACAAATGATTTTTTTAAATTTAATATTTTATTTTTCCCCAATTACATGTAAAAACATTTTTAACATTCATTTAAAAAAATTTTTTTTTAAGTTCCAAAGTCTCTTCCTCTCTTCCTCCCCTTTCCCTCATTGAGAAGGCAAGCAACCTGATATAGGTTAAACATGTGCAGTTACGCAAAACATATTTCCACGTTAGTCAATGTTGTGAAAGAAAACACAGACCAAAAAAACCCAACGACATCAACCCAAGAATAATAAAGAAAGTAAAGAAAAAGTATGCTTTGATCTGCATTCAGACTACATTAGTTCTTTCTCTGGAGATGGACAGCATTTTTCATAGTAAGTCCTTCAGAACTGTCTTGGATCATTGCATTACTGAGAATAAGTCATTCACAGTTGATCATCATACAACGTTACTGTTACTTTATACAGTGGTCTCCTGCTTCTTCTCATTTCAGTTTGTATCAGTTCATGTAAGTCTTTCCAGGTTTTTCTGCAGGCATTCTGCTCCTCATTTTTTATAGCGCAACAGTATTCCATCACAATCATATACAACATCTTGTTCAGTCATTCCTCAATTGAGGGACATACCTTCAATTTCCAATTCTTGGTCATGACTAAAAGAGCTGCTATAAATAGTTTTGTACCTATAGGTCCTTTTCCTTTATGTGTTTTTATCTCTTTAGGATACAGACCTAGTAGTGGCATTGCTAGGTCAAAGGGTGTGCATGGTTTTATTGCCCTTTAACATAGTTCCAAACTGTGCTACAGAATGGTTGAAGCAGTATACAACTTCAACAGTACATTAGTGTCTCAGTTTGGCCACATCTCCTCCAACATTTGTTATTTTCCTTTTCTGTCATACTAGTCAATCTGATAGATGTGGGGTGGCAGCTCAGAGTTGTTTTAATTTTCATTTCTCTGATCAATAGTGATTTAGAACATTTTTTCATATGACTATAGATAACTTTGATTACTTCATCTGAAAATTGCCTGCTCATATCCTTTGACCATTTATCGATTGAGGAATGACCCTTATTTCTATACATTTGATTCAGTTCTTTATGCATTTGAGAAATGAGATCTTTATCAGAGAACCTTTCTGTAAATTTTTTTACAGTTATAATTACTAACTCTGTATTTCCTTCCATCCTATTTTCCCTCTCTTTATCCTATCCCCTCACTCCTTTTGTTCACTCTCAAATGCCACCCTCCCCTCTTTTCTTACCCCTTTCCCCTCCTACCTTCCTGTATGCTAAGATATACTTCTATACCCAACTGAGTGCATACATTATTCCCTCTCTGAGCCAATTCCAATGAGAATAAGATTCACGTGCTCCCCCCGCCCCCCCCACCTTCTCCCATCTTCCACTCCACTGTAAAATCTTTTTTAATGCCTCTTGGACATAGTCAGTGGAGGAAATCTATTGGAGATAATTTACCCTTTTAGCTCTCTCTTTCCCTTTCTCCCAGTACATTCCTCTTTCTCACCCCTTCCAGGGCCATTGCTGTTACTGATTCAGTGGCCTCCAAGTTGCCTCCAAGGCCTACCACTAGCTTGCTGGAGTACAGCCTGCACTGGACTGCATTCCACTCTCACCCTGGTGCAACAGACCTTTCCTTCTGACCACCTAAGTTGTCTTGGGCTGGAAAATTGCTTCACCTCATCCTTTTGTGTGTTCTGCTGTTTCAGAATTTGTTTTGAGGCATTATTTAAAGTTTTTTGGAAGAGTTTAGGGGAGAGTTCAGGTGATTCCCTACCTGAGAGGGAATCTGCTATGTTGACTCCAAACAAATAGATGATTTTATATTTGATCCTAAATGTGACATAGAGACACTGAAATTTATTGAGTAAAGAAGTGACATGGTCAGACCTAAGCTTTAATATCACCATGGCAGCTTATGTCCATTATCACCATAAGTCTATTTTGGTGTTTCATCTTTGCAGGTTTTTCCTACTTCCTGAATAATGGTTTCAGATTAGTTACCCCCAGAAATATAAGTGCACTTAAAAAGTTCAATCTCATTTAATTTTGATCTGTTCATTTATGTTATTAATCTGACCCTGCGGCTGTTAACGTGACTTCCCAATTTAATAATCATCTAAGAAATCTATCTTCTAGGTCATTAATGATATTGTTAAAGAAGACTGGCCTTCAAACTTACCTTACCTCTAAATATTTTTGCATACCTAATACGTTATCATTTATCATTACTTGTTATTTACACTCCTAGAATAATTTTTCAATCTGTGTGGCAGTAGCATTATCCAAGCCAATTTGAATTAGTTTCATAAGTAATTTCATACGACAATATATCAAATAACTCACAGTGGTCCAATTATATAATATCCACTAAGTTTCCTCTTCCACTCATTTTGTAATTTTTTTCTAATGTGATTCACTCTTAATAAATGCTGACTCTAACTGATCATAATTTCCTATTCATCTAAGTGCTTATAAGTTTCCCCCTTAATATCTGTTATATTATTTTTACTTTGAATTGCCCTTGGTATCCAGACAGTGTTATGGTTTTGAAAGGAAAATACCCTATTTCCTTTTTGACAGTTCATTCCCATTATCCCTGTCCTATGTGAGCAATTCAGAAACCAATTTAATGTTGGTTAACCAAATCTCTCAAGGTATTTTTCTATTTATGTAGTCTAGGTGAGATTTCCTGGCCAGTTCAGTTGCTTCCTGGGAAGACCTTGTGCTATTTTCTTCCGCAAGGGCAGAGAACAAGTTTTATGGTACCAGCAATATTACATGATCCCTTCCGAGGTCTAATCTACAGCTCCCTATGTGGAGGCTGTTGTATTTTAAGCTAGTAGTTGTGTTATCTGTTGCTATTATCCGTCAACGTAGAAACAACTCTGATATCTAGGGTATAGAATACTAGGATTTAATTATGCATAGTCAACTCCTGATAATCTATACTAACAATGGGAAGCAATAGCACAGATAAATCAAAGTGGTGGATAGTTCCTAAGTCATTTATATTTATATTTGATTTTGGAATATGTTTTTGTACTTACATTTGAAGGGGGGCATTTCTTACATTCAGGTAATTTACAGGGCTTCAAATAAAATAATGAAACCACATTGTGAACATTTGATTGAGGGGGAGATGGGAAAGTGTTTAGTATTTCCCATCCTGCTCCTTGTCCCCACTCTTGTGTTAAAGGTAGGAAGTTATTACTTTTAGTAGACTAAAAGTGTCTCGGCAGATTCATGATCTCATCAGTATTGGTACTTTCCTTACTGATACAGATCATAACCCAGCCCTGCCTTCTCTGTTAGTATTTATGGGTCCCTATGTCATTATCCCTTCTTTCTGGTGGAGTTCAATACTTCTCTCAAAATGTTTTGCTGCACTCAAACCTGAGCTTCAGACTTGAAGACTTTAACTTACATGGAAATGTCCTTGAAAGTATCCTTGCTTCCTAGTTTATCTATGTCTCCAACTCTAATGATCTGCAATATCACTCCATCTCAACCACACCCAGGGAGAATCAGGCCTTCCAAGTTAACCAACTGTTCCACCTCCACAATCCAACCATTCTTTTCTGACCATAGTGTCCATTTCTTCCAGCTTCCCCTAAGGTTTCCACTCATCATGATCTCCTAATTATCTATCTTTACTGTAACCTCTAACCATTTCACTTTTCTCAGATTTTCTAAGCTGCCATCCTTGCTCTAGCCTCAGTCAGTCAACTAGTATTTATTATGGGCTTACTAAATGCCAGGCACTATACTAAAGAATGGAGATACAAAAAGAAGCAAAAAATGGTTCCTTGCCTCGAGGAGTTCACATTCTAACATGGTAGACAACGTACCAAAAAAATTATACCTATAAAATATATACAGGGAAAATGGAAGGTAATCTCAGAGGGAAGGCACTAACATTAAGAGAGACTGGAAAAGGCTTCTTGTAGAAGGTGAGATCTCAACTATCTCTAAGGAAATCAGGGAAGCCACAAGGGAGAGGTGAGGAGGGAGAGTATTCCAACCATGGGGGATAATCAATGAAAAATCACGGAAGGGGAAGATGGAGTATCATCTGTGAATAACGAAAAGCAGGCCAGTGTCCCGGATCCTAGTATTCATGGAGGAGAGTAAAGTGTGAAAAGACTAGAAAGGAAGGAGTCAGATTGGGAAGGGAACCAAAAATACAACTGTGCCTCCTGGATCTTCTATGAAAATGAAGTCATCCAATCTCAATTATCCCTGTAGTGCTGTACTCCAGACCTTTGACTCTTTCCCAATCTATCTTCTGTCACCCTCCCTGACCTGTTCCAAGCCTTTCTTCTCTTCATAGGCCACCTATCCCGCCACCTTTCCCCTCCCTTTGCCTCATACTTCACTGTATAAACAATACAAGCACCTTTTCCCCAATTCTACTTTTCAAATCACTTCAGCATTATTTCCTCTCTTTTCCTCCTTTGTTCCAGTCTCAGAGAATGAAATTTCCCTTCTTCTTGCCAATAGCAACACCTTTATTTGTGCCTTTGATTCAAGGAAACAACCTATGGGGAGATGTGAGCTGCTAATTTGCCTTTGCAATGCTTTATCCTTTACCTCCTCAAAATTCACAGCTATACAAGAAAAGAAAGTTCTTGCCATCAAAGTCCTTGATGCTGTCAAATTATTCAAACATATTGTTTTATCGGTGAAAATGACCCTAAAAATGTTTCATTACCAACTCCTTTGCAACTGTATACTAAGAACCGTGGGGATCTTTCTATCTGACTTGCAGCTGAATGATCCCATGCATACTGTATTCTATTAGAATATTAGCTCCTTGAAGGGTCTTTCTTGATTTGTATCTCCAGGGCTTAACATACAGGAAGTATTTAATAAGTACCTTTTGGTTCATTTATTCCATCCCCTTCTATCTTTTACAAGAACTTGTCCTTTCCATCATTCCCTCTATCTCCCTAATTTTCAACTTGTCCTTATCCACTGACTCCTTACTTGCTACCTACAAATATGTCTATATGTCCCTAGTCTTTTAAGAGATGCTTCATTTAATCCTACTCTCTCCTTAGATGACTGTTCTACAGTTCAGTTAAAACCTCTAGTTGAGGGTCAGTATGAGATTGAAAGAGTGTATACAGTACTTGGTGAACTTAAAAGTGGTATTAGAAGTCATTATCATCCCTCTAATGACTATTACTGAGAGAACTATAACCCTCCCCTGTGGAGGAGAGGCTTATTAACCATAGCACTCCCCAGAAGATAATAGAGATGATAGAAAGAGTGACGTGAAAAAAATATGTCACCTTTCCCTCAAGAAGAAAAACTTAACAACTCTGAAAAATAAGTTGATGAAGACCCCCTTAATGTGAAATTCAGCAAGGAGCAGAGGCTACAATGGTGGAGAGTAAGAGAAGCAGTATCTGGAAGAGAGAGAGCGCAGAAGAGAATAGCCCAAGAATCTTAACAGGAGAGAGGCTATTCTGTGGCATCAGAGGCGTGATTTATGCCTCCAAGTATGTGCCAAGGACACAGGTGTTCTCATGTGTACGTTCCATGTCATTCCTATGCATCCATCCACTCTTTCATTCAGGGTTTGTGAATTTATGGAAAAGTGATCACAAGGTTTATGGGGAAATGCTCTGTCCACAACCATACAGCTCCAGAAGATATCACAGTTACACATTCTTAAAAGAAAATGTCACAATTACAAAATACATTTTTGCACAAATAAAGTCAGACCTAAGTAAGTGGAAAAACATCAATTGCTCGTGGGTAGTGTGAGCCAATATGATAAAAATGACAATTCTACCTAAATGAATTTACTTATTTAGTACCATACCAATCAAACTCTCAGATAATTATTTCCTAGAGCTGGAAAAAATAATATCAAAATTCATCTGGAAGACAAAAGGTCCAGAATATCAAGGGAACTCATGAAAAGAAATGCTTAAATTGTATTATAAAGCAGCAATTATCAAAACCACTTGGTACTAGCTAAGAAACAGAAGGATAGACAAGTGGAATAGGCTAGGTACTCAAGACACGGTAGTCAATGAATATAGCAATCTACTGTTTGATAAACCCAAGGACCTCAGCTTCTGGGATAAGAAGCTGTTTGACAAAAATTGCTGGGAAAACTGGACAACAGTGTGGCAGAAACTAGGCATAGACCAATGCTTGATACTATACACAAGAATAAAGTCCAAATGGGTACATGATTTAAGTATAAAGACTGATACTATAAACAGATTAGTGGAGCAAGGAATAGTGTATTTATCAGATTTATGGAGAAGGGAAGAATTTTTGACTAAACAAGAGACAGAAAGCGTTATGAAGTATAAAATAGATAATTTTGATAACATTAAACTGAAAAAATTTTGCACAACCAAACCCAATGTAACCAAGATTAGGAGGGAAGCAGAAAACTGGGAAAGAATTTTTGCAACCAGTGCCTGTGAGAAAGGCCTCATTCCTAAAATATATAGAGAACTGAGTCAAATATACAAGAATACAAGTCATTCCCCAATTGATAAATGGTCAAAGGATATGAACAAGCAGTTTTCAGAGGAAGAAATTAAGGATACCTATAGTCATATGAAAAAATACTCTAAATGACTATTGATTAGAGAGATGCAAATCAAGACAACTCTGAGATACCACATTACACCTATCAGATTGGCTAACATGACAAAATAGGAAGATGATTAATATTGGAGATGATATGGGAGAGTTGGAACACTAATTCATTGTTAGTGGAGCTGTGAGCTGATCCAACCATTCTGGAAAGTAATTTGGAACTATGCCCAAAGGGCTACAAAATTGTGCATACCCTTTGACCCAGCAATACCTCTTTTAGGACTATATCCCCAAGAGATCATAAAAATGGGAAAGGATTCCACATGTACAAAAATATTTATAGCAGCACTCTTTGTGGTGGCCAAAAACAGGAAATCAAGGGGATGCCCATCAATTGGGGAATGGCTGAATAAATTATGGTGTGTGGATGTAATGGAATACTATTGTGCTATAAGGAATGATGAATAAGAAGACTTCAAAGAGGCCTGGAAAGACATATAAGCTGAGCAAAAGGAGCAGAACCAGGAGAACTTTGTGCATAGCAATGACCTCAGTGTGCAAGAGTTTTTTCTGGTAAACATGGAGCTTCATTGCAATGCAAGGAACTAAAAAAAATCCCCAAGGGTCTATCAAGACAAAATGCCCTCCACATATAGAGAAAGAACTATGGAATTTAATCACAGAATGTAACATTTTCTTTTGTATTACATTTTGGCTTGTTATATGATTTCTCCCATTCATTTTAATTCTTCTATACAGCATGACTATAGTGAAAATGTATTTAATAGGAATGTATGTGTAGAACCTATATAAAATTTTATGCCATCTGGGGAGTAGGGAGGAGACAGATGGGAAGGATAGGGAGGGAGGAAAAAAATCTAAGTTATATGGTAGTGATTGTAGAATATGGAAGATAGATAGATAGATAGATAGATAGATAGATGGATGGATGGATGGATGGATGGATGAATGAATGAATGGATGAATGAATGAATGTATGAATAAATAAATAAATAAAAAGAAAACATAGTCCCTAAAAAGTGTGCTTAACTTGTGTCCAGGTCACTCCCAGCTAGTGGCTCAAGTTACATAAAAAGGATCATGAAAGAATTCATCGAACTACAAAGAGTAATATCTACCCTAGTGTATTTTTACATTCTTATACAGAAAGATCCACTTAAAATTAAAGGACTGTACTTCACTTAGATGTAAGTGTGATATGTACACAGGCATGAGACCTCTTCAAAGTGCTCTAAGAAAACCAACTCTAGGGCAATGACTATAAAAATTGCTATAAAACACAGAAATAAATAAGGGTGGAAAATTAGAAAAATTTAGTTATTCAGTGAAATTATGAAATATAAAAAGAAGTAAAGAAACTATAATTCCATTAACTGTTTTCCTAGATTTTTTTAAACTCAATAAATTCAAGCACAGGTTTTCTGAATTAAAAAAAATTTCTTATGAACAACTGGTAAGTTTTAAATATACACTTAAAATATGAATGCCAATAAAAAAAACAAGAAAGAAAGAGTGAAAACAAAGTACTATAAGGTATTTTTTCATCCTTCCTGAGTGTGTGCTATTGACAGCACTCCAAGGTCCTGCCAGCCTGGCAAGCCAGAGGCAGGGAGAAAACTGCAGGTGTAGCACATGGCCGAACAGAGACTCATCTTCAGGCCACCAGGCCATTCTGCTAATGTGTTTTTGGATTTTGTAATTAAATAAAGATGCTGGGCAATGCTGAAATATCTATTTACTGGATGGAGTCTCTTGAGGTACCCAGGGTACATCTGAAAAACATTTCACAGAAATGTCTAAAGTTGTATATTGGGTTTGAAAAGTTTATTTTCTTTTATTTGGAAAGCCAACATATCTTTATTAAAAGTGTCTTTGAATGATATTTGTTACTTAAAGAGAGAATGCATATACATGAATTATATTTCTGGTCCCTTGATTTCACTGGCATTTCCCGATGCATATACCAACATCACCAGGTCATTATCACTGATGATCATTTGCAGAGTAAACAAAAAATGGGGTCCCAGGATGCACCACTTCCAGGATTTCTCCTGCCTTTGGAGTGAGTTGCCGCATTGCAGATATGACAACAAATGAAATGATGATAGCATCTGCTTAATCTGGCTTTTGTCCATGTGTCACAACTGTCATATACTGAGGTTAATTGAGACTTTTTTTATTTGCTTACATCTCTTTTGTTCATTTAATTTTCCCTGACATGATCTTACTTCAATCATCTTTGACTGAAATACTGTCAATTTTTAATAGAAATAATCATCTTTAATTTTTAAGAAAATGACATACCAAACACTTGCTCTGTCATGGTTGATTTTGTCGAAATTTTGTTAAATACACCAAGACTATCAATGCTGTTTGGTCTTAAGCCATAATTTGTATTTCAGGTAACATTTTCTAGTATACAGTGTATGGTCAATAAATGTTCATTGAAAATAACCATACTTTTAAGCCAATAAGGTAATGACCAGCAGGAAAGGCATGAATCATCATGAGACCATTCTGGATCCTTCTAGTACCACCTTTGTTCATGAAGTACCAATTGAACTCATCTTTTTTTCTTTTCTTCTTTTTGCCTTTGAAATCAGAATAATGGGTTTTTAGCTCCTAGGAGGAAGGAAATCTAACTTAATAAAGGACTAGACTTTGCCACAAAATAAACCAATAAGTCTAACATAACCATTCTTCCTCAAGGCAAGTAGGCATCCTACCCAAAGATATTGTTCATAAATAGAAACTAATATACCCCATAAAATATTTCATTCTACAAGAAAAAAAAGTAGCAAATGAACCATTATACTACAATAATATTTTTAAATCGGTGTCCTAGAGAGAAATTAGATGATTAAGTGGTCTAGACCAAAATAGGGTTTGCCTGGTCTCTTCTCCAAGACTAAAGATGCCAAGCTGATATGTAGTTTAGTTCAATTTATGTTTTGGTTAATTGAATTACCTTTGTGGCTGCCTTTGCTATCATGGCTGCTGATCTCTCTATTTAAACTAACCCTCACCAAAAGGAGAGGGAGTTATCATGTTTCAGATACATGCTAAATTCCACTCAAAACAAACTCTGGATTCTCGATGGTAATAGCTATATAACGGTAAACTCTTCTATTGGATTGTAATTTCAGTTAAAAATCAGGTTCCTTATTTTTTTCAGATTTGAATCTTTATTTCTCAATACCCCAAGGCTTAGTAAAGTACCTAGAATACGGTGGAAACCCCATAACACTTTTTGAAAGAAAGACTTGTGAGACTCTATCACTGGGTACCACTGCTTTCCCCGTGGATAAGAATGGAGTGGTCCCAGGATGCAGTCAATATTGCCCTCTAGTGGCTTTCTCAGGTACTTGGGTTCTAACGCTAGACCTGAGATTCTCCATCATTGATTGTAACTACTCATTAGCACCAGTGCCATTTTGAGGTGATTTTCATTCTCACTATTTTCTCCAAAAGTTTATATACGATGGATTTTAAGCGTCCTTAAAAGTGTACTAATGACCACGATAAATTAACAAAGTAAATAAAATTTCATTATACATAGGATGAGAAAAATTAATGAAGGTGTTAAATATTAATAACATTAGACTAGTGTAATAATCTCATTTGCTGGTATTTTATTATTGTGCAGATTCCAATAAAATGGAAATGGGATGCCTCAGCAGGCATTGGATTCCATCCGCTAGTAGAGGTCCTCAAGGAAAGGAACCAGTTGATGGGGATGTTACAGAGGTATGGATTAGACTAGATGTATTCTGACGTCTTGCAAAACTGATTCATTGAGACTAGTAGCAGGAAGGTTTGAGTCATGTGATAATACTGATGGTGACAGCGTGATGGGATAGCGCTTTGAGGTTTGCAAAGCAATTTAAGGGTATTATCTCATCTTATTCCTACAACAGCTCTGTGGGGTAGAAATCATAATTATTCCAATTTCACAAATGAAGAAACTGAGGCTTAAAGGTTAAATGACTTGCTCAGTCATGCCACTAGGTGTATGAGGCAGGATTTGAACTCAGATCTTCCTGACCTAAAGTCTATACACAATGTGACCTAGTTGCCTCAGTAGAGTAAGGGTGCTTTAAACTTTAATGCTGATATCTAATCAATACATAAATATTTATTTTTTTGAAAGCTATTCTTTTATTTATTTTTGGTTTTCAACATTTATTTCCACAAGATTTTGAGTTCCGAATTTTCTCCCTATCTCTCCCCTCTGCCCACTCCAAGATAGCATGCATTCTGATGACCCCCTCCTCCAATCTGCTCTCCCTTCTATCACACCCCTCCCTTCTTTTCTCCCCATCCCCTCTATCTTCTTGGAAGACAAGATAGATTTCTATACCCCATTGCCTGTTTATCTTATTTATCAGTTGCATGTAAAAACAATTTTTAACATTCATTTTTAAAACTCTGAGTTCCAACTTCTCTCACTTCCTCTCTCCCCGCCCATCCCCACTGAGAAGGCAAGCAATTAGATATATGTTTTACATGTGTAGTTATGCAAAAGACTTCCATAAAAGTCATGTTGTGGAAGACTAACTATATTTCCCTCCATCCTATCCTGCCCCCCACTTATTCTATTCTCTCTTTTGATCCTATCCCTCCTCAAAAGTATTTACTTCTAATCCCATCTGCCCTCCCTTCTATCATCCCCTGCACTGCCACCCTTGCTTATCTCCTCCCCTACTTTCCTGTAGTGAAAGATAGAGTTTCATAGGAAATTGAGAATCCTCGTTATTCCCTCCTTAAGCCAAATGTGATGAGAGTAAGGTTCACTTTTTCCCTCTCACCTCTCCTCTCTTCCTTTCCATTGAAAAAACTTTTCCTTGCCTCTTTTATGTAAGATAATTGCCCCATTCTATTTTCCCCTTTCTCCTTCCAATATATCCTCTCTCACCCTTTAATTTTTTTTAGATACCATCCCTTCCTATTCAACTCACTCTGTGCCCTCTGTCTATTACATATACATTTATTAAGCACCTATTATATGCCAGATACTGTGCTAAGCATTAGGGATACAAAAAGACGCAAAAAACATTCCCTTTCCTAAAGGAACTTACAGTCTAGAGGAAGAGATAGCATGTGAACAGATAAATACAAAGCTATATTCAGGATAAATAGAACATGATTAGGAGAGAGAAGGCACTGTAATTAAATGGGGTTGGAAAAGGTCTCCTATAGAAGGTGGGATTTTAGTTGGGACTCAAAGGGAGCCAGGGGTGAAAGTGGTCAGTCTGGAAGAGAAAGAAGATTCCTGGCATGAGGGACAGCCAGAGAAAATATCTAGAGCCAAGAAATGGAATGTCTTGTTTGTGTAACAGCCAGAATGCCAATGTTACTGGATTGAAGAGTATGTGTCAGAGAGTAATATAAGAAGACTGGAAAGGTAGAAAGGGTATAGGCTATGAAGGACTTGGAATGGCAAGCAGAGCATTTTGTATTTGATCTTGGAGGCAATAGGGAATCAATGTCTATTGCTAGGCATACACCCTAAGAAGGTCATTGACAAAAAGAAAGGTTTCCTATACACCAAAATATTTATAGCAGCACTTTTTGGTGACAGCAAAAGAGTAGAATCAAGGCAGATGCCCATCAACTGGGGAATAACTAAACAAATTGTAGTATGGAATGAAATATGCAATGGAATGTAACAGAATGTTGTTGTGCTTTAAGAAATGATGAACATGAAGAATACAAAAAAGATAGAAAAAAAATCATATGGACTGATACTATGTGAAACTGAGCCAGAAAAATATTATACACAATGACTACAATAAGGTAAATGGAAAGAACCAAAAAATGATTAAAAATTAATTTTGTGATATTATAAAAAAAAAAGGCTAGTCCCAAAAAAGATATATGAAAAGATACCTTTCCTTAATTCTTTGTAGAGGTGGTAGTCCATAGGTGTGGAACATTGTATACAAGTCAGAATTTTTTTTCAATGTATTGAAGACTTTTGTTGAAATTTTTTCTCTTTTTCTTAAAAAATAAGTGTTTTATAAAGGATGGGATTTGAGAAGAAAGAGATAGAGGAATCCAGGAGGAAATATCAGCAATGTAAAAATAGATGTTTTCAATAAAAAAATCTATTTTTAATTTAATCTTGATACTAACATTTAAGATATACAAATAGAGTTTAATTCAAAAAAATTTATATATGTAAAATCAGCTGATCCTTTCCTACTAAGAAGTTTCAGTTCTGGATTCATATGGGTTTTTTTTTTAGTCCTGGGGCTTCTAAAGAAAGGAGTCAAGTTTTTTTTTTTTTTTTTTTTTTTATTATTGTATCTGGCTCATTATATTCCTATCCAAAAGTAAAGCTCTGAGAACATTCATTTAAATAAAGCTTAGATTGGCTCTTGCCTCGAGTCTCCCCCACAGGGATTGACAGTGTCTTTTCTCAAGATATTCAATGTGCAAAGTAGATCAGATATAGGGCAGCTATTTATTTCTTCCACCACAGAAAGAAATGCTTAAAGATTCAAATGTATTCATAAATACTTGTAGCATGATATAAGTACTTAAAACATAAATAGGCATTTTACTTTTACTTTGGGACCTACTGTCTGGGTAATTCCTTCATATTGTCTTCTGGCCAGCCCAGCATGCATGGCTCATGCTCTATCCAGTGTTCAGCTTTTTCTCTAAGAAAATTTGTAGCAGTTACAGGGATGCTGCAACTCTTGTAGGATATCTGGTACTGCCTGAAGAACCCAAGAAGTTAACATATGGAAAGAAAAAGGGTATCAAAGGACTATGGTCACTCCTGTAAAGTGAGCTGTTCTTCCTGGCTCAGTAACCAGAACTCTTTGATACAGCTACCCATACACAAAACACACACACACACACACACACACACACACACACACACACACACACTGTCATAGGGACCAAGGAACTGTTAATGAGATTGCTTCATCTCCCCAGAGGACAAGTCGCAGGGACCAAGAAGAGTTTATTGTATCATTCCAAAGGGATTATCCTCCAGCATTAAACCCAACTGCATGTCACTGAGAGTTACTAGGGGAGCTCAAATCAGTTCCACATGCTCCATGTGGTGGTCTGCACAGATTCATCTTCATGCGTGCTTCATGGGGTATACTCTAGTCAGAGCAAACCAAGGGAGACTTACCTGAACTTTCTCATTATATATGGGAGATGTGAAATTAGTATCCAATGTAATTTCAAAATATATGTCACTTTCTTCCATCACTTTTTCTCTGATTTTTCTCTGTCAAGGAGATTCTAAATAGTACTTTGACTTGCATTTTTTTGTTGAAATTATCTATTGTGAATTACACTCATGTCTCTTTGTGACCACCTATAGGGTATTCTTGGCAAAGATACTAAAATAGTTTGGCATTTCCTTCTCAAGATCATTTTATAGAATGAGGAAACTGAGGCAAACAGGGTTAAGTGACTTGCCCAGAGCTACACAACTGTATAGTATGTGACACCAGATTTAAAGTCAGAAAGATGAGTCTTCCTGACCCCAGGCTTGGCACTCTATCCACTATGCCACCTAGTTGCCCCTTTATATGTTATCTGATCATATTAACAAAATACTAGACTAGTTCCATGAGGGCAGGGATTATGTCTTATCTAAACTTTGTGTATCCATCAGGACCTAACATTAACTTTACATTATTTTCTTCTCTCAAATTCCTTGCCTCTTTATCACTTGATCAAACCTTGCCAAACGAAAACCTTGGATTACTCCCACTATGTACCTCCTTTTCTCCTGTCTACATATCATTGAACAGAGCTGGAAGATATCATGCAACACTATTGTGAGGACCCAATGGTCCACCTCAAATTCATATGATCTAATTTCAATGGGGCCCTAATCCTAACAAGACAATCATTCTAATCCTCATGGTTATTCCAAAATTCTCATCTCTCCTATAATCTCAAATGGCATCTCATCCTACCACACTCTCCTCTGACAATTTGCTTTCATATTTCACCAAGGAAGTTGTGGCCATTTGCAGAAAGCTCTCCCATCTCTTCTCATCTCAAATCATCCAGACATCTTCCTCTACTATCTCCTCTTTCATTCCTGTCTGTGATGGAAGAGATAGCCTTTCTTTTCTGCAAGGTCAACTTCTCTACCTGTACCCTTGATTGCATCTCCTCCCATCTTTTCCAGTCAGTTGACCTACTCCTGTGCCTACTCTCTTATCTTCAATCATTCTCTGTCTAACGGTTCCTTCCCCACTGCCTACAAATACCTCCCTAGCTCACTCATCTTAAATAAAAGAGCAACAAACTTTTACTTAATTCCACATTCATGCTGCTCATTATCTGATATCTCTTCTTCTTGTGACTAAATTCCTTGAGAAAGCCATATATACTAGGTCCTTTCTTTTTTCATACTCTCCCTCTATAATCTGGTTTCCATTTCTCATCAGTTCGCATTCTCTTATCAATTGCTTTCTCCAAGGTTATCAGTGACCAGTTATGTGACAGATCTAAAGAGTTTTTTCAATCCTCATCTTTCTTAATATCTCTGTAGCATCAGATGCTCTTATTTACCTTCTCTTCTTAAATATTCTCTCCTCTCTGAATTTTCTTGACAATAGTATCTGTGGGTTCTTCCCTCCTCCTATTTGTCTGGCTTCTCATTCTCAGTCTTCTTTGCTTTTTTTTCATCCATGTCACATTTATTGATAGTGAGTGTTCTTCAAGGCTCTGTCCTAGGATCACTTTTTCCTACTGTATCACCTGTCTTGGATAACCTCCTAAGATCCCCTTGGTTAAGTTTTCATCTCTAAGAAGATGATTCAGCAACCAAAATGGCAGAAGAGAGGCAGCAACCTCTCCTAACAGTCCTCCTCCAAATAACTGCAGAATAATGCCTCAAATCAAATTCTGGAAAGACAAAGCCAACAAAAGGCTGGGGTGAGATATTTTTCCAGCCTAAGACAATTTAGGAAGTTGACAGGAGAGACCTGTGACACCAGGGTGGGGGCCAGGCTGGAGCCATGCTCGATAAGTTTAAACTGTTTACATTCCTATATGAGAAGATGATACATGTAATTCCTAAGAACCGTGTCATTGCTAGAACAGTTAGAAGAAGTCTACATAGACTGAGGGTGGTCTAAACGATCTTTAAAACTGAAAGGGTGAGAAAGAGGAATTCACTAGGAGGAGAAGGAAGAAAGCGGGGGAAATGGGGAAAATAAACATAAAAGAAGTATACCCAAGGCAGAGCTTTTACAGGGGAGGGGAAATGAAGGGAGTGGCAGGCAGTGATTGTACCTTACTCTCATTAGAATTGCTTCAAAGAGAAAATAATATATATACACACTCTTTTGAATGTAGAAATCTATCTTACCCAGCAGGGAAGTAGAAGAGGAAGGAAACAAGAGAAAGCAAGAGGTGATTAAAGGGAGGGCAGATTAAGGGAGGTAGTGGTCAAAAGCAAAACAGATTTTTGAGGAGGGACAGGATAGAAAGAGAGAGAAGAATAAACAAAAGAAAATAGGATGGAGAGAAATACACAGCTAATAATTTTATCTGTGAATGTGAGTGGAATGAACTCACCCATAAATTCGAAGTAGATAGAATAGATTAGAAACCAGAATCTAACAATATGTTATTTACAAGAGATGTACTTGAAACAGAAGACACATACACAGAGTTTTTTTAAAAGGGTCTGGAACATAATCTATTATACTTCATAGTTGAAGTAAAAAGACAGGGGTAGCAGTCATCATTTCAGACAAAGCAAAAGCAAAAATAGACCTAATTAAAAGAGACAATCAGGGAAACTGCATTATACTAAAAGGTACCTAGAGAGTGAAGTAGTATCAAAAAACGTTATAGCAAGTTTCTCTGATAAAATCCTCATTTCTCAAATATATAGGGATCTGAGTCAATTTTTTTTTAAATTTCCCCAATTGATAAATGATCAAAGGATATGATAGGCTGTTTTCAGAAGAAGAAATCAAAACTGCAGTCCTATGGGGAAAAATGCTCTAAATCACTACTGATTAAAGAAATGCAAATTAAAACAACTCTGAGGTACTTACTACCTCACATCTCTCAAATTGGCTAACATGATAAAAAGGGAAAATGATAAAGTCTGAAAGGGATGTGGAAAAATAGGTATATTGATACACCATTGGTGAAATTGTGAACTAATCCAACCACTCTCAAGAACAATTTAGAACAATACCCAAAGAACTATAAAACTACATATCCTTTGATCCTCTAATACCACTACTAGGTCTGTGTTACAAAGCAATAAAAGAATAAGGAAAATAACTTATATGTACAAAAACATTTAGAGTGGGATTTTTTTGGTGGTAGCAAAAAAATTGGAAATTGAAGGAATGCCTGTTGATTGGGGAGTGGTTAAACAAGTTGTGGTATAATATTGTGAATAGAATATTATTGTGCTATAAGAAATGACTAGGGGCTGATTCCAGGTAAACCTGGGAATACTGATGAGCTGATGCAGAGTGAAATGAGCAGAACCAGATCATTCTACACAGTCAGTAGGAATATTATCACAGACTAAGCTACTCTGATCAGTACAATGATCCAGGACAATTCCAATGTACCTATGATGAAAAATGCTATCCATCTCTAGAGAGAATGGATCAACTCTGAGTACAAACTGAAATCGAGTGTTCTTACTTTCTTTCTCTTGCTTTTTGTTTGAACTATGGTTAATAAGAAATGTGTTTTCATGATTTCAGCATGTATAATTGACATCATGTTGCTTGCCTTCTCAGTGGGTGGAGTAGGGACTAGAAGGAGGGAAACAATTTAGAAATCAAAATCTTTTTTTAATGTTATAAAAGTAAATATTTTTAAAGAAGGAGATAATTCCCAAATCTATCTATCCAGCCCTACTTTCCTTAGCTACAGAGCCACATCATAAGTTATAAACTAGATGCCCCATAGGCATCTCAAGTCCAACAAATCCAAAACAGAATCTACTATCTTTTCCCAACACTCTTCTCCTTGCCAGACTTCCCTGTTACTGTCGAGAACACAACCATCATCTTAGTTACCCACACTTATAACCTCAGAGATGTTCTTTACTCTTCTGCTTACCTCATATATCTAATCTATTGTCAAATCTTGTGCTCAGGAAAAGAAACATAAAGCAGAAGAAGGCCTTGAGAGCCCGTTCCAGGCTTATCCAGGTCAGCACATGTGCTTGCTGCCATATTCAGCAATAAGTCTAACTTCTGGAGGAGATGGAAAAAAGAAATTCCCTCCCACACAACCTCTCAGAGGAAATCTCAGGAGAGCTGTTGAAGTCCCAAGCCATACTTTTAGAGAAGAGAGCAGAAGTTTTCTCTTCCTTTAAAATTTATGTGACTCCCACTGCCCAATGGCCAATGCTCTTTGACTCAGTCCCCTTATCGTAAGATGGAGAGTGGGGAGAAGTGGTACATGGGGACCAATCAAAAGCCTCTGGTTGAGCCAGAGGTCAAAGCATGTGCCTAGGATACAGTTTCAACATAACTTATACTCCATGGGATGGCCACAGTAGGCCCATCCCTAAGCATCTTCCATGAGGTGGGCTCCAATCTAACTTTACCACTATACATACATAACCAGTCCTTCCCAGGCCTCATGAGTTGAGGTAGTGTAGAGCAAGAGACAGAACATTTTATTTGGCATTTATTTTAGAAGGCTAGGGTTCAAAAGTCATACCTGCCATTTTGCGACTTGTGTTACCTTGGGCACGTCATTTCCCTCTCTTGACCTCAGTATTCTCATGTGTAAAGTAGTTGAACTTAATGATCTCAAAGGTTCCTACCAGCCCTAAATTTATGATTCTATAATTATACCCAAAAACAAGAGAGAGAATCTGACTTCATGCATTTAAAATTAATGGTGCTTTTTGAACTTGGTTAGTTTGGAATCCTCAGTCACTTAGCACTTCAAACATGACAGAAACGGCAAAATTCATCCTATTCAAGAAATATTTATTAAGTGCATTTTGCAAGGTGTGGTGATGGGAGTGGAGGAGATTTAAAAAAGAAAGAGAGAAAGAAACCAGATAGCCCCTTTCTTCAAAGAGCTATTGCCAGTGATAGAACAAAGAGAGCGTACGTGTGCCTGGTGCACAGTACTGTTAACTACATTGGCAAGAATTTGGCTCAGAGATATGCTCCTGGCAACTCTTTGGAAGATTTTTGTGCTCTACAGCTGCACTGAGGCATAACTCAGAAGAATCTAATTTACATTATTCAGCACTAGACCTGGAAAACCCTAACTCATCCATCAGTGGTCCAGACATGAAGAGTATTTGAAGCATAATTTAATACGGATGGACTTCTGCTAGCTGAAAGAAACACTTACATTTCTATGGCGCCTTAAGGTTTATAGAGCACTTTTTCCAAAACAACCTGGGGAAGTAGATGGTATAAGTATTAATGTCCCCATTTTACAGATGAGAAAATGAGGGAAAGAGAAGTGACTTGCTAAGAGTCCCATACTTGAGGTCAAAGCAAGGCTTCCAGTCCCAATCTCTTTTAATACAATGTTCAGTGATCTTTTATTCTTCCTGATGCTGCCTTTCAAGTGCAGGGATGTTTTCTCCCTATATGAACATCCCAGCATTTGTTTATTTCAGAGAAGGCTCCAAAGAGATCAGAGTTTTCTGTGGTTCCTCTCAATGCTTCCTGTCAGTGGTCCCAGTCTTTATCACAATAATTCACTACCTCTCAAGCCCAGCCCCCTGATGCTGCTGTCATACTTCCTATAGAGAACAATGCCAAACGATGGAAATCTAAGAGACTACAGTTACCAAGTAAGATAAAATGTTTTAAGCTTTTTCATTTCTTTTAAAATCAGTTCATTAAATAGGTTTTAAACACCTACTGTGTGCAAGACCATGCTTAGGAGGCAAAGATAAAAAAATGACACAAATTTTATATTCCTAGAACTTGCATTCTAATAGGAGTGATAAGACAGGTTCACAACTATTCATGCAGTCACCCAATAGGTTTATGACTTTGGAGGCAACCTTGACTTTTCCCTCTCCCTCAACTCCTATATCAGATCAGTTGTCAAATCTTATTGATTCTATTTCCACAATATTTTTTGCATCTTTCCCCTTCTCTTCGCCCATTCATCTTCCCTAGTTCAGACCCTTGCCACCTCTCATTTGGAGTATTGCAATGGCTTTCTAAATTGTCTCTGTTTCCTCTCCCTACTCCCTATAATCTATCCTTAGAATAGCTGCCAAACTGATAATGATAAAAATACACATCTAACTATATCACACCCTCCCCCTACACACCATAAAAAACATCTTAAATCTTAAATGACTCTCCGTTGTGTCTAGGAGAATCCACTGAAATTTAAGGCCCTCCACAATCTGGTTTACATACTCTTCCAGGTTTATTTTATATGACTTTCCTTCATATGCTCTCTATTCCAAACTGGTCTATTTTGCTCTCTGTACATCTGTTCCATGCATAAATGGTCTCCTATGTCTGAAATACATTCTCCTCACCTCCATCCCTTGGAATCCTTAGTTTCCCTCAAAATACTGTTCAGATGCCACCTTCACATGAGCCCTTTCTTGGTCCTTCTACAGTTATTCTCCCACCTTGTGACTTTCCTCATTTTGGTTGTCATAAGAAATTAAATGGGAATTAAGGGAAGTTTTACAGAAGCTGAAGATGACATTTGAAGGTCAGCAGATGACAAAGAAAAAGTTTAGAAACTCAATAACGTATAATACATACACATACACAGATATATATGTATATATATATATATGTGCATATATTATATATATATGAAATATTAGCTTGAATTTTATAATAAAGTACTGTAAATACCCTGTAAAAGGAAAAGAAAAACTCCAGACTTCTTTTCTTGGTAGGAAGGGAGGGCCAAAAACTTTTACGAGGATTTTCCAGATCATAAAGGCGCCACACTCCATATGACTCCTGTAACATAGAAGGGATATCTGTAGTTCCTAGATGGTGCCTTCCTTTCATTTCCAACCCTCCCCAGCCCCCAATAAATTCATTTTCATTGACTATATATAGTACTGATTCTTCTGTGTATATGTTGTTTGAATGGAGGCTCCTTGAGAGTAGAATTTATCTTGTTTAAGTCTTTGTATCCCTTATGAGTGGCACAATAGTGCTTAATAAATGCTTATACAAGAGAAGGAAACAGGGAAGAAAGGATTTTATTGATTGTGCAAACGAGTCATCTAGAATAATTTGTAAGTCAATCTTCGCAAGGGGTGTTTTGGTTTGGTCATTTGCTTATCTAGAGGTTTTACTGGATCATAGATTTGGAGTTGGAAGAAATCTTAGAAGTCATTTAGCTTAATTCTCCATTTTATTTATAGCTGAGAAAACAGAAGCCCAGGCATTTGGAGTGACTTAGGTTGAAAAGGTTGTGAGTATTAGAGCCAAAGGTATTGTACAAAACAAGAGTTCCTGTTTCTGTTATAGCATGGACACCTTGGCTCTAATCCCTTGTGTAAACAAGGAGAAGAATTGTTTTTGGGGAAGTAAGAAATATTGGATAAAAACTCTTGAAGACTTCCTTGTGAAAGATAATTTTAAATTAGTATTTGCAGCTGTTTGGGGGAGACATATTAGATTCAAAAATGAACAGCTAATCCCATCTGGTGATTGGTGAGTTGTCGATGGAACTCATGTAAATGATGAATGAAAGTGACAGGTAAAGAACAAAGCCACTGGACCAGTGTGCTAATGATTAGGGAGATTATTAATCTCCACACCTGCTCAAGTTGAACCTCTTCCAGTCAGATGAACATCCTGCCTTGTCTTTAGCATCTTTTATTTGCATGCAATTATGAAAGGAAAACAAGTTTGGGCTAAATGGCGCAACTCATTTGGAAACCCCTGATTCCTCTATAAACTGCCTGAGTGAAAAGTTGAATTGTATCACAAAACTTTTGTCCTGAAAGAAAAGATTACCTATCAAATGGTTTAACTATCAAACGTCCTCTTCTCCTCTTCACCCAGACACCTTTCTTGTGAAATCTAACTCTACTTCTCTCAATCATTGCCTTTCCTCCACTCAGAGAGGCACTTCACCCTCCAAATTCAAGCTTTTTTCAGCCTCTTTCAGTCTTTTAAACTTTGGACTACAGTCTTGCTTCTAGCTTCTCCCTTTAATATATCCTCCCTACTGCTGCCCAAATCATCTTCTTATGGCACAAATCTGACTATATCATTCCTCTACTTGGAAACTGTCAGGAACTGTCTAATGTCTATTTAGGGGTATGGATAGTCAAATGTTCACTGTAAGGATTTATGCCTTGCCAATGGGTAGGCATACTATAAATCGGAGCTTCATTTATTGTTTTGTTGATGTCTAGAGACTTAAACAATGGAGAAAAAGATTAATAACGCAGATTTTAAAATGTGTTTTTTCTCAAGAACTAGCTGTTAAATATTCATCAACACAGCCATGCCTATGATACAATACGACCCCTTAGCATAACAGTTTAGGTTTTTCACTTACTTTTCCAGCCTTAATTCATACTATGCCTCTTCACAAACTCAGTTCCAGTCTAATTAGACACAGTATGCTGCGATTTGCTATCTATTAATCACTTCTATGTACCTATGTGTCAGGTACTATGCTCACTGCTAAAGATAAACATTTTTACAAAGAAAGACAGTCCCTGCATTCAAGAAGCTTACAATCTGATGGGGGAGACAATTCACAAAATCAAAGAGAAAAGAGAGGTGGGGAGGGGATGGACAAATGGCATCCTGGGGGCATGATGATGGTGGCATAGTCAAAACCAAGAAAAGCAGCTAGTGGCCAATGGAGAGATGGCTGGGACTTTGAGCGCTCTCTAAAGGGAGACTATGGGGAGAGGCTTTCTTTGCTCTACCCTCCAACACTCCAATCAGAAGGGCCAAAGCAACTTGAGGGTATTGATGAGTGATGAGCATCAAAGCGGAAGTGATCTTCATGATGATGAGCTTCCCACAGATAAGCTTATCCTCAGAGGCGGGAGGAGGGTAGGGAGACGGGAGAGGCTTGAGGGAATGATGAGTTTCTTGATGAGGAGCTTAAACCATTTATTTCTATGAACTCATACAGGCTATTTTTCATGCCTGTATTGCTTTCCTCTTAGAATCCACGTTCAGCTTAGCATTAAGGTTCAAATCAAGGTGCCATCTTTCCTATGAAGTTTTTTCTCACTCTCACAGTTATTAGTTTACACAATTCATTGATTGTGTAAACTATTTATCTGGAATATTTTGTGAGTCAAGCTTCACAGGGAGTGAGTTTATTTGGTCATTTGCTTATTTAGAGGTTTTACTAGCTCATAGATTTGAGATGGAAGAGATCTTAGAAGTCATCTAATTTAATCTTTTATTTTATAGATGAGAAAACAGAATCCCAGGGAGGGAGAGTGACTTAAGTCCTACCTGCTCAGTTTTCTTTATACTGTAGTTATTTGTGCACATTTTATATTGAATATTATCTCCAGGAAGAAGTGAATTCTAGAGATTTTGTGCTCATTCTGTATGAGAGGAGATAACAGGAAGACTTGTTCTCATTTGAGAAAAACTCCCAGGTCTATAGCACAGAGGAAAGCCCTGACAGTGGGAAGGTGGAGAAATGCCCCTCTACACTGCCCATCACCCTCCTCTACCTACAATGAGCAGCCTGCAAAGACAAGATATGTAGGAGATGGCTTCCACTGTAGGACATCTCATATTTGGGGTTTTGGCAGCATGCTCCAGGCAAATCAAACCACCACTATCACCTCCACCATTATGTTCCCTCAAACCCTAACAGAGAAAACACAAGAACCCGAACCCAAAAACCTTGGGAATATTGCTGCTTCCTGCCCACTGACCTCAGCCATCATCTTGGGGAAGCAGACCCTGTGGAGAAGGAGCCTAGCATCCACTCCTACAGGCACTGTAGCCACAGCTACTAAAGACCCTGAACAGAAAGGTACTGTCATATGGTTCAGAAATGTATATCATTTTATTAATAGAAATAGCACTAAAGAAGAAGTATTGCCACCTACTTTGCCACTGTACCCAAAGGACCATAGGACCTCTCCCTCTGACTTTCAGCTGAAACTTTGCATATGTATTGTCTCCTCCATTAGAATATGAGTTTCTTGAGAGCAAAGACTATCAACTTTTTCTTTTTGTATCCTCTGCATTTATTCCAGCACTTTGCACAGTGTAAGTGCTCAATAAACTCTTCATTCTCACTCATTCATTCATTGATTCATTCACTCATCAAGGGCAGTGTCTGTTTTCTATCTATATATCTAGTGTATGGAATGGTTACTTCATAAATGTTTGTTGAATTAAATTGAATTAATTTGCACTACAGAAAAATAGATCTCCAGAATAACAATGATGTAGAATGTCTCCAAAAAAAGAAGTAGGGGTACACAAAGATGATCATCTGGAATAGATTTCAAGTCAAGCCCCCCATGGGACAAAAGTTTCTGGGAGGCCTCTGCTGCCAAATAAAAAGAAAGCAAAAAAAAAAAGGTATTCTGAACAAAGCCTGCTTCATGACAACATGTGGATATACAAAATAGGTTACACATGTGGTGCTTACTCTTGGGTCCAGAAATTAAAGCATGGAAAGAGGAGCTGCAGAAGCTGTACAGGACACAGATCCTGTATAATGAGGAGGATTTAATGTTACCGACGCCCTGACTAAATCGATAGCTGGCATCCTAACTGGGCCAGCATTGAGAGAACATGATTTGCTTTTGCTTCCCTCTATTTAAATGGATTTCTTTTACCATTGGATAATTCAGGGTCTACAAATTCCATTTTCAAAGTTCCCCTAGACAAAACACCCCTTTAAAAGATTATATGTGTGATGGAAAAAAAAATGATCAACATGACTGAAACCTACAGAAATTGTTAAGGGAAAAAAAAAAACAAAGAAGAAGGAATCTATTTCTTGCTGGTTACCTAAACCACTGTTTATTTACAAGAGTTCATCTTCTAGAATGCCTTGTATTTGAATCAGCTACACTTGACTGATATCAATGTTTCTGTGCTCAGGGTGGCTAGTCTATTTGGAAATTAGAAAGTATTAGTTCAGTGACTAGGCAGAGTAAATATATCACTCCATGGGGTTCTAATAAAGTTAAAGGGAAAAGCACTCTGAAGTATCTAATCTCCTCTACCCTGCTTCCTCTTCAGAACAATTCATCATAAACCTTTTCTCCCTTTTCGTGACTTTTCTCACAGAACTGTGAAGATAAGTAGCAAAGTCACATGTGGAGTGCTTTGGAAAATGTTATACTTCCATGCTTCAGTCAACTATTGTTATTTTAATTCTTTCTTATTGATTTAGGAGAACCCTCCATTAGGTCAGATCTGATAATATAACTCTATTATCTCATCTTGATTTTTTGTGCAATTTTTGTCTAGACATCCTCCACAGAGTATTTCCTTAGTATATTGGTCTTCCTCTGGTACTTTTAATATTTTGTGACTATCAGTGCAAAATTCAGGCTCCATATTTTTCAATCATGTTAAAAAAAAACAATTCATATTTTTTGGTCAATACACATCCTTAAGATGGGTGCCATCATTGGTAACATGCTACAGCTTGCTTACCCCCATTAGAGTGTAACATCCTAGTGAACAGGGATTGTTTCATTCTTTATACTCTTGTCCTGAGCACCTGGCACATAATAGGTAATTAATAAGTGCTTGGTAATTGATTGACCAGCCCCGCCATGCACCTCTCTGTTGCCCTTTTACTCACAAGTCATTCTGATTTTTCTGAGATCCTGCTACGCCATGATTTGCAGCTGTCAACATCATTATTTGTTTAGTGAGATTTTTAAAAATTCTATAATTTCTAAATGTTAAAATCAGAGTATTTAGAAGTTTTATCTCCTGTATACCCTTTGCAGGGCTGGTCACTTTCTACTCTACTCAACTGACTGAGATAATGCATATATTTTCCTCTTGGCACCCAGCCTCCCTTACCATTTCTTTGGAATTACCTTTCTGAATGAAAGCTTTAGAAATGTGCTGGGAAATCACTGGGGCCAAATAGTCCTCTTGGAAAGCAAAGAGCCATAGAGTAATCAAAACAAGCCAATCACATGTTGACCTATTTTTGGTACATTTTCATCCTCAATATCTAAGCATCAATTTAGATATTGGGGGAAAAAAACTACACCAGCTTGGTGCATTGGCAGAAATTGCGGCTGTTATGTAAGAATGAATAATGGGTTGAACTTTTTGGTGAAGACAATTGTCATTTCTCTCTCTTGGGTATTGTCAATTATAGCATAAAGAACTGACTTCAATGCACCAGGTTCTATTTCAATCAAGGCAAAACTGAGAGGGAGATGATTTCTTCTTCAACTTTCCCAAAATCAGTCATGTTTACCCCAATCTCCATACTTGCTTCTTTCACATCTCCTCTTTTCCCATGTGCTCAGTGTCCTTAGGCTGCCCCTTGTCTAAGATAACCCCCTCCACGTACGCAGAATCACTCAAAGACCTCCGCTCACTACCTCCATCTGCTCTGGGACTGCTCTCCTCTCGTTTTCCCTTCTCTTCACCTATCTAGGGACAGTGAGGGCAGAGCAGCATTATTGGACAGTAAGAGAATTTAACCAGGATGTAGATAACTTGAGTTCTACTCCTAACTTTGCTGCTTCCTAGAGCTATGGACCATAAAACATTTCTCCTCTCTAGATCTCAACTTTCTTACCTGTGAAAAGAGAAGATCCTAGTAGATGATCTCCAAAGTGCCTTCCAACCCTGAGTGTTATGATCTGAACAAGTTGATGTAAAAGTCAAACAAGATGGGGTGAAACAAAAGTCAGATCATGAACTGAGACTAACCTAGATATTCTTTCACCCTCCCCTCCAATATTTTTACATAAATATCATCCGATGGGGAACTTTGAAAGGAAAAAAGAAGTCATGAAAGTACAAAGGTGCTACTTCAAAGGACTATATGTAGAAGGTAAATCCAGTGTCTTTACATTAATGATTGTGAGAAGTTTATGAGTCACTTGTGTGTGAGCCATAGTAATTCATTAGAATTCTAACATTTTAGAATTGGAAGACGCCCACACATTACAACTTCTAGGAGTTCTTAACCTGAGGTCCACACTCTGGAGATCCAGGCATACATTTCAGGTAGTCCATGAACTTGGGTGGGGGGAAAATGGCTTCTTTATTTCAACATAATTGGTTTCTTTTGTAATCCAATGGATATTATTTTATTCTTTTGAAAACATTATTCTTATGAGTCCTCAGGCTTCACAAACCTGTCAAAGGGGTCCATAATGGAGAAACAAAAGATGAAGAATCTCTGATCTAGACCAAATTCCTTCCTGAGGAAACTGAGGTCCAGAAAAAGTAAAATGACTTTCCCAAGATAAACAGCTAATTAAGTGGGGCAGAGCTAAGATTAGAACCTGGGTCTCTTAACTTATTCCTTCACCTAAGTAAGCCACCTCCTACTTCCTCACCAAGTGCCTCCATCAGTCATTGCCCAGCTAGCAATTATAATGTATGAGAGAATGTCTGTGAAGCACTTTGTAAACCCTAAAGCCATTAGAGCCTGATTCTCTTCAGCTTTAAAATTGATGTGAATTCAATCTTAGTTTAAAAAGCCTAAACCAAGAGAGTAATCCTGTGAGTGGAGTTTGGAGGCAGAAGTGGGAAGATGTGGTAGAGGTAAAATCAACCAAGATTTGACAACTGCTTGGCTATAGGGGTGGCAGAGTCAAGATTCAACCTTGGAGCTTTTGCTCAGGTTACCTCTCAAGCTTCTGTCCCGCCCCCACTCCATACCCCAGCATCTCACAACACATTCATTTCTTTTTTCCTTTCTCTTCTTTTAAATTAAAAAATACATAAACTTTACAACCACCAATAGACACGTATTCAAATAAAAACAACGAAAAAAGATTGTGCATTAAATGGGAAGCTTCCATTAGTTTTTTGAATGTATATTGTCTTTGACAAGACAATAACAAAATTGTCCTAGTTGTGTGTTCCCTTCTCAATCTTTTTCCTTTTCTGTATTTTCTTCCAGATTTGACTCTTGCCATTATAGGTAGAGCTATGTAACCAATGTTTGTTTGTTGACTTTCTTCACTCACCATCATTTCCTCTATCTTCTCCTATTTCTTCACAAAGCATTTATTTCACCAAACTGCCAGTTTTCCTTTTTCTTTTTATCTTTCACTTTCTGTTGATTTGGTCACCTTAACCTTTTATGCTGAATGAAAGGATGAGTGAATGAATGAAAAAGTGTTTATGAAATACTATACATAAACTGTCAATAATTTAAATGATTTGGCACAATGATCAATCGATTCAAAAGCATTTATTAAACTCCTGCTAGGTGCTAGGTACTATGCCGAGTCAGGAGAATTCAGGTTGTTGAGTCATTCCATCATGGATACCTTTGGCAGGTTTGTGAAACCCAAGGACTCCTAAGAATAATGTTTTCAAATGGAAAGTCTGACTCTTCATCACCCTACTTGGAGTTTTCTTAGCAAAGATACTGGAGTGTTTTGCCGTTTCCTTCTCTAGCTCATTTTACAGATGAGGATACTGAGGCAGACAGGGTTAAGTGACTAACCCAAAGTCACACAACTAGCAAGTGTCAGAGACCTGGTTTGAACTCAGGAAGATGAGTTTCCTGGTTCCAAGCTCAGGACTCTATCCATTGTACCATCTAGCTGACCCTGAGGTAAAATTCCAAAGGGATGAATCCAAAGACATTAATAAAAAGTCCCAACCCCAAGGAGCTTGCAGTCTGTAGTGGTGGGGTTTTTAATCTTTTTTGTGTGATGGATCCCTTTGGCAGTCTGGACTTCTTCGAATGATGTTATTAAATGGATAACAACAAAATATATAGGACTACAAAGAAAATAAGTTATATTGGGGGAAAAAAGATGTAATTTTTCCCATCCAAATTCATGGATCCTCTGAAAACTATCCATTGCTCTCCACATACAACCCCAACCCCAACAGGTTAGGAAACCCTGCATATAGAGGGCACAACATGTACACATGTATTTATAAACTTGTAACCAGTAGGTGGCAAAGTGGAGGGGAAAGCTGGATGATGTGTCTTCAGTGCTTTCTGCTCCCTCCCTCCTGGGTAAGAGGAGCCAAATTCTCCCAGTTGGGGTTGAAAGGAGTGGGGAGGGGAGGGAAAAGAAGCACCAAAGCTGGCTGTAAAAACAATAACTGGCTTAAGTTAGAAGCTTTCCACAACTCCATGTGTTGGCTATACAGAAATGAAGGAGAGGAGGAATTCTAAGGGGTGACAGTGAAGAAGGCATATATGACTAGGGTCAGTGAGGATGCACAGAGGTTGGAGATATATAAAGAACAGCTAGGCAAATTTGACTGTGTTACAAAGTCTGCATAAAGGAGGAAAACACCTAATAAGGCTGTGAGGAGCTTTAAATGCTGAACAGAGGAGTTTGTATTTGATCTGTCAAAGTACTAGGGAGCCACTGAAGTTTACTGAGCAGGGAGTGACATGGTCAAATCTGTGCTTTTGAAATATAACTTCAGACTTTAGTCTAGTAAACCAAATTAAGAGGTTTATTGTGATAGTTCAGGGGAGAGGTGATGACAGCTTGAAGTAGAGTGATAGCTGTGTGAAAGGAGAAAAGAAGAAGTATTAAAAAATATGCTGTAGCAGTAGAAGCAACATGGTTTACCAAGGGACTAGATGTATGAAACTGTGCTGGAGCTAATTCAACCTGATAGAAATGCCGCAGAAATCAGCAACCACTACAAACCAAGGCTTGATTGGCTTTGTTGGTTGTCAAGACTGAGGCAATAATAAATATACTCTAATAAAGAGTCAATAACGCAGACCAAACTTTAAAGTGCAAATGCATAAACATTCCCCGCCTCCTCCAGAGAAGCTGATTATTAAATATTTACCATCAAACCCCTGTATTTCTTTAAAAACATTTCTTGAACTCAGCAGGAGTGCAGGAGAAATGATGACCTAGATTGGAGAGCTATTAATTGTAGGCTGATAACGACAATGTTGTTAATGATTCCGGTGATGACGACTGTCATTTATATAGTGCTTTTTATGTTTTGCAAAGTGTTTTACAGTCATGATTTTATTTGATCCTTGTCATACCCCAGCATATGGGGGATGAGAGAGAGTGAGGAGCTGAGGGTGACTGAGGCTATAAACCTGTGTGACCAGAAGGAAGGTAGTTAAGTGAGAAGCCCCTTCTGTGAAGAAGGGAAACTGTACTTGAAGTCAATGGCAGTGCCCCCAAATTCCTGGCAAAACATTTACTGACTGGGGAACCTGGGGGAATCACCTGATAGCCCTGATCCTGTTTTCTTTAGCACTAGTTATCTCAAAGGAAGTTGGTAGCAAAGTGGTTCATTTGTAAGTTGTAATAACTGTTAAGTTATTAGAAACATGTATTTTCTTACCTTCATTCCTTTTCCCTTGACCTCTGATTTCCTGGTTTGCCAAAGTCACTTCAAGAATATCTCAAAATCGTTCATTAAAAGAGACCTACTTTCATGTCATCAGCAAGAAGTTACTAACTTATCCTTTACCTTTTTCATCTCCAAGCCATTAGTAAGGATCATAAATTGCATGGGGACTCTCAGTGACCTGGGGAATATGGAATAAGTTGTCTCCATTCGGAGAAATAGCCACTTTCTAAACCTATTTTTACAAGAACAAGACATTACCCTTTGCTCTATGAGTACTTATTTTTCTTAATAACATCTTTCAAGGGACATTATCTAAAGCTACATAAACTCCCAAGTAAATTAAGTTCAGCATTGGTAACCTTTCTTCACTTGATTTTTCTGCTTTTCAAAGGATTCCGACAAATTGGAAAACCAACATTTCTCCTTAAAAGAGCTAATTGTTTTGACCCTGTCAGGAAAGACTGGTTCATAATTTTATATTATATAGCTAATTCTCAGTTATTTAAAGTAATGGAGAGACTCCTTGACATGGTATTAGCCCAAACCACAGAAAATCATCACAATTCTGTAAAAATTCAGACTAGACATCAGTGAAGATGCAGTCATTAACATAGGTACTGAAACTGCTACTTAGATTTCTTTTTTTATTAGTTTAATTGTTTTCAGTTTTCAACAATCACTTTCATATGTTTTAAATTTTCTCCCCCTCCCTCTACCTTCCCTCCCCAAGGCAGCATGTGATCTTATATGGGTTCTACACATACATTCTTACTAAACACATTTTCACATTAGTCATGTTGCATAGAAGAATTAAAATAAAAGGGAAAAACCATGAGAAAATACAAAACGTAACGTAGCGCAAGAAAAAATAGTCTGCTTCATTCTGTGTTCTGATTCTATTGTTCTTTCTCTGGCTATGGATGGAATGTTGCATCAAGAGTCCTTTGGAAATGTTTTAGGTCCGTGCATTGCTGTGAAGTGCTAAATCTTCACACGCTGTGGCTGTTACTATGTATAATGTTCTCCTGGTTCTGCTCCCCTCACTCAGAATCAGTTCATATAAGTCCTTCCAGGCCTCTCTGAAGCCTTCCTGTTGATTATTTTTTATAGCACAATAATATTCCATTACATTCATGTACCACAACTTGTTCAGCCATTCCCCAAATGATGGGCATCCCTTTGATTTCCAGTTTTTGTTCACCACCAGAGAGCTGCTATAAATAATTTTGTATATATGGGACCTTTTCCCATTTTTATGATCTCTTTGAGATACAGTCCTAGAAGAGGTATTGCTGGGTCAAAGGATATGCACATTTTTGTAGCCCTGTAGGCATAGTTCCAAATTGCTCTCCAGAATGGTTGGATCAGCTCATGGCTCCACCAACAATGAATTAGTGTTCCAACTCTCCCACATCTTCTCCAACATATATCATCTTCCCATTTTGTCATGTAGCCAATCTCATAGGTGTGATGTGGTATCTCAGAGTTGTCTTGATTTGAATCTCTCTAATCAATAGTCATTTAGAGTATTTTTTATATGACTATAGATATCTTTAATTTCTTCCTCTGAAAACCGCTTGTTCATATCCTTTGACCATTTATCATTTGAGGAGTGACTTGTATTCTTATAAATTTGACTCAGTTCTCCATATATTTTAGAGATGAGGCCTTTATCACAGACACTACTTGCAAAAATTCTTTCCCAGTTTTCTACTTCCCTCTAATCTTGGTTGAATTGACTTTTAAACTAGATTTTTTAAAAAAATTAAAGTCTGTAATCTAATTAGTGTGGACGAACTCCCTGTGTAGAAATTCCTTCAACTGGTACATATCTGCAACTTCTCAATAATTTGTAGACTTATCACTGAGAGATAAGGTAACTTGCTCAGGATAATATTAGTCAAAGGGAAGACTTGAATCTGTTTCTAAGGCTGCCTTCCAATCTTCTATACCCACAGGTGTGCTGGTAATTATTTAACAACCAGGTCTCCTAGGGGGAAAAAATGTACCCATGGTATACTATTAAGTTTAATCTGCATTTTTAACATTTTCTCCATCATTTTCTTGAATCTAGACAATCAACAAACAATAAATCAAGCATTTCTTTTTCTTTTTTTGCCAATTTCCAAGGTGTAAATGCTCTTACTTAAAATTGAACACTTGATTCTCTCAAGCATGTAGGCCTTGACTCCAACAGATACCACATTGCCTTTTCCATATATATATTTACCAACCTAGAAATCAACACATTTAAATTATTCTTAGAAAACCGACAAAGCTCTTGCTTCGTAATATACACATGGGTTTTCCAGTTGCTTGAAAGAAATTAGATCTGTCCTTAGTTGTGAGACAGATGCAAGATTTGAAAATCTATACTTGGAAAGTTTTGGCTCTTCTGTTTGCTCACAAGCGAGAGAACTGCTGTGGCCCAAAGACAGGGGGAAAAATTAAGGAGGAAATGAGGAAAAAGTAGATAAACGACCCTGGAACAATTGAAAGTCAATTTCATCCTCTGTTATTCCAAGCTGAATAGATGAAGTTCCTGTAGCCTGGATGTTCATGAATCCCATAATGCTCTTTTGGAAATAAAAGTAGGTACCATCAAAAGTAGGTTTGCTTTGAAAATTGTCATTGACCTTTGAGACTGGGTGATTTAGTACAAATGGTGTTTTCAAGCTGCTCCGTGTTTCCTTCTTTAGAGATGAACCTGCTAAAGATGGATTTTTATTTCTTATAGAAAAGCCATGGGGTAGAAAGACACACATATGCTAGCTCTTTCCCCACAGCCCATAAAATACCTGCAAAGAAAGACTCTCAACAAATTCTAGAGCAGCAGAAACCACAGAACAACAGAGCGGAGGAGATTTTCAGCCCAGGGTGACCTGAAAGGCTGACAGGAAACGTCTGTAGTACCAGACGTGGAGTGGAGCCTAACCCAGCCTTGGCTGCATGGTGCGGCTCTGGGAAGAGGATGAGAGCAAGGCCTTGGGGGTGGAATCCGCAGTCTCACTAGCAGCAGAGAAGGGAGAAGGGCCTTCTCATAGGTCTGGCCTCAGGTGGCCCACAGAGGTCCCATTGGGCAGGCTGCAGCAGCTTCCACAGCAGCGCATATAGCAGCCTGTATCCATTGCTGGATTGTACAATCCCTGGGGGCATTGAGCAGCTGATTCTTACCTCAACCCTGAGTAGAAGCCCTGCAGCAGTTGATCTTTGTCTCACACTGAATGGGCAGCACTGCCCCTGAAGCTTATCTGAATCTCAGCCCCTACTGCTGGCTTGGGGGAACTGGAGGCCAGGTGATTGTGAAGAGGAAACTCAACTAAGATTCTGGGCACAAAAATCTCTTCTTGCTCTCAGACTAGTGTACATGCTTCATTGTGCCACCTTGGAGGAACTGAGATCTTACAAATCCCCAGAGTATACCCTACTCTTGACAAAGGACCCAAAAGTCAAGTAACTGGTTGGGAAAATGCCCAATAAAGGGAAAAAATAAGACTATAGAAGGTTACTTTCTTAGTGAACAGATATCTTCTCTCATCCTTTCTGATGAGGAAAAACAATGCTTATCATCAGGGAAAGACATAAAAGTCAAGGCTTCTGTATCGCAAACATCCAAAATAAATATTCAATGGTCTCAGGTCATGGAAGAGCTCAAAAAGGATTTTGAAAATCAAGTAAGAGAGGTAGAGGAAAAAATGGGAAGAGAAATGAGAAAGATACAAGAAAAGCATGAAAAGCAGGTCAACACCTTGATAAAGGAGACCCAAAAAAA
>CM053769.1:20623657-20666118 GCA_028658325.1 Potorous gilbertii
TGATCTCTTCCCTAGGGGCATACTATGATATAGTAGAAAGATGCAAGAACTTCCTGTCTACATCTATTCCTCCCTCTTTTTAGACCAAATAGGGAACTTGGGGCCTTAAGGCCACCTGTAGCCCTCTAGGTCCTCAAGTGCAGCCCTTAGGGTCACACAGGGCCTCACGGCCACAGGTTCCCCACCCCTCCTTATACCATTCGTACTTCTTTCAGCAAAGAGAGATGATGTTGCCCACTGTCCTTGTATCATTAGACAAAGGAGTACAGTGGAATGGAAAGACCACTGGATTTGAAGTCAAAGAATCTATATGAATTTAGACAAGTCAATTAAATCTCTTTGGGTCTCAGTCCCCTCATCTGTAAAAGAACAGAGCTGGACTTTATTGTTACCTAACTCTAAATCTTGTGATTTGTACTTCCCTAACAAAAGTCAGCTAATGATATCCAGGGAAGTAGATAGAGAGATGGAAAGAGAGAGTGCTAAGGCACTGTGTGTGTGTATATGTATGTATTATGTATATGTCTGTGTGTGTGTGTGTGTGTATATACATATATAATATATATTATGATATTACATATTGTATATGGATATATATGTATATATGTGTGTGTGTGTGTGTGTGTGTGTATACACGCACACACATTTATGTATGTATATGAGGGCATGGGGGGTTGTATAAAGGGAACCAAACAGTTCCTTCCCTTCAAGGAACAAATATTTTAATGGGAATGACAGTACCTTGGTGTTTCAGAAAAGGGTTCTAGAAAGCTGGATGAAAGGCTATGGTAGAGAGATTGCAGGAAGTAGTGGGGTGGTCTGGTGTTAGAGTAGCTGGTGGCACAGTGGATAGAGTGCCAATCTTGGAGTTAGGAAAACTTATCCTCATGAGTTCGAATCTGACTTAGATACTTACTAGTTATGTAACTCTGGGCAAGTCACTTTCTGCCTCAACTTGCTTATCCATAAAATGAACTAGAGAAAAAAATGACAAACTACTCCAGAATTTTTGCCAAGGAAACCCCAAAAGGGGACACAAAGAGTCAGATACAACTGAAATGACTGAACAACAACAACTCTTGCTGTCTGGCTAAATAAGGCAAAAATTTCACCAGTCTGAAACTGGAGTGGAGTCCTCATTTCTGGTGGAGTATGGATGGTTCAAGATTGAAGCCAAAGAAAGTAGACTGCAAGGAATATCTAGAACAAAAACTCCTAGATGTCATTAGAAAATAATAGCTAATATTCTTCACAGGCGCATATACTATTCTCTTTTCTGTTCTTTGTTTTTTTAAATGTTCATATTTGCTGATAAGTATTTTTATTAGAAAAAAATGAATTTTTAAAATAGTTCATATCTCATGTAGGAAGGAGCTAAATGTAGACTGAGAGACTGTACTTGGATGAAATGAGTGAGGCGTGGCTTTCTAGCCACCTTGGATGGATAGGAATTAATTTGAAAGTGATTCAGTTTTTGAAAAGTGATATTTGTGAAGGGGGCTCAAGTGGACATATCAGTCATATTGGAATCTGAACTATTCATCGTGTATAAAATTGGCAGTAAAGAGCAAGCCTAGGGCAAAAACATTGATGTGGGTAGCCTCTTTGTTCTATGGGTCATAGCCACCTTAGGAGTCAACCCAAATGCCCCATAATCCCAGAGGCTGATCTAATCATCTACCAACATCCACCAACATTCTCTCACCTGGCGCCTTGGTACCACATTCTTTAGAATCACCTACCACTGTTTGCAACCTGACCCAAAATGGAGCATGATTATAAAAACAGCTAAGTGGAGCAGTGGACCGAGTGCTAGTCCTAGAGTCAGGAAGACCCGAGTTCAAATATGACCTCAGACACTTACTAGCTTTATGGCCCTGCACAAGTCATTGAACTCTGTTTGCCTTAGTTTCCTCTTCTGTCAAATGAGCTGGAGAAGGAAATGGCAAACCTCTTCAGTATCTCCGCCAAAAAAACTCCAAATGGGGTCACGAAGAATCAGACACAACTGAGGTATAGTAATAACAGTGAAAATAAAGGCACCAAGAAAATTAAAGGAAAATAATTTAGAATTATGGGCACCTGGAAGCAATGTGTGTTAGTGTTAGACTGAGTCAGAAAGGACTAAATTTAACGTAACTGACTGTGATCATGGGAAAGTCTCTCTGTGCCTTCAGCTTTGCATGTGAAAAACAGAACGATAGTATCTATAACACTAACCTCATATGGTGATTGTGAGGCTTAAGTTATGTGTGTATATGTATGTAAATATTTATATGTACATGTATATATAAAGTGCTTTGCAAACTTCTAAAGCACTATACAAATGTCAGTAAATAGTGGCTTGGCAAAAGGCCAGCAGTCCTCTACTCACTGGAAAATAAACCTTTTAGCCCTCAACCATAGTGCATGAGGACACCTCATTGATTTCCTTGCCCAGGTGACTACCATGCCTTCTTACTCATAGGGAAATCTTGTACCCTACATTGCCAGTTACTTCTGTAATTGTCCCATCTGATGCAAACAAAATGTGATCTTTCCCTTTCTGTCCTGTGCCCTCTTGACTACACATAGTCATTAAAGACCTTTATTTATTTGCAAAAGAAAGAAGGTTGTTACTTACGGTTATCTTGGTCAGTTTTCCCTAGGATGCCATCAGTCTGATTCTCAGACCTGTTGCCTATGCCTGGACTGTCCAGAGAGAGAAGGCCTTCTTTCCTTGTTCCTGGGAACAGAGCAGTTCTTTGTGAGGAGTCTTTATGCCTGCTTCCCCTGTAGAGGCGTGACATGCCAAAAGGAAAGGTTTGGCAGCTGTCCAACTAGAGGCAAGCATCCTCAAAGACTGAGGGGCTGTGCTTACCAGGAGTCGTACCCATTTTGAAATGGACATGCTCATTTCCTCTTTACAACATTCACCCCTGTCAATTGACCGTGAGGGAGTCAAGAAGGCTGTCAGGCATATATATACTCTCAAATTTGCCTTCTTTCCCCTTCTTCAGAGAAATATTGGGGTATCTGCCTCATTCCCCCATCATGATAATACAATCCCTAATAATTCTAATAGAACTAGGGAAGGCTGAAACTCTATATAATCTACTACAGACTTAAGAGAAATAGGAGCACAGATGGGAAGGGTAGTTACTAGTACCTGGCAAGCCAAACTTATTAACAGTATAATGCTCAGACATTTTGTCAACCCCCATTTAAAAAAAAAAAAGATGTTAATGTAGCACTCCTCCCATATTATTTTAAGTGCTAAATAGCACTTTATTACATAAATACGGCCTGCCAGTTCTAATTGCTATGTGCAAAATTTGCTAAATCCCGATGTAATGGTACATATGAAGTTGCTTACAGAAAATTGCAAAGTATTTAAGTGACAGAGAGAGAATGTTATGATTGGCAAGGATATCCATTTACTCTACCTAAAATTGAGGAGTCTGTGTAAACAAAGTCAAGTTTCCATACACAAATGATTTTTCCTCCAATTGTACCAGTAACATCAAAAATAAAAAGGAGAACGATGAAAAATGATCCCTGTGAGACAATGCACGACATTGGCATAATGTTACTTATGTATATCAGAGGGTTTTTTTCCCCTAGTTCTCTTTTCTTTCTTTCTTTTTTTTGGACATACCACACAGAAAACAGACGTAAAAGTCTTTGGCTTTGACCTTGATACCTCATTTACCAAAGTGAGTTTTGCAGTGAGTTTTATTAACACTGAGTAAATCATGGAAATAATTAGGCTGGAAACTGCTACCATTACTCCTTGTCAAAGGGCTATGTTCTCCTTTCTAATACTTGAAAAAAAATCTAGCTTTTTGTGAAGATGTATGGAGATGCTTAAGCCTCAAAACCATGGCACTGGTCCAGTAAAGCTAGTAGTCCCTTTTGAGAGTGCTATAGATATGAAACTTTTCTGGAAGCAGTATTTGAGAAAGAAGCAAAATGTTCTTTCAAGAGTGACATCAATGGTTTTATTGTGCCATTTCAAAATTTAATCTGAATTTTTTTACTCTCAGAATTCCTTTTTTTTTTTTTTTTGACTAAAAGATATTTCTTCTCTTTCCTTCCACCCTCATATGTTTATTTGCAGTTGGGCTACTTTCAGCTCTGTGGAGAGATCCCTATTTCTCTGAGATTTAAGGAAGTCAAGGGACATAAATTAGCACATACCCCCCATAAACTACAACTTCCAGGTTTCAGTTCTGCCAAATATGTCTCAGTCATTGAAAAACCACTACTACTTAGTCTGTACTTGTCGGGAAAACAATCCATCCCTAAGGATTTCCTTGAAAGGGTTGCTCCTTCATAGAACGGCGATTAAGTATACATGACTTCTAAAATATGACTTTTTCTATGCCTAGGACAATTGCTTTTTTAGCAGCAGAAGATTAATTTGGAGGGACATTTGTAGACTAATTTTCCCACACAAGACTTGGATCTCTGTCAGCATTCTCTTCTGCTCATGGCAGAAGGAGCTCTCCGTTAGCTCTCTGTGATTGGCAGGGTGGATACTTGTGATTTATAAGGAGTTAGCAAACAATATTTGCCTTTTGAGTTTATCACTTTGCAATAATGGGGCAAAATATAGTGGGAGTAGGCTTTCGTCCTGGACCTCAGGCACCTCCCCCCCTTAAACTGATTAATAATTCACATTTGCCTCTTGTTGCCACAGACTTGTGAGGAAGGGATTGCAAGTGTCATTATCTTCATCTTATACACAAGGAAACTGAGGCTGGGAAGAGGTAAGTGACTAGGCCATGATGATGCAACTAGGAAACCTGACACTTACCTTGGACATTTAATTTACCTTCTCTGGGTCTCTTTCCTCATCTACGAAATGAGAGTGTTGAACTAGGTGTTCTCCAAGGTCCATGATGATGAGGATGAGGAGGATGCTACAACACGCATACATATCATAGAATAAGTTAACTGTTAGTCTCAGGGTGTAAGGTCTCCAAATCATTGGAGTGACTGTTTCAAAAATCAAATCCACCTTTAAAGGGTAGTTTGCCATTACTGAGAATATTCAGAAAAATAAACCTTAAAAGCCATACACAAAGAAGTGTTCTAAAACTATTTTGATCTATGGTAGTATTGTTGGAATGATTCCCATAGTACTCATCAGAAAAAAATGTTTATTACTGTCTTTTGTTTGTATATCATCTATATTATAGTCTTCCTTCACAGAGAGCCATCCCTGTAATAAATATTATGGAGAATGGATGGTATTTAATTGGGGTATACCCAGCAGTATACTGGTAAATGTCTGACAACTCCCTCTCCAGGAAAAAGAATAAAAACCCTAAAATTATGCATGATATACTTTTAAATTTAATCTACACAATTAACATTTTTGTCATCATTTTCTTAAGCCTAGACAGTAAACAAAATGATGTCTAAATAATAATACATAAAAATAATCAGTCAAGCCCTGACTTAGTACAGATACTGTTTGCTGGTTCCTGAGGTTTATATGGTCTCAATGACAATTTCATGATCAGCTCTGGTAAACCTTTTCAAGCTGACTCCAGTCTACCCCACAGAAAACCACGCTTTCTTCATGATCACTTTTACTCTATGAGCTATACTTTAATCCAGCCCCAACTACACAAAGAACAGAAGAGAGAAAAGTAAATTTAACAAAACTAGCCAACTCATTGAAAAACCTTTATATCAAAACACTCTGGTAAGGGTCTAAACTTCCAAGATCTATTACCGACTAACTGAAATGGTCTAAGACAATTCTCTGAAAGGTAACAGATAAAAGGATATGAACAAATAACTCTGAAAAGAAAAAAAATAATTCTGCCAACTATCAACAGCCATGTGAAAGAATGTTCCAAACTGTTAACAGTAAGAGAAAGACAAATCAAAACAATTCTGAAGTTTCATTTGAAATGCAGCAAATTGGTAAAAATGGCACATTAGGGAAAGATAGGCACAAAAATACATAGTTGGTGGAGCTGTGAATTATTTTAATCACTCTGAGAAGCAATTTGGAATTAGGCTAAGAAAGTGATTAGAATGTCTCATTTATTTAATTTGTATGATCTGATATATTTGCCCATTAGTTGTTAGGATACTTCTATAGTCAACTCTTGTTTCATGTAGTTAGGTGACTCTCATTGCAATAAGATAAATCTTGTTTTAAAATCCTTGTTCACATTGATACCTACTTTACATTAGGCCTTTATTGAGAAGATTTTTCTCTACCTTCTTCTTCACCTTTGTCAGGTTTTTAGACTTCTTTTATTTTCTCCTAAAATCTTGAAGTCATTAAGAGTAAGCTGTATAAATGTGCAAATCAATATTTTATTTAATATTTCTGTGAGGGAATGTTTTTGTTTCATTAAAATTTTTAATTGCAAAATTAGCCTTCAACAAAAGCCAATATTCAACTGTGCAAATAAAAACCAGGGGGAAAAAATGGTTAAAAAAAAAATTCATGAAGCCATCGATTTCCTTACCTTCCACAAGAAGCCTTTCCTGACAGCTCTTCATTCTAAGGCCTTCCTTCTTCCTGTTATTTCCTATTTGTATACAATTGTTTGGACACTGTAATTTCCACTTGCTGTCAGCTCCTTGAGGACAAGGACTGTCTTTGACCTTCCTTTGCATCCCCAGTGTTTAGCACAATGCCTAATGTGGAGGAGGCACTCAAACTGGACTGGCTTCAAACTGTGCAATAATGTTAACGAAGAAGTAATGAAATCATTCTCTTCCATCTTGTATCATCAGACTAATCCTGAATTTGAAGTGTTTATGTTGGCAAAAGCATAGGCTCTGTCAGGTGAACCAAGGTGGGAAGTATTGAACTTGTGCCTGGTGACAGAGATGTGTGTCCTCAGAAGATCCACCTGAATTTACCTACAAATTACAAGCTGATGAACTTTTAGGTCACAGCAGATCTCTAACATCACCTTCTGCCTACATCAAAGAGGGGTGAAAATCTGTGTCCATGAAAGGAGGTTTTCTACTCACAAAATCCCAGATCCTTGGAACAGCAAAGTATAATCTGTTACTTTAGCATAGTCTAATTTTTCTGTTCACTCGGCTATGGCATTAATGCTAGTTTGAAGATTTGTATTTGGAAGAATATTAAAATAGTGAACTGCTAACTTCCTTACTAAGTACATGACACAGTGTTGGACACTTGGGAGAATAGAGAGGTTCAGCAGTTAGTGACTGCTGTATCATTTGATCATTTGTAAAGAGATTTCTTTACAAATGTAATTATAAAAATATTTCCAAATTCCAAATGCAGCCAAACCCTGATTAACTATAATGCTCAAAGAAAGAGTTAACTGAACTTTCTAGTCCCTTAAAAAAAAGCTTTCTGAAAATCACTCTGAAACGCTCCAGTACACTCTCCTGCTGTAGTAAGGACAACGTCGTCAACATCATTCAATCTTTTTTTTGATGATTCGAGATCTCGCCCATAATTACTAACATAATTTCTTGTTTAGTACCATAGATGTAAAAGAATCAGGGATTTGGTCTGAATTTATACTGACCCTAGGTAACACCCTGGACGTTGTTTGTTTGGTTTTTTTAATGTAACAAATTTCTGTTTTGTTATTTGCCTTTTTCTTCTAGAAACACAATATCTCCTCCTTCCAAAAAAAATCTGAATTAAGGATTCTGGTCAATCAATTTATTTTTTCATTAATTATTTTTGGAACAATACTGTTCTCATTGAAACTTTTATGAAAATTAAGAATTAACCAAAATTTGTATGATTTTTAGATCATAGATATAGAAAGAAAGGGACCTCGGCAGTCATCTAAGATAACCTCTTCCTTTTAGAGATGAGGAAGATGAGGCAGAAAGGGATTAAGTGACTTGCTCATGGCCCCAATTCTAAGTCCAGCTAGGTGGTGCAATGGATAGAGTGTAGAACCTCCAGTCAGGGAGATCTGAGTTCAAACCTGGCCTCAGATACTTTCTGAGTGTGTGACCCTGGGCGAATCACTTAACACCTCTTTGCCTCAGTGTCCTCATCTGTAAAATGGGAGTAAACATAGCATCTACTTCCTGTAAGGATAAAATGAGATAATATTTGTAAAGAGCTTTGCGAACCTTAAAGTACTCTATTCATACAAGCTATTTCTAAAGGTTAGCTTGTAAAACAACATTTAGGCATTTTGTTGTGCAGAGTGCTAACCAAGAAGCCCATGACATGGCTAGTTGCCAGAACTGTATAAATATAGTGAATCTAGCCGCCCATCTCTCCATTAGGAGTTTCATAGCGTTCCAGCCCACCCCCCGTCCCCTTTCCCCATCTGTTCTCTGGAGCTGTGTCTGGTCATTGTACTGATCAAAGTTCTAAAGTCTTTGAAAATTGTTTTTCTTTACAATGTTATTACTGCCTCTCTGTTCATACAAGTCTTCCCAGAATTCTCTGAAACCAACTTTTCTCCATTTCTTTTGGCAGAATAATATTGCACTCTATCCCTACATGGTCATTTGTTCATCCATTCCCCAGTTGAGGGACATCCACTTTTCCCAGTTCTTTTTCTTTACTACAATAGTTGCTATGCTTTTGAATGGATGGATAATGTTCCATTTTCTTTGATCTCTTTAAGTCATAGGTCTAGTAGTGGGTCAAATGGCATGCATGGATTAGTGACTCTGGGGGCATAGTTCCAAATTGCTCTCCAGAACATTGCCAAGGGTCACTATTTCTAGCTGCTTAGCATCTCCTGCATTCATCTCCTTCTCTCCAGTCCCACAGAATCTAGACCATGCCCTTATTGTCTTTACACTAATTGCTTTCAAAGTGGTCTCCCTGCCTCCAGTCATTCCTATCTCCAATCCATCCTTCTCAACAGCTGCCAGGTACAGATCTGACCGTCTCATTGGCCTAATTAAAAATCTTCAGCGATTCCCCATTGCCTCTAGCATAAAATACAAGTTCTCACCATGCACTTATGGTTCCTTACTGCCTGGTTTCTATCCACTTCAATACATGGGGTTGGAGTCTAGAACTATGATTTCATTGGTATAGGGAATTATTGATGATGAGATTGCATCTAGCAATTCAGGTTAGCAACTGCTCTACAGTGTATTTCTGGGGACACTGAGAGATTAAGTGACTTGCCTACCTTAGCATACCTGTTCAGTATGTTTCAGAGTCTTGTCTGAGACTCAATCCTTTCCAAACCCAAGGGCAGCTTTCTGTCTATTACACAGTACTGCCTCTCACTTTTGGCTACTTTTCCAGTCCTCTTTCATATTACTCCCTTTCACAAATCCTATGTTCTGTTTCAAGTGAACTACCTGCTGCTCTCCAAACTCAACACTCCAGTCACCTTAGTCCTATTTTGTCTTTGCTTTTGTATGTCCAGTACCTAGCTACTCAGTGTCTTAGATACAGTAGGTGCTTAATAAATGTTCGAATTGAATTGTATTATTATACTTGTGTAGTCTTTAAAGATTGCAAAGTACTTTATTCCCAATAATTCATTCCCATTTTACAGATAAGGAAACTGAGGTTTATTTGGTCAGAACCAAAGTTCAAACTGAAATCTCTTATAATTCCAAAGCTAACATTCACATTATACCACACCAGAGGCAATTCTAAAAACTTTGGAGTTTCCTTGATGATTTTCTGATTATTAACATCAAAGAAGTGATCCAAGATTCATCCAAAATGTTTGAGGCTCATGGATGTCCTGAACAAAATATAGCTGGAAAAAAAGACTTTCCTGCAGATGGTGTGGTTATTCTGGTCATTCTATTTGTGAATGATTGAGTTTCTTATCAATCATTTGAGTCAATCAGCAAACAATTATTAAGGTTTACCCTGTGCCTGGAATTGTACTAAATTTCTGGGAACACAATCGCAAGTAAAAAGAAAGACCGTTCCTTTCATCAAAGAGCTATTCTTCTAATGGGGAAGACATAAAAGGAAGGAAGGTGAAAAGGGATAGGAGAATGATGGAGAAGTCTAGAGGAGAACGGCCAGTTGGGAAATGAAGAGGTATTTGTTGTGGGCTCCTCCTAAAACAGAAATTCTGGGAAGAGTCCTCCACCCTCCAATCAGCAGGAGAGAGAGGCCCAAGGAGGAATGCCCAGTTAGCTTTTCTTTAAATGAGGTTTTTTAGTTAGTATTTTTTTTTTGCATACATTTATGACCTGCCCCTCTTACTGCCTCCTGCATGCCCCTCCTATAATTTGAAGCTGTTAAATGTTTTTCCTTCTCATATATTTTATTTTCATACACATGCTTTTCCTAGCAACATTTTTGCATTATGTCAGATACAATTTGCAGTTTAAGTGAATCTCCTTTCCTTTATTTTGTTTGGGGAGTTGTTTAGCTAAGTCTAGATTCTTCTGAGGAACTTCAACTGTTTGATGGGCAAGATGTCAAGAAATAATGAAGAGGAATTGTGATGTGAGTTCCTTCTCTACGCTGTTATGATTACTCTTCATCAGGAATGAGGGTTGATGTGAGATAAAACGTGTGTTTTCCTTCCTGAAGCACAAAGATTTAAATTTCTATTCAGAAGAATCGGAGGGCATTAAAAAAAATAATTTTCCATGACTGAGATCTTGAACATAGTCATGATGATGGATAGCTAATGAAGCCTTCTCTCTCGTGGAAATATCAAGTTCTCTCTCACTGTTGTGACCTATCAAACAAAGACTGACTGCCATATTAAGCCAAATAGAGGAAACACTCTATCTCTCCATCTCTCTCATCTCTGGAATACAATTTCTGTTATTTTGGGGAGAAAGGGTTACAGATCTACATGTTTCCTTTCAAAGATAGGGAAGGAGTTGGTGAGTATATTTGGACCCAAACAATACCTGCAATTGGCCATTTTGGCCACTCAATTATCTAGCCTTTAGAACAGTCAGAATAACTAGATGTACTCTCCTGTACTTTGGTTACTTTGGTCATACTGAAAACCAAAATCTTACTCTCATACTTGAGTGAGTTACTTTTATTCTTATTTATACACAATAGCAATCATTTTAAGTGTCCTGGAGGTTATTTGCCCAACAAAATGATAGAGTACTTATTTTCTGTAAATTTCTCTAAAACTTCAAAAGAAAGGAAATTACGCACAAGGTATGGAATAATTATAGCTGAATTCCTAAGATAAGAAGGCAGAACCCCTATATCAGGTCCAAACATCATGAATATATCCCAGAGAACCTCAGTACTTTGAAAGTTCATTCAGCAGCCTTGCACTGAGATGATTCCATGCCAGCCATAGCGAACACAAGCTTGTGACTTAGGATCTGGCTATAGGACTCCCCCATGTAAATGACCCTGCTCTCATCATTCTTCAACCTCAAAAAGCAGCAGACACTTGTTCTATGTAGCCACATGAAGGAAAGACAGAAAGTTCTTTGAGTAGATGGGGTATTTAAGCTAGTTAGGTGACATGCACAGTGCTCAGAACCACCTATTGGATCTGAGAGAGAGGAAGGTAAAAACCTGAGGTCAAGTCTGTCTTCTAGGAGATTACTCAGGACAGGGACTTGTCCCATTCAGCACCTAGCAAGGAGAAACTGAAGTTGAGCAACCCAGGTTTGAGGGTCTACGTAGCAGTAGAAATGGGAGAGACCAAAAAGTGAGGAAGGAATTTGGAGAGAAGGATGAAAAAATTCATCCAAAGAGAAATCATGAAAAAATTACTCAAACCTCAAGAAGGTAAATGAATAGAAAAATCACAAAGCTAAAAGGAAAAATTAGTAAAACTTCAAAAAGTACTTAAAAGTGCTAGAAGTACTTAAGTACTTAAAATATTGTTATAGTTTGTGCTTTGTCTTCAAAGGGGACCGATGACATCATGATGTTGGAGTAAAACATCGGATGATGGATAATGTATTGACTTGTGAGTGAATTGGACTTAAGTGAGACAGAGTTGAGCAAAGTCATCAGCCTCACTCTCCATTCCATTCACTAAGTCCACTGGTAAGGCCAAAGTCAAGATGACTGCCAATAGATGGCCTGAGATGCCATGGATGACCTTGGCATCTTCAATGTCTGACCAAGATCTAAGCACTCCATGGAGCCTTCTTTAACTGCCTTCATGGCTTTTGGAACAAACTGTTCTCATATACCCATTCCACCAAGGGAAGTCTTCACTTGCTTAGCATAAAATCCCCCTAACTCACCAATGGGCTTGACACCTGTTGATTACCCTCAACTTGATTTAGCCCATTTGCCAAGATAGTTTTATCAAGGTGTAGCCCCTGCGGGTGCTATAACTTCTTAAAATATTATAATATGAAGGAAAATGAATTAATATTATCAGAGGAAAGGGAGAATCCCAGAGATCATAGAACAATAACAATAAACTCCAAAATGTGTAACAAGATAAATAAAATTCTTTAAAAAAGAAACTAGGAATGAATTTAGCTCAGAAATCAGAGCTCTCAGTGAAGACTTAAAAAACATAAACCTTAGAATGGGAGAACTTGAATGCAAGATAGAGAAACTTTTCAAAGAAATAGAAACTCGAAGAGAAAAAATAATAGATGTCGAACATAAATACTGAAATGAAGAAAAATGTAGGAAGAGTGGGAAAAGACAAGAATGTTGTAAGAACTGAAATAGCTGAGCCATGAAAATAAAATGTATAAAAATAAATTAAGGATAATAGTTTTCCCTATAATACATGCATGACAAATTAAAAAAGAAAAAAATAACTTGTACATGACAATTCAGTAAATTTTTATTTTAGTGTATACACACATATATGTGGTGTGTGTGTGTATGTATAAAAACAACCCGCCAGAATTTCTGAATATAGACAATAAAGCAGTGATCAAGAGAAGTCATGGACTGCTGCCAGAAAACTTACAGGTCAACAGACAAGCAAGGAACTTGTTTCAATTTCACAATTTGAATAACGAACAACATATTTTGTAAACAGTTAGGAGACAGATCTTTTTTATTAATTTATTTATTTTCAGTTTTAAACATTTACTTCCACAAGATTTTGAGCTCCCAACTTTCTCCCCATCTCTTCCTTCCACCCACCCCAAGAAAGTGTGCATTCTGATTACCCCTTTCCCCAATCTGCCCTCCCTTCTATTATACCCCTACCTTCTGGAAGACAGATCTTCAGGAGGAGTGGTGCTTGAATTCAGAGTTATTTTGTATTCCTAAGGATCATAAGACAAAATGGAACAATATAATCCCAGAAAGCAAAGGATCTTAAAATTGCTACCCAAAATGATGTCCTTCAACATGAACCTGATCATCAGTTAAAGCAGAGGGATGTTCAACAAAAGAGAGGCATTTGAGGAATTCCTGTAAAAATAAACCAGGTGAAAAACAAATTGGAGATGCAAAAAAAATGTTTAAAATGGTTTATTGAAGACACAGTGTGAGGGAACTGATTTTGATAGACAGCCCTTCTCAGCAATGCAAAGACCTAAAACCTTTCCAAAGGTCTCATGATGGAAAATGCCATCCACATCCAGAGAAAGGGCTATGAAAGTTGGATTGTGGAGTGAAGCAGATTCTCTTTTGTTTTCTTTTCTTTTGTTTTTTTTCTCATGTTTTCTCCCATTCATTATAATTCTTCTATGCAACATGACTAAAGTAAAAATGTATTTAATAGGAATGTGTGTGTAGAGCCCATATCGGATTGCATGCCATCTTGGGAAGGGAGAAGTGAGGAAGGTGGAGAAAATTTAGAACTTAAGAAAATGAATATTGAAAACTGAAAATAAATATTTTAAAAAATAAATAAAATGATTTATTTATTTCTGAATGACTCCTATTTTACCCTGACTTAATGCGATTATTCAATCTATTGCCTCTTCGCTATCAGTTATAATGCTGTGGCTTCCTTTCCTGTGCAGTTTGCAACAGTAGAGCACTTGCATCCCTTGGTCCACCTCTCCCAGAGAGAGTCTACCACTGTGGTTATGTGTTGAGCATCCTGCCATCCAGTGGTGGGAGGATGTGAACTCTAAATCTAAACGATTTTTCATTTTGTCCATTTGGTGGTGACCATCTATAATAATGGAATTGATCTGACTAGTTTTGTTCCTGTCACTCTCATGGCAATTGATTGACATTTTTGCTACTCTTTCATTGAAAATGGATTAAATTTTGTTTGTTTAAAGCAGAGTGGTTTCTGGGTTACACATAGGATCATTGTCATTGTTGAAAACAATGATGGCAGTGATAAAATAAGATAATCTCTTCTGGGTGTTTTTGTGTGTTTGTGAAATTAAAATGTCCAAAAGTAAATTAGGATCACTCAGTGATCTGGCTATTTTGAGTAAGTAGATGCGGATACCTATGACACTATATATTTCCTACAACTTTTATGTTGAACAATCATCTGAGATAAAGATGTATGATGTACTTCCAACGGTTGTATTGAGCCTATTTTTCAAGTTGAATTTACTATAATAGAATAATATCTTCCTTAGAAATGCAGTGCATTTCTTATTTATATTATCAATTTGTAGCTCCTGCTATTTATGACTTTCAAAAATTACACTAGACCCCCAGACCGCAATATATTCCTATGTTGCTAATGTATTAAATGTATTCAGCTTACAATGAATTTTCTTTAAAAATTTTTTATTTTAAGTGTAATAACTGGCAACAAACATACATATCCAAACACATAACTAAGCACCAAAAAATGATTTTACATGGAACTGAAAATTTTACTATTTACAGTTTTTAAAATATGTATATTATCTCTAACAGGGTAGTAACAAAATTGACCTGTTTATTTTCATATTCCTATCGGAACTTTTTTTATTTGCCTTTATATTTTACTGGATTTTGTTGCTGCTATTATAACGAATATGTATATTGTTCTTTTGGTTCTGCTTTCTTTCTCTTCATCATCTCAATATTTATTTGAATTCTTCATAGTTGCAAATTATGCATTACATTGCACAATTTGTAGTAGAATTTGTTCAGCCTTTGCCCAATTACTGGACACATGGTTTATTGATTGATTGATCCCTGTGTCACATGAATGGCTATCTAGCTTTTATTTTATAATTTCATATTGCTTTCTTGTTTGGGTTCATTATTTTTATTTTTCAAGTGACAAATTTGTTCATTTTTATTAATCTGTCTGTTCCACTACCGCTCTGACTCCAACTGAGCAACTTTAAGAACCAGCAAACCTGGGGGGAAAGTCTTTCAATAGATATCTACATAGTCTGCAAAACAAATCTACATATAAGGCATGTATGAAAGAAAATATATCTTTTTTTGCATTTTAAGTTCATCAGCTCTCCATCGGGGGTGAGTAGAATGTTTTCAATTTTTTGGACTTTTGGTTCATCATCGTAATTGATCAGAGTTCTAAAAGTCTTTCAAAGTTGTTTTTCTGTATTATGTTGTTAACATCATATAAAATTCCATAATTCTGATTACTTTACTCTGCATCAGTTCATACAGGTTTTCCGTTTCCTCTGAAATTGTCTGTTTTATCATTTATTATGTCATCATAATATTCTATTACATTTATACCCCACAATTTGTAGGATACTCCCTTAGTCTCTAATTTTTGGGTACAATGGAAAGTACTGCTACAAATATTTTTATGCATATAAATCCTTTTTTTGCTCTTTCTTTGATTTCTTTTAGAGTAGCAATGATTTAACTGGGTTAAAGAGTTTGCACTGTTTGTTAACTTTCTGGACAAGGCTCCAAATTGCTTTTTCAGAATAGCTGAACCAAATGCACACCTCTATGAGTTGTTTTAATTTGTAAATCTCTAAAGAGTCATACCTTTTCTCATGCAGTTATTGATCATTTGTATATCTTCCTTTCAAGAGATTTTTTGTTGCATTTTTCACAATCAAAATTAATCTTTCAAAAATGCTTGATGAAATTGGTTCAGGGATGCAGGTGGTGATTCTCTTTAATATAGTGAGTGCTTAGTACTCTCCTTTCAGATACATAACTTTGAGTCATAGAACCTAAGACTTGGAAGAGACTTCAGAGGTCATCTGATCCAAGTCATATTTGTAGAGAGTTGTAAAGAATTCTTTCTACAACATCCCTGTTAAGTGGTCTTGTCTTCTCTGCTTAAAGACCTCCAGTGATGAAGAATTCATGAAGAACTACAGTTAACCCAATGTACTTTTGGGCAGCTCCAATTTTTAGGACAGTTATACTTATATTTAACTAAAACATACCACTCTAGGATTTAGATCTATTGGTCACAGAAAATCTCAGAACTGGAAGGAATCCATGGAGGCAATCTATACTTGATGAATGATACATTTAGAGCTGGAAGGGAGCATTGAGATAATTTAGTCTAACTCTCTGACTGATGTAATTGAGGTCCAGAGAAGTTGAGATTTGCCTATGGAGCTGGAAATGGGGGTGAGGGGTGGGGGAGGATTCCCCAACAGAGTTCCTGTGCCAGATGGGAAATATCTGAGTGCTAAGTTTGTGTTAAAGCACGAAAGCTGGTAGGGGAGGGTTGCTGAATATGTGCCCTATGGATTGACGTTCTCCAGTGTCAATTCATGAGGAGTTTACCTTGCTGGACTTCTTCCCTTTTTATCCTGTGCAAACATTGAACTGTAATAGTGCTCCCTCTGGTGCAAAATTTCTTTTTTTAGAAGGTTTTTGAGCATTAGGGGGGACAGGAAAAACTATGTAATCTTCCACCTCATTGGTCAAATATAATCCCGAATTGTCAATGGTCAACAGACTTGTTGAAATAGAATAAGCTTACTTCTATGGATCATCCTCAAAGACTCCACCTTGTTCTCAGCCTTCCCTCACTCAAATCCAAGTCAACTGTAAGTCGTGTCATCATTCCCTGATGTCGTAGTCCTCTTTGAGAATGAAGGACAAACCAATAACTTTGTTCTAGAGTAACCCAAGGTAAACCGTGAAAGTCAGAGGCCTGAAAAAGGTCTTGAATAAGGATGGAGTTTACCCCTTTCCTCTACATTGCAAATCTGGGAGGGTAAGAAGACCCCACAACTGAAGAGATATTTAAGTTTAAGGATAAAAGAGAAGATGTTTCAACAGTAAATAAATTCCTCTATTTACCTTCCTCTAGTGAAGCAGAGGAAGGTAATGACCTGGACTTTGTTTCTGCTGACCATACCATGGGAGGAGTGAGAAGAAAAGAAAGGCAATACTACAAGTTAACTGAATTGTCACAGCAGACCAATATATTGTGGATTGGCACCAGCAACAGCATTTGAAAAGAAAGCATTGAGATACACAGACAACAGCTGAAACTGTATAAATATGGGGATCAACAAGTGTGCTGGGTTGCAGATTGATGGTTGAGTATGGCAACTCGGTGTAATGTGCTTATTGGAATCAGTATTGGATGTTTACACCCAGTCCATTCTTTTGGAATATATATAGAGTCACACTATTATCTCACCACCCCACCCCATCTCATCCTCAATTATAGAGTTCAGGGAAGAATTAGAGGTCTTAGAAAAGGGGCTGCTGTTTGCACAGCAAAGAAGGGAGAGCATCTGAGTGAAGGGAACAGAAAGGTGATAACTGCAAGAAATAGCCCTAAGATTATACCATACTGTGGTGGCCTGCAACCTGTACTTGGAAGCAGGGAGAAGTAAAGACTTTGTTTTCAGTAGTGACTAAACTAGTCCTTGTAACACTCCTTTTACAAAGACAAATAGTGCTTTGAGAAAATGGGAATAAATGAGGAAGGTTTGGTCACAGAGTTGAAGAAAAGTTGGGGTAGAGGGGAGCTCAATGTTCTTTGGTGTTTTTCTCTTCTGCTTTGTGTCTGTTGGTATGTTTTTTTTGCTTTTTGTGGATTCTTGTGGTGGAATCTTGTGCATCTTGCCACACTGTTGAGCTTCTAAGTTCCAGGCATGCATTATACTCCTGGAACGTCATCTGTCATAAGTTCAAGATGTAGGAACTGTCCTTAATTCCTACTATGTGCTCATTTCCTATAAGGCAAACTTGAGAAGGAAAATGTAGAAGCTTGATTACCCACTTTATTAATAAGAACTCACTCTGAATAGTTTTTGGATGTTTTCCCAAAATCCAATCCACCCTCAAAGGACAAAGACATGCCCCCACTGTGAAGGTTAAAAATAAAAATGTGCCTGAGGCTTTAAAGGCAATTTCAAGATTGGAAGATCCAAAAATGCTTTGGGCAATGACACAATCGCTTCAGTAAGTGTATTGCCTCTCAGAGGACTCCTTCAAAGGGGGCAAAACACATTTGGATGTTTTGGTTCTGGTAAGTTTGTTTTCGGGAGGCGGGGAGACTGCTTATCAAATTATACTAATAAAAATAATTCCTTGATATAACTCCATTTTTAGAATTTTTCTAAGATGTTGTCTGCCTAGGGCAGAAGATTATTTCAGAAGCAAAGCCTCTTTTCTGCTTTCCAGACTGTTTGTTTTAGTCCTTGATTCACTTACTTGGGTTCCTGACCTTTCCCTCTCTTAACCTTCCTAGTGCCTATTCAAGTTCCTGACCCCTTGTTTTGACCTGTCCTCTGACTCCTAGGGATTTCCTGGTTCCTTACTGCCTGCTTGGTCTTTGGTCTTTGACTTATCTGCCCTTTGGAAATTTTAAATTCCTGTTCTTGAATTCCTTCTCTGGGCTTTGATCTACCATCGTGTGTGTGTGTGTGTGTGTGTGTGTGTGTGTGTGTGTGTGTGTGTGTGCGCGTGCGCGTGTGTGTGTGTGTGTGTGTATCTACCTAGTTCCTAACTGTCATAGCACTCTGGTCCCTGCTTCATTTTCCCCTTTAGGTTTTCTTCATACCCTCCATCAACTGAAAGTGACTTCATATTTCTTACAACACTTGATTCAGCTCCCTCCTTTGTCACATTCTACCTTGAATCACGTCTCACCCTCCCCAGAGAACCTAAGTGCCTTGCAGGCAGAAATTGTATTAATTTTCATCCCCATAACTTTCTAAAGCTGAGCACTGTCCCTTTGCACTTATATTTCAATACCAAAATTGATCTGTGATCTCATTAATATGGATAGTCCCTCCATAGGTACAGATCACGACCCATCCACATCTTCTTATCTTGTATAATTCTTGCCTATGGTCTTCCATACATGTTCTGTAGGGGCCTTCTTCCACATCAGTTTGTAATTACATTGGGCCATCCAGCTCTTATCTCTGACTGTCATATCTGAGTGACTGCCTTACTTCCTTTTCTGGTCATATATTTCCTTGATGAAACTTTTCTTTATGCTAATTCTTAGATATAACATCTTTGAGAATATGTTGCAACCTATTTGTGCCCACTGTGCATCTCTCTCCATTTTCCTTTGGGTCACCTAAAACTTTGATTCTTCAGAGATCACTCACAGGATTCCAAAATTTGCAAGGATACAACTTCAGTGGGGGAACATTTGTCTTTAAATAGATATAGATATAGAAGCAAGGGAATGTCTTGTGATTATTAGAAGCACTGCACAATTTTATCCCAAATAATCCAACCTGCTATTGCTTATTTTGGATTCCAATTCATTATCTGCCTACTGTAACTATGCTAGATATATTAACTGAGGTACAAATTTAATGGATTGGCCATCCAACTACGTTGTGTAGACAATAGGCCTTTTTCATCCTTATATCCTTTCCTGTATAAAATCCAAGGCTGATGTCTTCTGAATAATTGTGGCTCTTACTGAGGAAGTCCTGCAATATTGGGGACTTATGGATAAACATCCATAGATGCATATGGAGGACCTCATCATACACAGGGGACAAGAAGTGCTTCATGTGAGTGGTAAATAAATACCTTTGACAAGCATATATCTACCTATTTTATGTCTCACTAGATGTTAATCATCAGAAGGTTATTGAAAAGAACTACCTTGGCGGTTGCCTTTTTTGAGGAATCTTGTTTAATCCTAACATATGGATAAGAAGCTTCATGTTAGAGGAGATCTGGTGAACTTATTTTTTACTTATGGAATGAAATAGTTTTGGGGAAAGTCGGGATGGTGAGGGGTAATTAGCAAATAATAAATAGTAGTATTGTCTTTTCACCTTCCAGTCAGTTGTGTGATTGAGAAGAGCTGGTCAGCTATAGAAAATCATTTGCAAATACTTGCTTATTCTCTGATATTTTCATCTAGAAAACTCTAATATATACATAGATCCCTCTCATAAAGATTTGATTAAAATGATAAAGTAGGCACATGGATCTCTAGTCATAGATGTTTTCTCAATTTTCCTTTTAAAAAATACAGACATCATAGATATTTTCTGATTTTGGTTTTCAATCTACTCCCTCCAGATCAATTTGATCTACAGTTCCAATTTGTGTCCACCTCCAGCCCCCTCCTCACTCTAGGTTACTTGTGTAGCTCCTAAGCCTAGGCTCTGACTTGATTACTAGCCTTTGGATCCTGTATGGGTACAACTCTCTTATTTCTCATCTCTGCTCTGCCTTGGTAGCTTTGCCTAGACATTTTCATGGTCTAGCCCCTTTGCTTTATCTCTGCTGTCAATCATACATAATCTATGGTCCTAGGATGGAGAGTTTAATTTTCTTTCTATTAATAATAATTCTCCTCAATCTCCAGAAAAGTGCAAGAAAAAAAATTTTTTTTACCATATTAGGAAAATGGTCCTTGTTTTCTAACACCTGTTGCCACTTTCTGACATCACTGGACTCAACTTTTCCCTAAAGTGTTTGTATGAAAGTTCTCTTATATAATTGGAGTTGCCTGGCATAAATTTTTGCATCAAATCAAAACTAAACTATACACAAAACTTAACTTTTTTCTGGTGCATTGACAAATTTTCTTTAGGCTATACTTGATTTATTTATGTTATCACAATCAGAAAAGGAGGCTAATTGATGTATGGGGAGGGAAGCAGCAGCTACTGCCAATAACCCTAATGAGGGCACCAGCTTCTCTCCCACTCTAAGGCTGCTTGTAGCCAGTTATAAGAACAAAATTAGCCTGGCCTGAGTCAGTGTTTCCTAAACTGGTCCTTATACTGCAGAGATGATTGTATCCCTAGGATAGAGAGCAACAGAACCAGGTGAGACTTCTCTGTGGCAAAACAGTGTAGCTTTAGAGAAGTGGGTTGGGTGGATTTCTCCTTGTTTATGTTCCCTGTGTGGTTTGTATTCAGGGAGACTCTTGTAGTTGACTCTACTGTTGGAAGTCTTGAAGTCTGACATATACCAAAGCTCTAGAATTGGAAGGGATCGCAGGAGCCAAATAGTTTGACCTCCCGCACCCTCCCCCATTTCATTGTTGAGAAAACTGAATTCTATGGAGATTAAGTCATTAGATCAAGGTCACACAGATAGTAAACCTCAGAGGTAGAACTTCCAAGTTCACAAGATAATGCCATTCCAGAGATCACCAATCTCTGATACAACCCTTTGTACCATTTCCTATTTTCCCAAGGTTGTCTATATCAGATAGTCTTGGGACCTTGATATTTTCTGGCCTAGGTATTTATTTAACCCTTCTTCTTTCTTCTTAAGCAATCAGGGTTAAGTGACTCGCCCAGGGTCACACAGCTAGTAAGTGTCTGAAGTTAGATTTGAACTCAGGTTCTCCTGATTCCATCATACCAACTAGCTGCCCTCCCTTTTTTAAAGAGGCAATTGGTGTTAACACTTCTTAAGACATTTACCCTGGTTTAGATTTGTAGGTCACGTATTCTTAATTGGATTTTCTATGATTGCCCTATTGTCCACATTCAAAATCCAGTCACTCACTATACTTCTCATAACACATATGTATGTTCTTAAATCTTTTCTCTACATAAAGTAGGAAGGGAAGGTTAGCTCAAAGGATCTCAAAGGACTAGAGCAGAAGTGACACTACTCCATTGCCTCTCTGTTGATTTGCCCAGTAGTGTCGTTTACCTGGAATATATTGTGTATGATGGAGTTCAGCTATGTAATTCCATGCGTAGTGTCTATTGTTCCCAATGTGCCCAAGATTCAAGGATCCAGAAATGCACTCGGTCAAATGAATCCAGGGATTGTTGGGACAGCCCCATCAGAAGGGGTATTGAGTCTAGATCAATACATTTTCAGCATTTTCTGTTGTCCTCAGGGCTCCTAATACATTCCCACCAAAGCTCCATACTGGTTACAACAAACCCCGCATGGAGTCGGGTATATTTTTATCACACATCACCAATCACCACCACCCTCCATAGTATGGTCTGGTCCTTTACTGGGCCAAAATATGTGTTCTGTAGTGATAAGCTGGCAACCACATGTCTTGAGACCAAATGTACCGTATGTCTGTATTCCCTCAACTAGTTATTTTACTACACAACAATCGGCATATTTCTGTGATGGCTGTTCTCCTTTTCTGGACTCTGTACCCTTATTCATTCCCTAGCACATTTGAAGCTTTCTTTCCCTAATGAATGTCAGATACTAGTTAAGGAGAAGAAAAAGGACAGCTTTGTGAAAGAACAGTTACCTCTAAGTGATAAAAGATGTGAATTCACTTTCCCAAGTTTCTCCTAACGTACTTGCCTCCTAATTGTTACGCTTCTTGGAGACTTATTTGACTGTTAAGAATCAAGCCAACTCTAGAAACATTTGAAACCTCATGTTTCCTTCTGGTGGGGAGGGCGCTGAGCTAACAGAATTCCTGGCCAACCTACAGTCATGTATTATGGAATTCAGACTTAACAGATAGTACTTTTTCTGGAGAACTACATTCGGCATAACAGCAACAGATTTTGTTGGGTATTACTTTCAAGGGGGTGTAGATTTCTCTATCTGTGTATTTTCAACCTATGTATGAAAGGAATGAGGTCTCTTCTCAAGAAAACATCCCAATTGCAGGAAACAACATTAAAAGAGGAAGAATAGGAAAGCCTTTGGAATGATTATGGCATTTCACTCGCAAGTTTCATGTATACAGAATACGTGTGTGTGTGTGTGTATGTGTATATTACATATATATCTGTAACATGTATACACACATGTGCAATAAACACATCTGCCCATTTAAAGTTCTGCCAAATGTGGTAATAACTTCCCACACTTTATAAAATCTAGGACTAAACATGGAACACATTTATACAAGAATGGAAGCAAATCAAACACAAATCTTGGTTAGATTTTTTTTTTTAACAAGTAGCTTTTTATAGTTTTTAAGTCGTTGTTTGGGATGGGATGGGAAATAGAATTATAGAAAATCAGGTTTTTCCATCAGATTATGAGAACTGCTTTATGGATCTTTGGCCTTTCAAGCTATGACATACAGGGAATCTTGAAACTATATTATGCCAGATCCCAGGATATTGTGTGTGTGTGTGTGTGTGTGTGTGTGTGTGTGTGTGTATGTATTTTACAGGCAGTTGGTGGCATGGTGAATAAAGCACCAGGCCTGGAAGAAAGACCTGAATTGTGAGGACCAAACCATATAATATTTATAAAAAAGCACTTAGCACACATAGTGCCTCGCACATAATAGGCACCATATAAATGCTTACACCCTGTCCCGTACATCTATACTACTGTGACCACTAATTAGAGTCTTCTGTTGAAAGTTCATGATCCCTTCTCCATATCTCAGACCTCTCTATGTCTTCACCTATTCTCGTATCCTTCCCTATGGTCTCAGAGGAGGAGGAGTCCTTCCTCCCTGCCAAGTTCATATCCTCCATTTAAGCCCATGATCCAATCATTTGGTGTCTTCTCCAGGGCCTTATTCCATGGATCCTCACTGATATAGAATTTAAACTCTTATAATGCCACTTCCCTACTCATAACTCTTCAGTGTCCTCCTACTGCCTAAAGTATAAAATATGAATTTGAGTGTCTGGAATTTAAACCTTTGCACACTCTGGCTACAGCATATCTCTCGTCTTAATTTACCATATTCAGGTTCAAGCACCCTACTACCAAGTTATCTCCTCTGCCATCCTATTCTCCCTTTGTGCAGGCCAGTCCTCGTACCCACAGAAAATACTGTCTTCACATTTACCTTTCCAAATGATGCTTTTTCTTCAAGGCCCAGCTCAGGTGCTACCTCCCAAAAGTTTTTCTTAGTGCTTCCAGCTAAAAGTGTCTATCTCTTACAGCCCTTTTCCTGGATCTCTCCTTTGTCCCTATTACATTCTGTCTTGTATCTTACTGTATGCTCCACATATGCTCTACATCTCCCCCTCTCTCTAACCCCTGGGCTCTTAGGTCGAAGTACCATGGATTCAGAACTTGAAGGGAGGTCATTGAACTTAATCCCTTCATTTAAAATATTTTTAATTAATATCTTTGGTTTTTATATCACATTTCCCAATATATTCCTTTTCTCTCTGCCCCTAGAGAGTCATCCATTTTAACAAAGAATTAAAAAGAAGAAAAAACAAAGATCTTAGCCAAACTAACCAAGATATCAAAACCGCCTTACATTATTCAAAATATTCCACATCTCTGAAAGGAAAGGACCCATTCTGGGGCCAAGCTTGGCCATTAGAATTTCACAATATTCACTTTCAAAGGCTTTGTTGTTTTTTGTCCTTTCCATTTACATCATTGTAGTCATAGTATATGTTTATTTTCCTGTCAATCCTTAAGGGAAAGATGAAGAAACTCTGACAGTTTAAAGCCCCTTGGCCACAGATATATTAAGAAGCAGAGCTAGAAGTCAAACCCAAGTCTGCTGCCTCCACATCCAGAGTTAAGACTAAAAGAGAGCAACATTAACTTTCAAAGTTCTCTATTTATGGACAGTTGGGAGAACTAGCCAATGGATCAAAAGTAGCCCATCATGCTGTTATCCCACAACTTCCCACTCCCTATTAGCCCCATGTAGACTAGAGGAACTGCAGAGGACTCTGGCTTCTTGGGGACTACTGAAGATTTCTTGTTGTTCAGTTGTGTCTGACTGTGACCCTATTTGGGATTTTTCTTGGTAAAGATACTGGATTGGTCTGTCATTTCCTTCTCCTGAGGAAACTGAGGCAAAAGTCCATTATTAAATGACTTGCCCTGGGTCACACAGATGGTGAGTGTCTGAGGCCAGATTTGAACTCAGGAAAATGAGTCTTCCTGAATTCAGACCCAGTACTCTGTCCCTATGTGGCCTCACTGCCTAACTGAAATTTACTTAAACATTAAGCTACCTTCTGGATGGGATGGGGTAGAGCATATGTTGTATTAAATCTTTTCAACTTTAGCAGAATAGAGCCCCTGACCCATCATGGACAACAAATGTTTATTGAGTTGAATACTAAAGTGTCTCCAAACCTCTGGTTGGGTGATGCTCAAAACTAAAAAGGGAAAATATGAGATACATAGACTGCTATGTCCCAAGGCTCGGTATTAACCAACAGCTATAAAGAGGTAAAGGAATAAAGGTCCAGGAGTATGTAAGCTCCTTCAGGGCAGGGACTGACAAAACAAGACCGTTTTGTCTTGGTCTCCCCAGGACAACCTCTTATATGTCAGATCAGATTAACTCTCTCTTCCTCTTCCTATAGATCTGCTAAGTGACCAAGGTAAGTGAAGTATTTAATGGAACAGTTTCTCATTTAGTATGACAGTAGCAAACCCTGTGTGACCCCTTGGTCCTCCCACCACCCTGTGATGGCAGGAGAGCATTCTCAGTAAGGAATTCTTACTGAGTCAATGTAAAAAGAAGGGACGTGTTTCTTTCTAGTCCTTTCCCCCACGTTGACTTGACTCTCTCTTGTGACAAGTGATGTTCTCTGTGATGAGGCTTTCTGAGGGTGGGGTGCTCTTCCCACTGCCACCCTCTGACCACACCCTGGCCCTCTGACTGCCTTTTTTATCTTGTTTCCTTTCCTGAGCAGGTGACCAAACCTCATTATCGAGATGGACATGTCATAGCTTGAAGGCAACCTTGCCTTGGGTCCTTGGGAGCAAGTTGACTAGTGAGGAGCAGTCAGTCCCAGGCAAGTTCTGTACTTCACTCCATTTGAGGACTTAGTGTTTCTCCCTCTCAAAAGCAAAATCTTCCGATCTTAGCCTTGGCTGCTGTAGCCTCACCAAACCCAAAGTTCCAAAGAATTTCTAGTCCCTCCCAAGACAAGAAGAAACAACCATGCACTGTTTCCCAGAAGTCCATGCATCTTAGTTCCTGAAGACTCCCCTGGGTAATTGTAGAGACCTGTCTCCAGAAGCCTCCTCACTCCTTTGGACCTGTTCTGGCTCCAGACCATCCTTCCTAAAACAATGATGCTGAAACTGAATTTAAATACATGCCACGGGGTCTAACCAGAACAGACGACAGCCCAGCTACCCCTTCCTCATTCTAGACACACATTTGACAGCCATGGAAGTCTTCCAATTTGCTTTGAGTCTTGTTGGCTCTCATTTCCAAAGTATGCATCTTCTTACCTGCCACAAATAACAAAAATGAGCCCCACTCCCCTTCCCCAGGTTCCTGGGGCTGAAGAGAAATACAGAGCTTTTATTTTCCTTTCTTCTTTGTGACTGGACTCAAGATTCTGTAGTCACTTACCATTCTTATAATTCTGGCCAATTACAAAGACGTTTATCACTTGGAAAATACGATGTGCCCCCTGCTGCCTACTTGATTTAATTGGATGTTATTAAGGGATGGGTACATGCTGCATGGCATGCTTTGATGTAGTGTACTGGAAAAGCAATAAATAATGGAATTAGAGAAAATATTGGACCTGTTTCAGCGTGATAATTATTTGTCATTTCAGCCTCCCCCTGGGTGCTCACAGTCTCTCTAGAATGGGAAATCTGATATGATTTTACCATGTGTGTTGAAAGCGGGTTCCGTTTTCAGGAACGCTTTAAAATCCAGGAGCAGAATTAGACCCAGAGTATTTTATCCAAATAATTATTATAAATGATAATGCCATTTAGGTACTGTTTTGCCTACACTCTCTTGTCAACCTGTGAAGTACAGCTCTCGTTACCCTCATTTTACAGGGGAAGAAATAGAATCTCAACCAAGGAACTTAGCCATGGTCACAACCGGAAAGTATTAGAGCAGAATTTCAATCTCAGTCTGTCCAGCTCCTGACTCAGTACTTAATCCATTGTGCCATGTTATATCTCAAATTAGGATTTGAAAAGACTCCTGTCATTTGCATCCTTCCCAGTTTTTCCTATGTGAAAGATCTGAAAACATTTTTTACATATGAGTTATATACAGGGTGTCCCAAACATCTTGGTGCAACTTTAGGGACACCTATGTTTTGCTTTTTCTTCCTCCTTTTTTTTTTTCAATAAAGAAGCCATGACTATCTAGAAAAGCTTTAGACAGGGTCTGACCATCTCCATAGATCACCATAAGCAAGTCGTTATGATGCCAGACAGTGAGTAGAGTTTTGTGGCATGATGCATCCCAGCTACCTTCTCTTTCAGCTTGAAGAAAAGGTTAAAAATTCACATTTTTCAATGAAGCAAATGCACTCATGCCTTATAGAAGAGTGTGATAGCACAGGAAGATTCAATAGCCATGGTTAAGGTTTTTAATGTACCTTGGTCCAGGTGGTATCATGGAGAAAGCACTGGATTTGGTTCACAACTCAGATCTGCACCATACTATCTGTGTGACCTTAACCAAGTCACTGTACCTTTCTTGTCCTGGTTTTCTTTGACTATAAAACAAGATTAGACTAGCTCATCTTTAGAGTCCTTTGCAGCTCTAAATCCTGTGATCTTCCAGGAAACAAATAGCCTTTTGTTATAAGGTGATATTTGTGTATTATATTCAGTAACTACTTAGTATGCACATACCTCCAGCGTGCAGGTTGCTGTGCCAGGAGCTAGGGGAGGTAGAAGACTGACATAATACACTACTACAAGTCCAACAGGACTCACGGTCTAGCGTGAGGGGAGACATAGACAAATAACTAATGCAGTGACAATTGATAAGTGCATCAGAGAGAACTAAAAGACTGAGAAAATGGGGAGACAGGGAAATCATCATTATTGACTTTTGAAAGAGGTAGCATTTAAATTGATCTCAAAAGATCTGTAAAAATTCAGCAAGCATGGGATCCAGGAAGGACAACGTGTAAGTGAAGGCACAGTCACGAAAGTATATCTGGAAGATGATGTGCAATCCAAGCTGGGTGAATCATGAGAGTATATGGACAGTAGAACTTAGGCATACTTAGACAGTAGTAAATGTCTAAGGAATTACAATTATTTTAGTTGTCAGATTCAGGTATTCCCTGAATTCCCAGAAATGCAAAAGATCAAGGAGCTGGTCAGTTATGCCTTTGACAGAGACAGATTTTGGGGACAGGAAGCTTATATGAAGGGCATCGCAGGAACTCACCAATCTACAACAAGGAAATGTGGGCAGTGCCCACTCTAATAGTCTCCATTGATAGAGCTATTTTCATGCTCAAAGAGTTTTTACAAACATTAACTGACTAATCTTCACAACAACCCTGGAGGAGGTAAATATTATTAATGGTCTCATTTTACAGATGGAGAATCTAAGTCAAGGAGAGATTAAGTGACACGCCCAATACCACAAAAGAACTAAGTGTTAGTAATAAGATTAGAATACAAGAGGATCAGGCTCTCGGTCTTCATTCCTCTAGGGATAGTTTACCTATCCATCACAAAAGGAAGATCTCAGAAATGGTAACTAACAGATTTTGAAAAATTAGGATTTGGTAAATCTAGAGCTTTTGGCAGGAATAATTTTACTTTTGGAATTGCCAATGTCAAATACATATTTTAGATACTTTTCTTATAAATGCCTTCATTTGTATGCAACAGAGAAGAAAATCTCCTAGTGACTATTTGGAACAAACAAAATAATTCATCATGTGGGTGCAGCCTGCCATATAGCAACTAGCTTGAAGTAACTTCTTAGGGAATCATGCTTTAGGAAAACATAAATTTTTGGAAGACCAGATAGAGGAGATTTTCCCATAGCATTTTGTGTGTGTGTGTGTGTGTAGGAGGAGAAGGAATAGTATTCATTTTATTTGGTGACATTTTATCGTTCTGAACATGGCATTCTTATATTTTGTGCTTAATGCATCTTGGTTTTGACTTTTTAAAAAGCCTTTGATTTCATTGAACACTTATTAAACACTTGGTGACATTTTTTAAGTGTTAGGCATGCTAAGCTAAAAAACAATATTCTTGTCCCTAAAGGGACAAGCTTTCTACTGTGGAGATAAGTAGTGGTAGTAGGAGTTGCTAGAATTTATATAGCATTTTTCAAGTTTGCGAGATGCTTTCTTATCTCATTTCATCTTCACAATAAACCTGGGAAGTAAATGCTGTCATTACTACCCCTATTTACAGTGGAGGAAACTGAGGCAAACACATATTAAGTGAATTGCCAAGGGTTGCAGTTGTTAGTGTGTGAGGGAGATTTGAACTCTGGTCCTCTTGATTCCACATCCAGGGCTTTATCCACAGTGCTACCTAGTTGCCCCCCAACCCCAACACACACACACACACACACACACACACACACACACACACACACACATATACATCCACTTTACCAAGATATCTGAAGAGGCAGACATCATGAGGAACGGAACGTTGTGAGGTGAAGTCCTGGGTTTTTTTGCTTTTCTTTGTATAACCCCAGTGCCCAACCCATAGCAGGTGCTTAATAAATATTTGTTGAGGGGGAAATCAAGGTAATTGTAGAGCTAGTGTGCCCCCTCTGAACTTTGAAGAAAGAAAAGTAGGAAGGATCAAGATGTGGAAAGAGTGAATTCCAGGCATGGGGGCGAGTTTGTGCAAATGCATTAAGAGGAGAAATGGAAACTTGAATTGGGGAGGTACCTAGTAGTGTAAGTTGATTGAAATGTATTCTACAAGAAGGAAAGCTTTCGAACATTACTAGGAAAACAGATTGTGACCACATTGTAAAGGACCTAAAATCCCAATCTGAAAGAGTTTGATTTTCTTTTATCTTAACAGTGACTGGAGAAGTGACCAGGTTGATCAGAAGATGACACTGGCAGTTGTTGGGAAACTGCATTGAGAGGCAAAGGACTCACATCACAAAGACCCTAGGGGGCTATTACAAAGGTCCAGGCAATGAGGGCCTAAATCAGATCAGGAACCATGTGACCCCTCACAGAGGGGACTGATGTTGGGGAGGTAAAACTGAGGGGACTTGGCAACCAATTACATATGGATGTGATTTTTAAATCAACTTTTGAAGAAAGTTCACTCTTAAGAGTAGGGCTGCAACTTTAATCCATGCTATTATAGCTTGCTTATACAATCAGTATGAGTTAAGGAAGGTCTGTCCCTGTTCAATTTGAATTTATTAGCATTTTGTTGCTTTAAATCAGACCCTTCGCATTACTTAAACATTGTTTTTTAAATTTAATATTCAGAGTGATAGAACTTTTCAGTGAGCCATAGATAGAGACATAATTCATCTTGATATGAAGCATACCTTATAACACTTAAGTGGTTTATTAAACTTGTCTGATCTGATATCGGATAAATTCTAACCCTGATGGCAAGATGTGCATTTCCTGCATTTATCACATGTAGGATTACTCTAAATCACACAGGCTGTTTCAAGTGGATATTTCAAGAGTTTTTCTTACAGTTGAAATCCATGAAGTAATCTAAGTGTTTCTTTTAGCTCAGTTAGACCCAAACTACTACATAGCCTTAGCTTCGTGGTCTCATGTCAGTCCCTGGTGGTCAATTGTAAAGCATGAAATCCACCACACATACTTTGGCACCATGTAGAACAACTGGCAGTCTCCGATCAGGAGAGGCCTTAGTAATGAGCCCAGGGAGACTGCATGACCTCCTATTATAAGAAGCATTGCCTAGGAGGAAAAAAAGGCTGAGGTTCCCAGCGACAGGGAGGTTCACCCTGCAGCTGTTTTCTCCATTTTTTTTTTTTTGTTAGGGAAACTGGAAGTTATCTTAAGGCTGGGCTGCCCACCCAACTTCATCAGCTGAGATCTTTTTTACCAAAAGAAAACCAGTGAATGGTCTTTCTGTCAGTAAGTTGTGTGTACCATAAAGGGAGCGCCACACTTGGGGAGAAAGTGAGCTTTAAGGAAAGGATTTAAATTCCATTCAGCTAACATTGAGTCTAGATTCTCCACAGAACAACTTTGATCCAATGGATAGAGTGCCAAGTCTTGAGTCAAGAAGACTTACCTTCCTGAATTCAAATCTGGCCTCAGACATTTACTGGCTGTGTGACCTTGGGCAAGTCACTTAACCCTGTTTACCTCAGTTTCCTCATTTGTAAAATAAATTGGAGAAGGAAAAGGCAAATCAACTCCAGTATCTTTGCCAAAAAACCACCAAATGGGATCACAAAGAATCAGACACATCTGAAAATGATGTAATCACAACCAAACTATTCTAGTAATTCAAAAGTGCATTTGAACTTGAGGAAAACTGTAGATAAATGAAAACTCTGCTTGGGAATGTGTGTCTGAATCGTATTTCCTTCTCGTTCTTGGTCATGTCCTCCTTTCCCCATGAAAAAGCACCACCAGGTTGAATGAAAATACTATTGAAAAGAAAGCCCAGGCCTGGAACTGGATCTATACATGCCCCTGGATCAGTCAGGTCTCATTTGGGAGTCATTGTAATGACAAATTTCTGCAAACATTTTCAGATTGATCATGCAGCTGATCCGAGGTGACATTAACACATTTAGGTTTCTTCCTTGAGACACAGAAAGGAAATCATCCCTCAGAAAGAGGGAGAAATTGTCTTACCTTGAACTATTTGCACCCACAGTAAAAAAACAGGGAGGCATCCACATCCTTCAGAGTCATTTTCATACGCATATGTCCCTAGGATCTTGCAGAGTCATTAGGATTTTATGACACCAAGTTATTGGCTTTGTTTGTGGCAAAGGTACTGTGAAATATGATAAGAATCAGTGGCCTGCACATCCTGTCTCCCATCCATTAAAAATAAAACCTGATTCAACCATCAGTTGGTTAATATTTCACTACAATTCACTAGTTCTGAATCATGCCAAAATATGCCTTTTTGCAACAACTGGAAAATTATACTACAACTAAAATTACATTTTTCAGCTTCCCATGGAATGTTTTTGCTCTGGGAGCTCAGGGAGAGCCTAACTAGTGATTAAAAAAAAAATCTATGCCCATAACCCAACCATAAATGTCACCGGTTTTTATTATAGGACAAAATACATTTTGTAATGCTACTTTTCTTTAGCATTCACTGACAGAGCATTTCCTCCTCCAATATAATGGTAAAATAAAGTTTTAAAAATGTGGTTATCTGTGGCATAGTATGGGTATGTGTGGTGCTGAATGTCATTTTTTCCTAGTTCCTTATATTTTAAAATACTGATTTATACCATATAGATATAGATTCATATATAATTGTATGTTGTCTTATGGACAAATAAATGACAATATATTTATATGTTCATATGTATGTACACATCCATAAATCTAGACGCATCTGTTAAACTATTAAGAACCTGCTACATGTCAGGCATTGTGCTATGCACTGGGGATTCGGAGACAAAAAAAATGAAACAGTCCCTTCCCCTTCTCTAACCTCACCAATCTGCCAAACTTGTAGGAGAATATGGATAAGAGGAGAATGGAATTTGTAGGTGTGGATGGGTTGCTATCTGTATTATTGAAAGGAACATCCACATCCATTTGAATACACTCAGAATTAGGGTCCTCAGAGTATAGCTTGGAAAGAATGCAAGGCACTCTCAGATATACAGTCACTGGGACATGTAACACACTTTGAATAGGATCATTCAGGAAAAATCAGATCCATTTAAATTGAGTGAAACTTTACCAACAAAGCAGCATCGCAAGGCTTCATGCACACTCTACCTCGTTTTATTTAATCCGGAGGCACCTTGTGTTCATAGAGTAATCCAACAGGCAGAATTGGAAGTAACAGAAGTATCAGATTAATATAGATGGGGTGAGTTCCAACTTTCCTGCCTCACCCCAGGACCCATATTTGAAAGGGCTTCTTAGAATCATAATGAGAGGAGCCTACTAGCACATAGTAGACACTTAATAAATGTTTATTGATCAATTTATTGATTGATATCCAGTGGCCCCATGGTCTTAGCCCTCATCCTGCTTCATTCATCGGCATCATTTGACACTGTCAACCACATCCTTCTCCTTAACAGCATGCCCTCCTTTGACTTCAGTACCTCATCTTCTCCTGTCGCTCTAATCACTCTTTCCTGGTCTCCTCCATTCCTCTTTCCCCCCACTGCCTATGTGTGGGTAGCCCCCAAGACAGCATAGTGCAGTGAAGATAAACATGTCTGAATTCCAATTCTCTCTGCATAATCTCAAGAAAGTCATTTAAGATCTTTTCATTCCAGTTTTCTCATTTATAAAATGACGGAGGTTGTCCTAGGTCAGAAAAGTTATAATGTCTCCCATGTCTGAAATGGATCCTCCCATCCCCATTTCTCCCAGATGTCCGCTCACTAGCTGTGTGATCCTATCTGTGCAAGTTATTCTCTCATCTTCACCTTTCTCATCCAAAAAATGGGAATAGTAACTGCACCTATCTCACAGGAGCTGATGTCAGGATCAAATCAAATAAGAACTATATTTCAAGTACTTTACAAATTTTTAAGTACCATGTAAACACTACCAGCCCTAGGGGAGGGAAGACACCTGTGTATGAAGCTATGGAACAGATAGAAAAAGAAGGGCCCAGGAAGGTCTTGTCCATGCTCTTAAAATTTTCCATCCTGAGGCAAAGCCCCCAAAGTTTTGCCTTTGTTATAACTCTACTGCTAAAATAGGGAAACCCCCAAAACATGTCTTATCCTTTACTACTGTGTAAGCAGTCTGCACAGTCTGAGGATGGCAAATCACAATACACCCACAGCAGCAACCCTTATTGAATTAGAAAGTATATGAATTTTGTACTCAGCACCCCTATCCTGAGAGCTCTGTCCTTTCCTCTTTGTAATGACTCTTTCCACACTTAGATGCTCAGCTACTTTCTCTCCTTATTCATTCAGATTACTTTCAAGTGAGGACCGGCAACTCATTCACAGCAAATTAGAAATGAGAGATAATGTTTTAAAGTGCTATTTCTCCAAGGAGCATTTGCCTTTTAATAAGCAAGGATCAAAATGCAGCTGTCAGATCAAGACTATATGTGAGTAGGGGGCGCTGAGACGAAGTGGAAAGAGCACCAGATTTGGTTTCAGGAGGCCTGGGTTCTAGATTTGGCTCTCCATCTTACTACCTGTGGTATTATAAGAAGGACCCTGAACTTGACATCAAAAATATTTGGGCTCAAATCCTGACTGACATTTTATAGCGAAAGGACTTTGAACAAACCACACAATTCCTGAGTCTCCATTTCCTTATCTGTAGAATGAGGACAATATTATTTAGACTCTCTCTCAAAGTTACTTGGAGCAAAGTGGTTTGCAATGATTAAAATATTAGATAATTGTTAATTAGTCTTATAACCCTATCTCTGGATTTTTCAAAGGTGTAAAATATAGAGGCAGGCCTAAATGAACTCTAAGGTCTAGATCTTGTCACTCATTAAGATTGTAAATTTTGTGGTGGTAAGGATATATTATTCCTAGTATCTAATTTAGTGCTCTGCATGTTATAGGAGCTTAGTAAGTAGAAGATGAATGAATAAATGAATGAATGACGAACAAAAAGTCACATCATAGCCCTTGTCATGACCTTATTCAGTTTATAAAGTGGAAAAGAGATCCCACTAAGTATAAACACTATCAATAAGTAGAACCACTTTCCAGAAAATCATAAGATTTTAGAAATACAAGGGAACTGAGAAGTCATCTAATCTGCTGCTTTCATTTTATAGATGAGAAAACTGAAGTTCAAAGAGAAGAAATAGCTTATGTTTGAGTAAGTGGCCCTCAGGAGATTCTAACCCAGTCTTTAACTCCAAGTCCAGTGGTCTTTCTACTACATTATGCTGGTAAAGAAATACCAGTGGGTTTTCACTGAACCTACCAAGTAGGAGGAAACTATTTAGGGACCACTAATCCGTCTCATGTATAAATGTCTTGCTTGGATAAGGTTTCGGGATCATGTTATTAATGTCTTGAAATACCTAATTCAGGATATTTCAGTCCTAACATTTTTACATGGATCTATAGGTAAAGACAAAGATTATTACTGAAGAAAAAGCTGGCTCAAACTAGGTCCGGCTAGTCCAGAGCACAGTTAGGTGTCTAGTGAATTCAAGTTGCATAGACCGCCAACCCAGATACCATAAAGGCCCCTGCCAAACTGCCTGATCCGCTGCCAGCATTCCATGTACTCAACTGATGCTCAGAAGACCTGGCCTTGGTGCTAATACCTAGGTAATAAAAATTCTAATTACAAGTTTGACTCGTCTACTTGTTACGATACTAGTCTGTTATTAAAACTAGATTTTACTCAACCATGGTCCTAGCTATAAAATAGAGTTCTTTTACTTCCCTCCAATTCTACTGGTACTCCTTTTTAATTCAAATACTGCTCTGGGATCAGCAATGCAATAAGAGATAATTATGTTTTAAGATCCATGAATTGGTTGTGAAAATGCAGGTATTTTCTCTCCAGGTATTTCACTCGAGGAAATACACAGAGATGCATATTTCTATCTTGATGTATGGGGATTTACATAGGAACGCAGCCCTTAGAGAGAGAAGCAGTATTTTGTAGGAGAGCAGGAACAAATACCACCCATCACCACTTCATTATGCTTACAATGTACTCCATTATCATCAGTATGTGAATATAAATCCTCATAAGAAACCTCCCAGTATTAAAAACCATAATTATAACATGTATTTATTCCAAACATATGTACTGCTGTTTCAAACTACCCACCAGCTGAATATATTTTGCAGCTTTCAAAATTTGACTGGTGCGAAGATGGCTTTTATAAATGTGATTTATGACAATTTAGGTGCCGAAAACCAGCGTAATTACAAGAATTGTAAATGTTTTCTCTCTGCCTAAGTATCCTCTGCTGAGGAGGACAGCCTCATTTCCTGTGGGCTGAGCTTTTCCACTGAATACTCTGCAGCCAACAGGCTGTTGGGTTCCATTCTGGGTTTCACTAGTGAAAGATTAACAGAAACTTCTCAGCGCCAGGCTTTCTTTTCCCCAAGGAGCTATCCATTTTCCCATCTCTAAAGAGGGCAGCCTCTCCTAACATATGTTGGAAATTGTTGTTCAACTTCACAGAATATACAAACACAAGACTTTGCTCCATTCATGGTACTAGAGCAGGCGTTTCAATGGAATATTTCACTGTCATGGGGAGCGCATCTGCCAGAAGAGAGGTTTTCGAATGAAATTCATGGGCTTTTTCACCACGTATGCTCTCATGTTACTGTAAAACACAAGAGACATGACTCTTGGTATAAAAATTTTAAACTTTTAACCTACAGTGTGCAGCCTCTATTTGAATTGGATAATAAATAGCCAATTACCCGCTCTTTTGCCAGATGTTAAATAATCCTTATGAGATGCCAAAAAATGGAGCAATCACAATGTCACAGTGACACTTTGCCTGATCCTAGACTCCTTTCCTTCATTATTTTAAAGGACAGCCTAGTCTTTTTCCTCGTTCACAGCTAGAGAGGCTGCAGTAGCAAAGGTTAACTGCTTTGTCCAAGGCTATATGATGGGGCAGTAGCAGAACCCAGGCTTCCCTATTCCCAGTTCAATGCTCTGGTTTAAAGAGCCCTGAGACAATACTATTGTAAATTACACTGTCATCAGCATCCCCCTTAATCTACTTTGTTTTCAATCCTGTATAACTCACTGGGTTAAACATTGGCTTTGGGACAAAATTTCTCCAATAAACTTTGTGGTCCGTTATTTCTAAAAGCAATTTAAAATTCTGTAGTTAGCTACCTTGGTGGTATGAGCACTCCCTAATCCAAAGCTGACCTCTCCTTGAGCTATGCCCTTGAGTTGAAAAGAAAAGTGAAATTTTCCACTAAGATAATCAACATTTCACTGAGTTTTGATTTTATTCCTGAAACAACAACCAAAAAAGGGATGGGGAAAAGTCAAGGTTTTTATTTTATACGAGAAATGCAGGGACAGTTACAAATTCATCCAGAAAGTTTTCAGCTTTACTTATAAGTTGCCATGATAAACCAATATCAGAGAATTGTGTTGTTAACTTATGTCTCTACTGTCCCCCTGAGAGAGTGCGCTGTACACCACCGTGTTTATGGGGACGTGATATTTCCCTGGATCTGCTATATCGTAAGGTTACATATTATTATGGGGTTGTGCTGAACACAAGTTATTATTTCATTTCTTGGCTTTTTAAAGAACCTTTGCTCCAAAGGAGTCAATGTACTGAATGAGAAAACTATAAAAGTATTAAGAATAAGTACCCCATCAAACATCACATTTGACAAAATCAGTGGAGTAGGAACAAAAGCGAAGTAGATTAAAATGGAGAGGGAAAAAGCAGGAAAGTAAAATAGACCCAAAGAGTAGTATGAGGGAATGGCACTCTCCCAAACGTTGAGCTAGAACTACTAGGACTAATTTTCTTACTGACTTGCTGTTTGACCGTGGGGACGTAATCTAACTTCAGCAAAGCTCAGTTTTCTCCCCTGAAAATATTAGGACATTGGCTACCATCAGCTCAAAAGTCCCTTTTAGCTCTAATAGTTTGTGAATCAATATTCTCAAACAAAAAAAAAAAATAATGTGGTGAAACAACCTCAGATTTATAATCCAGACTTAAGTGGAGTGCAACCCCTCAAATTATAATTTCCCTTTGGCTTTGTTTGCCACAAAGTGGCAAAGTCAAGGATGCCAACATTAGATGGTTTCGGACCAATAGGTTTGCATTTTATTCATGCTTTCTCCTTAAGGAACAGTATTATTTAATGATATACCTTTTAAATAAGCCAAGTAGCTAGAATTGGGAGCAAATTATAGGTACTCATTAATGGACAGCTCTGGTTCTTAAATTTCTCCCTCCATCCTTTATGGACCTGAAATCTTTCTTTATGTGACTCCCACCTCTTTCTCCTACTTTTATGCTCTAGGACCAAGAAAGAGTGTCTAGGACACCCTTGACATGGCAGCCTTTTAAATTCTTGAACACAACTACTTAAGTTTTTTCTTCTCCAGGCTAAACATCCTCAATTCCTTTAATCCAGAGGTTTCAGACACAGAGTAGTATAACCAGACTATCAAGTAACTGAGAAATAGTTAACAAAAAATAAAAATAGAATAAAACATAGATAACCTAACATACTCTTACAAGTCAATATGCAATCCCCACAAGGGTTCTTAGGTACAGAGTAGTGACCTCTTTTCTGTTTGAGTTTGATGCCACTACTTTAACCAACCATCACAAGGCATGATTTCTAGTCTATCCTTGTGATCTCTGTTTGTTAAAATTTCAGTGGCTCTCCAATCACCATTATAGGTTCTCTTATCACCAGTGCTGGTTGCAACCCATCCAAACCTTTTCATCTTGTGTCTTTCTTGTTCATATCTTCTCATAAATCTTCCACAGAGATTCTAGTCAACATATTAGAGACCTCCTTATAAGGAGTCCTCCATTTCATGAATTCCAGTGCTGCCCTTAGACTATTCATCTTATCTCTCATTCCTACTCTATGATCAATCTATTTTCTTTTCTAAGCTTGTATTTGTTTCTTCAATGACATCTTTTATTGGCTATAAGTCAATGTTGATAATAGGCTATGGCCTCCTAACAGGTTCTCTGCATCTCTCCGTTGCCCTTTGGGTAAACTAGAAGTACATTCATATTTCAGATATGACCCACCCAGGGCAAAACAGAACATACCTATTAGCTCTCTTTAGGTATCAGAATAGCATGAGTTGTTTTTTTTTCAGCCACCATTGACTCATATTAAGCTTGATGTCCACAAAAACTCCCAGATACTGTTTCATAGGAACTGTTTTTTGGCCACATCACCCCATCTGGTGTTTGTGTATTAGTGTGTCTTTCTTCAGGCTCTTTAACAAACTATTTCTTTTATCATCTTTACCAATTTGTTATATGTGTGGTAAAGTCTAACATTTATTTTAATTTTTGTTCTTGTTATTCCAGGGGACTAACTAAAGGGATTAATATGACCTAGAGTATTTAATGTTGAACTCAGATTTTCAAAAGGCGTGTGGAACAATCTTTCATATAGTTGTTAATAGTTTGCATTTCTTCTCGAGAAAAATTTCTTTTTCTTTTGACCGCTTGCCTATTGGAAAACAATTTTATATATCTTTTTAAAATCTGAGTTCATCGAGGAGTTCCTTTTATATTCACATTAGTGTCTTTAGGTAATTCTCTTTTTTTTCCTCATAGTTTCTCCTGGAGTCTTCAGAATTTCATTATGAAGAGCTTTCTTGTTCTTAAACCAACATCCCAAGCCTACCAGATTCTGCCAATCCTTTCATTGAGGCCTTTAAAATACATTCTCCCCAAATCAAAAGTATATGTCAGATCATACCCGGCTTTCCTCTTTCAAATCTACAAGTGATCACTTGCCCCCAACCTTCCTGTCATTTCTAATCCAGCAATGTTTCCCTAGAATGAAGACCAACTTGCTCTGTCTACAAACATGCCTGTAGAGAAAAACAGTGATTGTGTATGTGAATGTGTGTATGTGTGTGTATGTGTGTGTGTGTGTGTGTGTGTGTGTATGTAGGTCTGCCTAAATGCTGTGACAAATTTTCTATTTGTGAAACATGAGATGCAAAACACAAACCTACAGAAATCTATTCATGCCATTTTACCTTGTGGAAGATTTCTAGTTACTCCCTTCTGCTCCCTTGAATCTTAGGCTCTCTGTTCTCAGCTGGGAGAGGCTGAGTATCAAGGATGGTAAGGCTTTGTTTATTTAGCAGTTTAAATGTTGCCAGAAGCTCTGTTAACTCACTAATATTCAACAATGGTTTAAACTGCTGAACTTGAATAAAACAAAACAAAAAACTGTAATGAGAACATTAGTTACTGGTTAATGAAACAAATGATGATAATGCCCCATGTTTGTACAAAGAGCTCTCCTGGCAACAACTCTAGGAAGTTTTCCATGCAAGTCTTATCCCCATTTTACAGATGCAGAAACTGAGGGTCACTTGCAATTAAATGACTAAACCATGATTCCACAGTCAGTAAGCATCAGAACCATTGGTATGGGACATAGTGGAATATTTACCATATCTCCTTACTTATTCTAAGCTCCAGGAAAGCAGAGACCATATCATACCTTAAAATTTATATATTTATAGTTATCTAGCACAACTTACAATTTACTCATAGATGCTTGTGAAGATGGACTTACAGAATGTTCATTATAGGCACAACTGACAAATTTGCTGATAATTATTAGATGTTAATTGCTTGTGTTCCTAAAGTGATTCTCAAGGTCATCTTGGCCTGAGTCATCAAAGGAGACAGGGTGCCTAGAACTAGACCATCCAGTTCAAGTCACCTAGTTCAATCCCTTTCTTTTACAAAGGAGTAAACTCTCATCAATGGAATGGACTGCAAAGGTAAGTCATTTGTCCAAAATCTCATACATAGCTTATTAGTAATAGAGGCAGAACTAAGGTTTAATTCTAGGTTAGTATTCTTGCTGCCTCATGACCTCCACTTGCCTCTCTGATGATATTAGTAGTGTACAGGGGTCACTTGGGGAACTTTTGACAAAAGGCCACTAAATTCAAGCTATGGGAAAAAAATGCAAAAAAAGGAAAACATTTTTGGATATGAAGTTAAAAAGCAGTAAAATCATGTGGGACTGGTAAAACACTTTGCCAAATTGCTAAACTTTGGGAATTGCTCTCTCTGTAGCTGTGAACATGATGTGAGGTAGGCCAAAGCAGACAGATGAACTGCCAAGAACTTCAGGTACTAGCATTTTCATTTTCATTTTTTTATTCTGTGACCATTCTGCAGTTAAAACTAGGAATATTGTTACTATTTTGAGCAAAGTTATTAATTTCCTATCAGAATTATTTTCTTTAAATAGGTGATTTTTTAAAGGTTAACTTCATTCTTAAATGTGATGTTACTATATACTGATGCCAAGCATTTTTCCAGTAGAGCACATCTCCAATTTTCTTTTGGAAACCAATAGGAAAATTGGATTTTCCCAGAAGAAATTCAACTTTATAGCAAATGTTGCTGGAATATGTCTGTTGCATTGAGTGGTGGATACTGAAAAAAAAAAAACCAATTATAATCCCCAGTGAGAGACAATATGGCATAGTGGATAGATGGCTGGTGTGGGAGCCAGGAAAATCTGATTTTGAGTTCTGCTTCTAATATATGCTAACTATGGCACGTGGGGCAAGTCACTTAACCTCTCAGTGTCCCAAGTAATGCTCTAAAGTTGTAAGTTACTGAGGAATGACTGATGGTATCAATGGAAATAGTTTCCACAGTGACAAAATCACAAGTCCAGATCACCCTCCCCAGAGCCGTTCCCCAAAGCTAATATTGATACAGTGCTTTATACTTTATACTTCTCATTTAATCACCACAGAAATCCTCTAATGCAGGTAAAAATGATAGCTGAATGTCAGTAGAGTTTTGCATGGAGAAAGTAACTTCATTTGACAGATGGAAAAACTGAGGTTTAGAGTAGTGTAATTGTATATGAACATGCAACTAATTAAACATCAGAAACAGTCTTCAAACCCAGGTCACTCCTGACTTGAAGACCAATATTCTTTTCACTTTAAAAGGTGATAGAGTCTTAGGATAAGGCTGGTATTTTTATGTTTTCTGAAATCAAGACTGCAAAATAGCATCTCTACAATTAATGACATACAATCATAGGGCTAGTTAAGACCTCTGACAAATAATATAGTCAATTCTCTGCTACCCCCAGGCAGGACTTATACCCTACCATACATGTACCAGAGCAATAAGTAGCCCGTCCATTCTTATAAATATCCAGGTAAGAAGAATCCACCTTCCCCTGATAACGTATTCTAATATTTTACAGTCCTTACAGGTGGTTCTTATTGATTAATCCAAATCCTCCTATTGCAATGTAAATCCCTCTTCAGAGGGCCCTTTTTAACCAACCAATTATATGTAGCTATGTTTTCTGAGCAGTACAATGATTTTAGATAAGAAAACTATGTTTCCGTAGCTTGATAATCGGTGCTACAAGTTGTCTTGATTTTATTTTTAATCACTTTTATCCATATTTTTGGGAAAGTTTTAAAAACTAATGAGCAAAAGAGAACACAATAAGGAAGGAACAAATGTGCCAATGAATCTGTAGCTAGAGCACCTGACTCAGTTAGGCAGCATGGAACAATGAAGAGATGAGATTTGGACACAGAAGACCCGAGTTCCAAACGCAGCTCTGCTTTCAACTAGCTTTGTGGCTGTAAGCAAAAGGCATATAGAAAACGTATAGGTATATAGTACACTCTCTTAAAAGTCATATCCAGCAACACGGTCCAAAGAAAAAGACATTGGATTTGAAATAAGATGACCTGGATTTGAGTCTTGGCTCAGTCACTGGACCTATTTGAAACTCCTTTTTCTCATCTGTAAA
>CM053769.1:20666618-20696934 GCA_028658325.1 Potorous gilbertii
CCAGATCTCTTCCCACAGCTCCCTAATAGTCTTCCTCCCTTCATTTTCTCCCCTACACCCCACCAATTCATTATCTATACAACTGCTAAAATAAATTTTCTTGTTCTTGGATCTGACAGGAGCATTACTATGCTAAGAATTTTCCAATGGATCATACTTTTTTAATGACTATGATTTGGGATTGGAAGGAAACTTAGAGATGCTTCAAACTTGTGAAAACAAAGTTCATGCTTCATTGCTTGGCATTCAAAGAGTTTCTCAATAAGGAGCCTTAATACTTGGTTGTGATGATGATATAGGACAGAGGTTCCCAATCTACTTTTTTAACCCTTTAACATTTTTTTTTAATTTGCATCATTTCAAAAAACTACAATTTTTTTTAAATGACGCATCCTAAATTTAACAATTTATTGTAAATTTGTGGATTTTTCTTGCATTGAAATTTTGATGACAGTTCTGGTGGAGCACACACAGCGCAACCCAGGAAGCACAGAGTGTAGCCTGAAGTGTCAGGGACAGGGAGCCACCAGCAGCATCAGTTTCCAGATCGCTTAACCCACAAATGTCACAGACAGCTTCAAAGGTCAATGGGAGGACTCCTTCACCCAGGAGAGGGGAGCTCAATCTGAACCATCAGCAGCCACTGCAGCTGCAGCTTACATTTTTGGAGTCCTCTGACTACAGACTCAGGGTGAATTGAGCAGCTGATCTGAATCTCAGTCCTGAGAGGCAACCCTGGGAGACCTCTGCCTAAAGCCCCTGGGGGAATTGAGAGCTGTTCTGAATCTTAACTGGCTGGGAAAATGACTGAAAGGGGAAAAAAGAATAAGACAATAGAAGGTTACTTTCTTAGTGAGCAAGTATTTTCTTCCATCCTTTCAGATGAGTAGGAACAATTTAGGTCTTCAAGGCTTCTGCCTACAAAATATCCAAAATAAATATGCAATGATCTCAGGCCATGGAAGAGCTCAAAAACGATTTTGAAAAGGATTTTGAAAATCAAGTAAGAGAGGTGGAGGAAAAATTGGGAAGAGAAATGAGAGTGATACAAGAAAACCATGGAAAACAAGTTAATACTTTGCTAAAGGAGATTTTAAAAGTGCTGAAAAAATTAACACCTTAAAAAATAGACTAACTCAAATGGCAAAAGAGACCCAAAAAGCCAATGAGGAGAAGAAAGTTTTAAAGAGCAGAAGTAGTCAAATGGAAAAGGAGATTCAAAAGTTCACTGAAGAAAATAGTTCTTTAAAAATTGAAATTGAGCAGATGGAAACTAATGACTTTATGAGAAACCAAGAAATTACAAAACAAAACCAAAAGAATGAAGAAATAGAAGATAATGTGAAATATCTTATTGACAAAACAACTGACCTAGAAAATAGATCCAGGAGAGACAATTTAAAAATTATGGGACCACCTGAAAGTCATGATCAAAAAAAAAGCCTACATATCACTTTCATGAAATTATCAAGGAAAACTTCCCTGATATTGTAGAACTAGAGGGCAAAATAAATATTGAAAGAATCCAACGATCACTTCTTGAAAGAGATCCAAAAACAGAAATTCCTAGGAATACTGTAGCCAAATTCCAGAGTTCCCAGGTCAAGGAGAAAATACTGCAAGTAGCTAGAAAGAAACAATTCGAGTATTGTGGAAATACAATCAGAATAACACAGGATCTGGCAGCTTTTACATAAGGGATTGAAGGGCTTGGAAGATGATATTCCAGAAGTCAAAGGAACTAGGATTAAAGCCAAGAATCACCTACCCAGAAAAACTGAATATAATACTTCAGGCGAAAAAATGGTCATTCAATGATATAGAGGACTTTCAAACATTCTTGATGAAAAGATCAGAGCTGAATAGAAAATTTGGCTTTCAAACACAAGAATGGAGAGAAGCATGAACAGGTAAGCAAGAAAGAGAAATCATAAAGGATTTTCTAAAGTTGAACTATTTACATTCCTACATGGAAAGATAATATTTGTAACTCAAGATTTTTCTCAGTATTTGGGTAGTTGGAGGGATTATGCACACACATACACACATGTACATATATATATATATATGGAGAGAGAGAGAGCGCACAGGGTGAGTTGATTGAGAAGAGATGATACCTAAAAAAATAAAATTAAGGAGTGAGAGAGGAATATATTGGGAGGAGAAAGGGTGAAATGGACTTGGGAAAATTATCACATATAAAAGAGGCAAGAATAAGCTTATTCAATGGAGGAGAAAGGGAGGAGGTAAGAGGGAAAAAGTGAAGCTTACTTTCATCACATTTTGCTTAAGGAGGAAATAACATGCTCATTCAATTTGATATAATGGGGACAAATAGGGTGAGGGGAATGATAGAAGGGAGGGCAAATGGGAAAAGGGAGTAATTAGAAGTTAACACTTATGAGGAGGAACAAGGCCAAAAGAGAGAATAGAATAAATGGAGGGCAGGATAAGATGGAGGATAATATAGTTAGCCTTATACAACATGACTACTGTGGAAGTCTTTTGCAAAGCTACACATATATTGCCTATATTGAATTACTTGCCTTCTTAGTGGGAATGGGTGGGGAGGGAGGAAAGAAGTTGGAATTCAAAGTTAGGAACAGATGTTGAGAAATGTTTTTGCATACAACTGGGAAATAAGAAATACAGGTAATGGGGTATAGAAATCTATCTAGCTCTACAAGAAAACAGAAAAGATGGGGATAAGGGAAGGGAGGTCATATTGAGGGAAGGGGTAATCAGAATGCAAGGCATTATGAGGTGGTGAGAGGAGAGATGGGGAGAAAATTCGGAACTCAAAGTTTTATGTAAATGAATGTTGAAAATTAAAAATAAATAAACGTTAAAAAAAAGAATTGATGATGCAATATAATAACATCATGGACAAAAATATTTATAGCAGCTCTCTTTGTGGTAACCAAAAACTGGAAATCAAGGGAATGTCTGTCAATTGAGGAAGGACTGAACAAGTTGTAGTATATGAATGTAATGGAATACTATTATGCTATAAGAAATGATGAACAGGAAGACTTCAGAGAGGCTTGCAAGATCTTATATGAACTAATGTTGAGTGAAAGGAGCAGAATCAAGAGAATTCTGTACATAGCAAAAATACAGTATGTGATGAATTTTTCTGGTAGACTTAGTCCTTCACAGCAATGCAAGGACCTAAAACATTCCCAATGGACTCGAGGCAAAACATCCAGGAAAAGAACTATGGAACTAGATCGCAGAATGAATGAGACCATTTTCTCTTGTGTTATGTTTTCTTTTATTTTATGGTTTCTCCTATTCATTTTAATGCTTCTATGCAACATGACTAAGGTGAAAATGTATTTAATAACAATGTATGTATAGAACCTATATAAGATTACACTCTGTCTCAGGGAGGAAGTGGGGAGGGAGGAGGGATGAAAGAGGAGGGAAGGGAAAAATTTAAGATATATGGAAGTGATAGTAGAAAACTGAAAACAAATAAAATAATTTTTAAAAAATATTGCGTCATGTAACCAAATAGTATTGTATTGTAAACAAATCATTACATGCACATATTCCTGCCAGTGCATACTACAGTTCCCAACAATATGCCAACACTTGCTTGCTAAGACCTGTCAGCAGTGACCTTGACCACTAATCGGTTATAACTTGCATTTTGTGTGTTTATTTGGAAAATAACGTAGTCACTATGACTTTAACTCTGTTACACAACAGATGAAACATATACGAATGGTTTTTCAAAATTTTGTTCTCTTTTTTTCTCTCCTTATGCTTCCACTACCCCATTATTTTTATTCACTCAAGATGACTACCACCCCCCTGGATTGTTCTAGCACCCCCTAGGGGGTGGTATTACCCACTTTGGGAACATATGATAGGACATAGGTAGAAGAATTGATTTCACCATCCAGGGTTGAGTAATCTACAGGAAACTAGCAAATTGGACTTGCTTGAGGAAGAGCAGTTGAGAATAGGACAGAGAGTAAATGAACTTCCAGAGGACCAGATCATGAAGAACTGTAGATAAAGAAAGAAGAACAAGGCCTGAAACCCTAGATAGAAAGTGTATTGGCCCATCCACCTGTCCCCTGATCTGAGATCTGACAAGGACAATGACTAGATAAGGTCTATGGTTGCTGATTTGGGGAATGGAGAAGGTGGATAGAAAGAAAATAAAAGAAAGGAAGAAGAAGGGAACATTTTGTAAGAGGAAAAGGACAAAGAATCAGAAAGAACCAGTGCTGGGGAATGAGCTCAGAGAGAGTCAAATGAGAGTCAAAATTAGGAACTGACAACACCATCTAAAAGACTGGTAGATGAGAGTCATAGTCCAAATCACTGGCTCTAAGGTTCAGAGCAAAGTGATAAATGAAGACTTGATTTACAAAATGAACGTGGATTCGGTTTGCTGCATTTGAATTTTAAGCTTAACGAGCTCTCTCAACTTATATAAACCAGTTCCTTCAGATTTTCTTTACCTCCATAGAAGCTACAGAGCCGGAGACAGGAAGACGGCTTTAGGTCCCAGATAGGATGAATCAGTCTTTCATTTCTGATGTTAAGGGTGGGACCACTAGGCGTCCACTGTCAGTAACGAAGGGTAGGGGCTCTTCATCTGTCCTCTGGGAACTAGGTGGCAGATAGATAGAGATATAGAGAGATGTATAGGCCTTAATCATTAGGATACCATTTCCTGGTATGGAAGGTTGGGGGAAAGCAGATTCAGGAAAACAGAAAAAGTGGTAGAGAAGAAGTTAAGAATGGACCTAATGCCTATAGTTGAGTTATAGGACTAAAAGTTTAGACTAGAACTGGAAGGGACTTTAGAGGTTATCTGGGTATGCTCATTTCTACATAAAGAAGCTGATGTTCTCTGATGTTAAATGACTTCACAAGGATCTCACAGGTAAGTAAGTGTTGAAGACCAGTCTTCTTGGCTCCAAGTACCACATAAAACCTGTCACCCTTTCCATCTGTTACCAAGTCTTCCATGCCATTTTGTAGTAAATCTCTTAGTTTCCAAACCTATGAGGTTGGAGTTCTTTAAACACAATATGTTCTTAATACATCTTTGCTGAATGAAGGAATGAGTATCGTTTTTTACTAGCAAGTGAACGAAAAGAAAAGGCAGTAAGGCCCTACCCCACATCAGTTCAAGGTGTTAAGAAATTCAAGAAAAGTACAGGGAGGTGATGATAGTGAAAATCCAGGAGATCAGTGGTTTCCAAAATTTATTCGCATCCACTTTTCTTTAAAAGAAAAAATCTATTCAAAGAATTTTCTTTGTTATATTGTATTAAAATAAAATTAAGAATTTATTATTTGTGTAACCGAACAAACACATCTTTAACACATAAAGATATATCCAACACATATAATAAATCCAAATAGCAGAAAGCTTCACATTTTGAATTATTAGCACTGATGGAGTTTTTTTAGTAAAGATTCAAATACTGTAATCACATTATATCATTTTATTTTCATGAAAACAACATAATATATATCAATATTAATAAAAATTTGGTGCAGTTTTATATTTATAATTTATAAAAACAACATAATGACAGTATTAATGTGGCTTATTTTCCCATATAAAGCTCCTCAAAATGTGACATTGATAATTTTCTTATCCATAATTCCTCTTTAACCACTAATTAAGATCAATATTTTGTCTTCATAATAGCTATTGTCAGAAAGAACCCTGCTTTATACAAAGAACATGTTATGAATGGTTATAAAATTTTTGTCATTTCATTTGAAAAACCAGAGAGCTCTTTAACTTGTACACTTCACATACAAATGCTTTCTTTGACTTACTATTTATAAGACAAGTCTAGATTAGATTGTGAGTTCTTTGAGGTTGAGACTTTTTTTTTAACTTTTTTTGTATCCACAGTACTTAGCACAATGCCTGGCACACAGTAGGCACTTAAATTCTTATCAACTTTCTAGGACAGAGTAGGATGAAATGTATCATATTTGTCCATGGCAAACAGATAGGTTTCTAATCCATTCATATCATTAAATATCTAGGTTTTTCCAATAAAACAAGTATTATTTATATAGACTGGAAAAGTGATGAATAAGCATGTTTTTATTGTTTATTTCACTTGTAGAGGAGTTATTTTTTTAATTGGGAAACATATCAAAATAGTAATTTTTGCAACTATATTATCCATAGCTCTGTTTTTAAAATTCAATCACTACATCTTTCTAGATCAGAGGATCTGCATGATATATTTAGAATATTAAGACATTCAAATGTATCCAGTATAAACAAGTCTCAGGAGGAAGTTTTTTATTGTAACATCAATGTGTTTCATATTTATAATTATCACAAAGAAAAACGTTAATTTCTTTTTTAAAAAGCTCAAACACTCTTAAAAGCACTTTGACACACAAAAAAATCCAGTATATTTTATGATAACAATGCCTTATGCTCTGCCCCAACATTATAATATAATTTTTCCAGTTTTTCCCTTAATAAATTTGTTTTTATAAATTAGATTACTTTTTTAACAACTTGAAAAGATATAGGTAGCTCCTTACTCATATTTTTCCATATAAAGGATTATTTGTGGAGCATATGATAAGAGATAGCTATTAATACAGATGGAGATTTATTAGTGAAAACTCCAGTACTATGGTCATACATCATATCACTCTCATTCTTTAAAATCCAGTAATTATATTAAACATTTCTCTTGATGTGGCATTACCATCACCTACTAAGTAACAAATCAGGATGATAGTATCTAGAGTTGTAAGAGATGTCAATGGTCGTTGGTTCCAAAATATTCATTTTACTGGTGAGGAAACTGAGGCCTGATAAGATTAAGTGACTTGTGGATGATCCCACAGTTAGTAAGCAGTCAACCTAATATAATTTCAAAAACATCTGTAATATGAGCTTCTTTAACTACATCTGTTACTGCAACTATATGCAGTATAAAATATGAGGATTTTAGTTTTCAATTAATTGATTGTAAAGGTCTTCCAACAGAAGAGCCATTACATATTCTCTATCATCTCATATGCAATAGAATAATTTGAATTTGCTTTGCATATGAACAGATAGTAGCAATGTTCCTTTTATTAAGTGAGACTTTTTATACTTGGCAATTCTGTAAGCAACTTCACATCATGTAACCCAAGGGTGGGGAACAAGTCCTTTTGATATCACAGACAAGGTTTTTGAAAAATGTTTGATTTTTTTAAGACAAAATTATCTTTGGAAAATTTATTTTTCCACGCCAATATCTATATACACATTTTTAATAAGTTATTTCAGCTTATTAGGGTGTAACTTCACTGCTGCGAAAGCAGTTATTCAAAAGAAGCAGTGGTTTTCCCTCTCCATCAATAATAGTATTTGTTAAACTCAATGATACATGTAGTGACTTATTTCTTTCGATTTAGGCCTTATATTTGATATTTCTGTATTTCTAGTATGTAAACTGTCTCTATTGTCTTGGCTCATTCTGGTTTGCACGAATGGATTTTAAAATTTAACTGGTTATGCATTTATCCTTTTACAAAGGAATAAATAGTATTTCATTTGTTAAAAATTAAACAATAATTTAAGAAAATTGGATTTAAATTTAATTATTGAAAATTTCAATATTTGGTTATCTATAACCAATTCTCGAATTGTTTCAATTTCATAAAGATACTGCTTTTTTTGGAAACCAGTTTATTATATTATACTTCACAAAATGAATAATGCTAAGAAATAGAACATGGAACTTTTAACTTTCAAATAAAGATTGTTGAACTTCAAGTATATGTATTTCACATTCAAACACTGCAAATAGTGTGATTTTGTCACTGTCTTTAAACTGAGCTTGCAGGTCTTCAAGAGAAGCCTCGACAATCACTCATCAGTTATGTTATAGTTGGAATTCTTTTCATGTATAGATTGGAATAGATCACTGATGTTCCATCCAACCTCAAAACCTGTGATTCGGTGAACTTACCCCACAGTTATAGTAATCAATCACATGCATGATGAAATTCAGTCCATGATGAGTCAAATTCCACCTCATTTTTTAAAAAAATTTATTATTTTCAGTTTTCAACATTCATTTCCACAAAATTTTGAATTTCAAATTTTCTCCCTTCTCCCGTCCCTTCCACCTCATTTTTGTAAACTATATTAAACACTCCCAATGTTGTATTTACTGTCACTTGGAATGAATTTCCCATGTCAATCTTTATTCTGTTGACTTTGACTTAAACTTTGTTTTCATTGCAAAAGCAGACAAATAGAAACAGGAGTTGTACTAGAATATATCCAATAATTTTGGCCATTGCTACTAACCACCTACCATCCCAAGGGGATGCTCAGGACTTTGGAAGACTCTGCAGTAGAGAATGCCAGGTGGCTGGAGCACAGCTTGGCCAGTGTAGAAGTGAGACAGCTTCATGAGATAGGGAATGGAAGAAATAGGTAGCTTCTGCTCCCCAGTCTGGGGTCTCTTAGCACCACATATTTACATAGCACCAAGGAAATACTTCCACTTGCTTGTGGTACAGTGAGAAGCACACTTAACCTTGAATCTCAGTTTCATTGCTTGCTACCTGCATAGCCTTCAACATGCCTCAGTTTCCTCATCTTAAAAAAGAGAACAAGTTCAAATAGATTGTGTGTGTGTGTGTGTGTGTGCATGTGTGTCCTTTCAATCTCTAACTGTTCTTTCTGGGAACAGGGTCATGGGATCAAAAACTTAGAGCTAAAAAGACCTTAGAGTTTATTTCATTTAACCTCCTCATCTTACAGATAAGGAAGTTGACACCACAGAGATTAAGAGATTTGTTATAAGGTCACACAGTTATTAAGTGGATTGAAACACAGGTCCTCTGAGTCCAAATCTAGTACCCTTTCCCCTATACCACACCAGTTTACAAACACACTAGTTATCTGGAAATGTTTCCTTACCCCCAAGTTACTTGGAAATATAGAATGTTAAGAATTGGAAGGGTCCTTAGAAATCATATAATCCATATTTCATAGGAGGCCCAGAGAGGGAAAATTATTTGATGGAGGTCACTTAGCTTGAAATTAGAACCTGCCTTCTGACATTTTTATGTGTCCCTTAACGACTTTGGGGGTTCATTATTCCTAAATTCCTGTGTGCGGCTATCACAGAAACTGAAAGCATGTGCAGAATACCAAACAAAACCAATTGTTATGAAAAATGCACTTGGATTATTACATTTGTATTGCTTTTTATTATTTTTATTTCATTTTATATTTATTATTACATTTTTTAGCTTTGTTAATAAGCATGCCTTCATTTCTACATTGCTTTAAAGTTTCCATTGTGTTTCCTTCATAACAACCTTAGGGCAGATTTTTTTTGTTGTTGGCACTTTCTAAATTTTGTTGCCCAAGGACAAAGTCCTGGTCATTCAACCATAGTTATAGATCTAATAGGTCTAAAAATCCTAGACTGATTCAGTATATCTTGGGTCAGAGTGATCAGATCCTGCTTCTTCTGAACTGCTTCCAGAAAAGGGAAATGACACTTGGAAGGATGTTACAACTTCATCACATGCAAGAGAGAAACCAGTGCTGGTGGTTCTTGGAGGAGAAATCTGAGAGGAAGAAGAAAAGTGAGAAGGGGGACAGGCTAGCAGCCTCACATATTTAACATTCATTCAGCCACTTAGCAACTATTTATTAAGTAGCTCCTCTATATAGAACCTTCTGCTAGGCCCTGGGGATGTGCAAAGTTGACAGAAGATAATCCCTGACTTCAAAGAGTAGAGGAGAGCCAAAAGACAAATAACTCTAATAAACAATATGTGATAAGTGCATTGGAGAGGCATAGAAACAAAGCTAGACGTAAGGTTGGAGAGTGAAGGTCCTTCCTGAGCAAGAGACAAGGGAGGCAACCTTTCTGTGAAAGGGAACATTGAAGCAGAACTTCAAAGTCTTGGTAAAGAGTGAGAAGACAGCACCTTCCAGGCACAAGATAAAATGGGAGTGAATGCAGAAGCTGCAGGGTTAGATGGTGGTTTGTCCTTCGTTCTAGAAGAGTTCTATGACATCAGGGAGGTGACACCATGACAGACAAGTGAATTGGATTTAAGTGAAGCAGAGCAGTGCAGTCACCAGCCTCACTTTCTCCTCCAGAATCATCTGGAGGATCAAGATGCCTGGAGATAGTGGGAGTAGGCAGGGGAAGACCTTGGCCTTTTTAAGGTAAGGTCTTTAACAGATCTAAGGTGATTAAGGTTGAATTAGTACTAAGACAGAGAATGGTCTCTTTTACCTAGTCTTTCTCTTCTCCCCCGCTTCCCCCTTCCCAAAATCAATCTGTAGGGGAAAACCTTCAGGGTTTCTGGCCAAGACAGAAATAATTGCTACTTACATTCCTTCTGAGCCAATCAGGGCCCAAACAATGACCAAAAAGAGCTTGGCCTGGGACCTATTGTTGGCCAATCAATGAAAGTCGGAGTGATTTGGGATTGAGGATGGTTTTTAAGATAGAAAAAAAAAAAGTTTCATGTCATGGCATCATGTCCCTCATGTCATAGACCTCTATGAGGTCACTCTAAGAGTGAAGGACAAACAACTTGTGTGAGTAGAAAATGTACTGCCCCACTGGAGACCCAACCAGAACTAGCCAGTTGGAAAACATATCCTGCTTCCTTCCTTCCTTCCTTCCTTCCTTCTTTCCTTTTTTCTTCCCTTTCTCCCTCTCTCTTTTTCATATTTCTTTTCTTTCTTCCTTTCTTTCCTTCTTTCCTTCCTTCCTTCCTTCTTTCTTTCTTTCTTTCTTTCTTTTTTTCCTTTCCCTCTATTCACAAAAGGTATCAGACCCTTACCTACAGGTAGTCTGCTCAAAAGGAATATAAATTTAATCTGTGCAGGGTTAGAACATATTAAGGGAAGCAAGTTTGTCTATTTTGGCAGAAGTGTACTACAAGGTAAGCAGAATGAGTTCAGGTAAAAGGAGTTTGGTACCAGTCTGTAGAAGACCTTGAATGCCAGCATGGGAATTTGAACTTTGAAGACTTGAGTCCAAATCCAGACTCAGACACTTACTTGCTATGTAACCCTGGACAAGTCACTTAACCTCTGACTACCTCAGTTTCCTCATCTGTAGAACTGGGATAATGAGAGTACCTACCTCCTGGAGTTGCTGCGAGGAACGAACACTTAGCACAGTGTCTGGCACATAGTAAGTGGTATATAAATCTTGGCTGCTATTACTATTATATGTGATCCAGTGACACCAATCTCCTTGAACTTCTTTGCTCATGAAACTTCAACTCCAAACTCCAGAGTATGTTCACTGACAGCACCCATGCCTAGAATTCTCCCCCTCCTCCTATCCATCTCCTATTTACTTCCAGTCTTAGTTAATATTCCATCTTCTGCAAGAAACCTTTACCAGTCCCCCTCAATAAGAATGCCTTCCCTCAGTGATTATCACCAATATAGATTTGTTTGCATACAGTTGTTCACATGTTGTCTCTCCCATTAGGTGATGAGCTCCTGAGGAAAGGGACTGGTTTTTTGGCTTTCTTTATGTTCCTAGTACTTAGCACAGTGCCTGGCACACAGCAGGCAGCTAGGATTGAGTACTGGGAACTTTGTCCAGGGCATCAAATATTTTGTTCTTGTTCAGTCATGCCTGACTCTTCATGACCCTGTGGATTGTAGCATGCCAGGCCCTTCTGTCCTCCTGAAGTCTATCTAAGCCCCTGTTCATTGCTTCCATTCCACTATCTATCCATCTCATCCTCTGCTGTTCCCTTTTCCTTTTGCCTTCAGTCTTTCCCAACATCAGTCTTTTCCAACAAGTCTTGTCTTCTCATTATGTGGCCAAAGTACTTAAGCTTCAACTTCAATATTTGACCTTCCAGTGAACAATCTGAATTAATTTCTTTAAGTATTGACTGATTTGACCTCCTTGCTGTCCAAGGGATCCTCAAAAGTCTTCTCCAGCACCACAATTCAAAAGGGTCAGTTTGGAGGCACTCAGCTTTCTTTATAATCCAACTTTCTAGTCCAATACATCACTACTGGAAAAACCGTAGCTTTAACTGCGTGGACTTTTGTTAGCAAGATAATGTCTCTGCTTTTTAATATGCTCAACAAAGTTTAGAGTTTGCCAATAACACCATATGAGTTGTAATAAATGCTAATTGACTGATGACTCACACCCCTGAGATCAGATTCCTCTCTCACTGGACTGGCAAATTTTGTTGCCCTTTTGGGCAACCTTTCAAACCCTACCCTAGTCTGCCTCTCAGGGATATAGTAACCAAATGTTCAAAGCTCAGTAGGGTGCCGAAAAAGCAATGCATTCTGCTCCATAAGGGAAAGAAAAAAGGAAATTCAAGTTGGCTTTGTGCTTCCTGCTCTAGGCCTCGGTACTTTTGGGTATTCATTTATCTTCATGGGACTTTCATTGTGTTCCAGATTGCATGCCTGATACTTAGTGCCTGAACATTCCTCTTTTAAATAGCTCTAATCTATTAACAGGCTTTTATTCTATGTGTTCTGTTTATTCTATTATCAGGTTGTTAAGTGACCTTTTACAGGATGCATAGCTTTATCTACATCATTACTGGGCAATGATTTTACATGACAGCTTGCATTCTGCTGAAAGTAGAGTTTTGAAAAGGATTCTGCTGAAAACTTGTGCACTTTAATCAGGGAAATCCAGTATCATACCACTTGTTTTTCATAGTTTTCTACTCATTTCATAATGGCAACAGTATCACAAAATGTTTTTTTTTCCCTCTCCATTCATTTATTCTTTCCAAAAATTACCATTTCTTTCATGGGATTAATATCAACTAAAAAAATGATCTGATCCAAGAAGGAAAAACTAGCAATTGTAATAAATCATATACACATAGATGATTATATAGATATGGTATATGCGACATATATAAAATAAAAACAAATAAAATAAGTAAATAGAAAAATATATATATATCTAAGCTGAATTCTTAAGTTTTGTTAGAGAGCTTAAAGAGACCTTAGAGATTGTAGATTCAAACCTTCTTATTTCATACTTGGGGAAACTGAGGCCCAGAGAACTTAAAAGACTTGCCCAGGGCCATAAAGTGCTAAATAATTAGCTTTCTAGGAAACTGAAGTTTTAAGATATTGACTACAATCAGCAGTATTGAGCCTAGTTCCTGTGATATTTATGAATGACAAGAAGAGAAATTAACATTCTTTTATAAAAGAAATACAAATCAGGCAGTTGATACCAGTGTGTACCTTTTCATATTTAAAGCATAATATACAAATCAGCAACTCTGATGGCCTTTGACATGTTTGCATGTGATAAATTTATAACACCATTCATAAAATGACTTGATACAAAGTAACACTCAAGGCTTTCCAGGTTTGCTAAAAGCATGAGGCTACCTGAGAGGAGTGGTTCAACCTTGAGTCCTTTATTTAGATCTAGTCCTCATCACTGTTCCAAACTTCCTAACAGTCCTCATTTATTCTTTAGGCAGATGAAAGGGTGATTATCCAAGAGGCAGTTTGGGTATATTGGAAGAAATGCCCAATTTGGAGTCAGAGCACCTGGATTTAAATATGGGCTCTACTATTTATTTCATGGACGACCTTGAGCAAATCTCTTCTCTGTGGGTCCCAGCTGCCTCATCTGTAAAGGGTTCACAGCTAGCTAATACAATGGAGAAAGCACTACAACTGGAGTCAGGAAGTCTTGACTTTCAAGTCTGGCCTTACACACTCATTAGCTGTGAGATCCTGGGCAAGGGACTTTGCCCCTGTTTCCTTACTAGTAAGATGGGTCTAGTAGGAGTACCCATCCCTCAGAGTTGTTGTAAAGATCAGTCGAGGTGATATATGTAAAGCACTTTGCAAACCTTAAAACACCATATAAATACTAGTTGTCATTGTTATTAAAATGAGAGGATCCTAATAGATGAACAAACCTGTGGTTTAATGTATGCACAGACCAGCCTTCTTGCTGTTCTTTGCACATGACATTGAACCTCCTTTTGCACTGACTATGGTTTCCATCCCTAGAATGCACTTCCTCCTCATTCTTGCCTCTTAGAACCCTTGGCTTCTTTCAAAACTGTTCAAACACAACTGGTCAGCACCCTTTCCACAGAAAAACAGAAAAAACTTGCATTTGTCTTATAACATTTTGTATAATTTATTTTCAGATATGCTGACTCCTCCAATAAATCATATGCTTACTGAGAGCAGAAAATATTTACATTTTGTCTTTATAGTTGAGTACCTAGCATAGTGCCTGGAAAATCATAGAAACTTAAATAAATGCATTTTGGTTGGTTGGTTGATGGATGACAGTAGACTGGACTGAACACTATCCTCTACTATTTCATAGGTATCCAACACCCTGAACCAGATTAAAATGTAATTTGGAAATATTTAACCAAACAGAGGCAGGTAGGTCACATAGTGGATAAAACACTGGATCTAGGATCAGGAAGTCCTTACAAGATGTGTGACCCGAGGTAAATCACTCTATTTGTCTCAGTTTCCTGAATCACAAAATAGAGATCATACTAGCACCTTACCTCCCAGGGTTGTTGTGAGAATCAAATGAGATGTTATTTATAAAGTGCACAGTAGGTACTATATTAATGCTAGTTGTATATCAAAGTCCTTATCTTCCCAAAGTGTGGGGAGAGGAGGAGAGGAAGGAATTTGAAACTTTAAAATTAAGAAAAAGAAAGTTAAAAATTGCTTTTACATGTAAATGAGAAAAAATAAAATAAAAACATTCTTAAATGAATATTTCTCTTATTATTAATAAATATTCTCTTATATTTTTATTTATTTTAATGATTACTACAAAATTATCATTAAAATACAATAAAATATAAATTATGTTATTTTGTGGTTTTCTAAGTCAAAATACTACCCAAAGGGATCCTTATATATTGCTTAGAGGCCTCGTTTCTACTTGAGTTCGACATCACTGTTCTACTTGGTTATGTGTCAGACTCTATAGTTTCTGACAGTGAAATGAAAAGCTCAGTACTAGATGGTATAAGAGGCAGCTATGACCTGGTGAGCAAAGAGTTGGTCATGCGGTCCAGAAGACTGGAGTGAAGTCTGGCCACTGACACATTCTTGCTGTTTGAACCCTCAGTGCTTCAGGCAACCCTCTAAAACCATTAATTGAAAGATAAGTATTGATATGCATCAGTAAAAGGAGCTTCCTCACTGGGAGTTCCCAATGAAGTTGAAAGATTGAATCTTTGCCTCTGGGGAAAAAATTAGGAACGGCTAGTTTATGAGGGATTAAACTAGCGAATGATAAAGTATGCCTAAACAAAAGCAGTCCTAAGTAGGGAAGCCCAAAACAGCAAGTCTAAGTGACTGTGATGGTGACCGCCCCATGCCTCTTAGTGCTGACGTCCAATATTTCAGACCCCTTCCCCGCAAAAAAATTATATGGCACATGATATTCTTAATCCAGTACTCAAGGATTTGTAAGGGTCTTATGTCAGATTAGGCAAATAACCCTCCCTCTGGAACACAGCTCCCAGAAGGAATTGGGGTCAAAGGGTGAATGAGCCTCTCTATCTTCTTACCAGCCTCCTTAGTGCCAACTGCCTTGCTTGGACCCAGAGACCTTACCTTGGAGGGCTAAATCGATTCAACTCCAGAATTCCCATCCTAAGTCCACCTTCTCCCTTGATTGGTGGGTGAGTGCTTCACCATAGCTAACCACATCCAGGTCAGTTCCAGTCATGCTTTCCTATACTCCTCAACCATCTTCTTACTATCTCTGCTGCTACCACATGTATATCACCTCCCCATCTTCCTTTCTAGTTCTAGAACCAAAATCAAATCAATACTACAATTACTACCAGAAAGGAAATTTCAATCTACTCTCCAGTAGCTCCCTTTGCCATCTCTATCACTTAGGACGTCAGAAAGCCTTTCTTTGGCTACCATATGTGTCTTCTTCTAGTTGTCTTCTAGTTTGTCAATTAATCATGTCCAGCTCTTCATGACCCCATCTTTTGGTGAGGAGGGGAGTGGTTCTTGCCAAAGATACTGGAGTGGTTTACTATTTCCTTCTCCATTTCATTTTACAGATGAGGAAACTGAGATAGTATTAAGCGACTTGCCCGGGATCACACAAGAAGTGAGTGTCTGAGGCCAAATTTAAACTCAGGTCCTTCTGACTCCAGGGCCAGCACTCTGTCCCCTGCTCTACCTAGCTGCCCTGTGTGTGTGTCTGTCAGAATGTAAGTTCCTTGAGGACAGGGATTGTCTTTGGTTTTGTTTTTGTATATTTAGTGCTTAGCACACAGTGAACATATAATACGTTCTCTTTGTTTTAATTTGTAAAAGTGACCTTCAAGGTGCTAATCTTTGAGGTTTCTACATAAATAATTAAATAAGCAAAGCTTGGTGTTAAAAGATAGAGACAGAGCTTGATGATAAAGAACACAGTCATGGTAGCCTTTGGGAAAGTTTCTCTCCTTTCCTGTCTCTTCCACAAGTCTGCAGAGGGCCACAGAGGTGAGTCAGATCCTAAGATAGACCTTGGAGCTAAGACCATGACCTAGAGGCAGGAGCTGCTGAAACAGAAAACTTTGGGAGGTGTAACTGGTGCCAAACATGACCGTCTACCTTGGCCAGCATGAGCAAAAGGGAACTTCAAGCTGAGTTAGCTCACTCCTCCAGCCTCCTGCTCCTGAACTGTGTGGAAATGGGAGGGTGTTGTTGAGTGACTGAACTTCCTCCTTGTCTGTTGTTCTCTCAAAGCTTGAGAAACTGAAGAGAAAGAACTTCAGCATATTAATATGAGGTTGCCTTTGGGAGAATGCAGGCAGAAAGTGTTTGGGATGTCACATTTTATATGTGGCTAATTTAGTTAATATCCAGTTAACGAGGAGATGTGAATAGAAACACTTGGAATTTGGGGGAAAAAAAGGAGTATTTGTCTGGTTGGTCGGTGGGGAGGACTCAGCTGATGAATGACAAGTCATTTCTAAATAAAAGTGTCTTAACCAAAAGGACCCAGTACCAAACAGTAAGGAGCGGATCCATGAGCAGATGCATGAGCGACTGATGCTCCCTTGCCTGTGCTGCTGACTGCTGACAGGCCTACCTAGTTAGCATAGGTAGACTGATGTATATTACAACTCTTCTCCCCCTCAGCAGATGGTCCTTCATAGTTGTTATGGTTGAAAAATTAATCTTCCTGAAGTTAATCTAATGATGAGCTTCTCTAAACCACCTTGGCTTGGTCCCAGGAATATAGATATTCTATCATGAGGCTGATGGTTAAAGCTTATTCAGCTTAGTAAAAAAAAAAAAAGTCAGACCTTAGAAGAAGCCATGGTCATCTGTCCACTACAGAGATATAGCAGAGGATGTATAATGCACTCACCTGAAAACATCAGGAAGCTAGTTGATTTCTCGTCCCCAGTTTGTCAGTGAACCTGGGACAAGTTGGCATGCCTGTCTCTATCTGATATAAGGACTGATCATACATAGTTTATATAGTGTTCCTAGCTCCATTGAGGAAGGTGCTGAATCAATAACACAATTTATTCACACTCCATTAGGTTCTTCCAGGGGTCACTGGTGCAGGGATGTTCCTCAGCCAGTCCCACATAGGGTTTATAAGTAGCAGTGATGCGGTGAATTCTGAAGGCTTAGTGAATATTAATAATGTTAATATTGAGGTGAATATTATTTTCCCCAGTTCACATGAGAAAGGTCCTAATATATTCAAATAAACCAAAGCTTTTCTATATACATGGCTGAAAGATCCGTCTGTGCTCCTAGTCCCTGGGCAGGTTACATTCCCTCTGACTTCACCTGAAAGGCACCACAAAACAAAGTGGTTATCCCTCCATTAGGGAATGTTTGAAGAAACTGAGGAACATTAACATAAGGGAATATTATTGCATCCCCAAAAATGGTAAATAGGAGGAATTCAGAGGGATGTGGGAAAAAGAACAAATTGATACAGGGCAAAATAAATGGAACCAGGAAAATGATATATATATTATGATTATACTAAAGAAAATGAGAAGCATGCTACAAGGCAGACAAATACTAATTGCAATAACCAATCTCACTTACAAGAACACACATCCTCTTCTGTGGAGAAGCAGGGACTGGATACAGAAGGCAGAATACACCATGTCACCAGGTCCTGGAGTTCTGGCTTTGCTTAGATATTTTTCTTTGTTACAAGGGACTACCCACTGTAAGGAGAGGATAAGGGAAATTACTGGCATATTAAGTCAAGGACCACAAAAACTTTTAAAAAGAAATAGTAAAATAATAGCTAACATAAAAACTAACATTTATTTAGCCAGACCAGCCAGGTGGTACAGTGGATGGAGTCAAGTCTGGAGTTAGGAAGACTCATCATTCTGAGTTCAAATCTGGCCTCAAACACTGCTGTTGTGACCCTGGGCAAGTCACTTAACCTTGTTTGCCTCAGTTTCCTCATCTATAAAAGGAGCTAGAGAAGCAAATGGCAAACCACTCCAGTATCTTTGCCAAGAAAACCCCAAGTGGAGTCACAAAGGATTGGACGTGACTGACCAACAAAATCTATATAGTGCCTTAAGATTTGTAAAGCACTTACCAAAGAGGGGTTAAGTAACTTGCCTAGGGTTACAAAGCTCATAGGTGTATGAGGCTGGATTTCCATTCAGGACTTCCTAACTACAGGTCCAACATTCCAGGTCCAGTTCCCTGTGTCACTTAGCTACCTCTAAGGAAAGAAAAGCCAAGCTATTTGTGTTCCAAGGAACGTCTGTTTTTGTTTTATTTCCTTTTCTCTCATTCTCAAGATCACACCCTCACCTGTGTGGAGATAAAAGGGAACGTCAAGCTGCCAGTCTGTTTTCCTCGTCTGTGCCCCAGGAGGGCACTCACGGAAGGGGAACAGAAGTAGAACACAGCTTCTTGTCTAAGTTTTTCACCCCAGGGAAGAACCTGGTCGCCAAGCAGTGATCTGACACCCATACATTTTGAGCTCTGTCTCCATTTCCTGAATGTGACTCACCACAAAGCTTAAGCCAAAGTAACATTTAGGTAGTATGAACATGAATGGGGAGGAAAGAGGATCAAATACCTTTTGTTCCCAAAGGGAAACTACACGGAGCAGCAACACCCTACATTGGCATGCTGAGGCACAGTCGCAGGCCACAACTGTGGTTTCTAAACCAATGCCAGGGATTGAAAGGGGGTGGGGGGGGCCGAGACAACAAACCCAAACATACAAAAACCAGCACTGTGGTTCAGCAGCGGCAGCACTTGGCTCTGGGAGGAGACCTCATTCATGCTGTCTCCCACTCCTCTGTTGGGAGATCAATTCTCCTTCTAATAGGTTTCTCATAACATTCTGTTATGTGTGTGCACGCAAGTCTGTGTGTGTGTGTGTGTGTGTGTGTGTGTGTGTGTGTGTGTGTATTGGTATAAGATGCTGTGTAGGACAGGCACACAACCTCTGTAGCTGTCACGATGAGGGTCTTTGGTATTTTACGTTGTTATTGTTAGGGATTTCTTCCCTAGTGACTGGAGAAATGGCTCCATTGTTTCATTAGCTGGAAATCTGGATCTCATCTCTGGAAGTGGGATTTGGAACAAAACGATTGCGTCTTAATGAAAAGATTGCTCCAGAGTTGACGAGCCCCAGTATTTGTATAAAATGGGGCTCATGTTTTGTTCCTTCAGAAGTAACATGCCATGCTCTCTCATGTCTGGGTTTATGTATCATTTCATACCACTTGCCAGTGTTCTAAATAAAGAAGATATGGCTAGATGTTTGAAATCTTGAAGAAAAAAAGAGAGAGAGAGAGAGAGGAAAAAAAACCTTAGTGGACTGCAGATTTGTTTATAAAAACGAAGGCTAGACATTTTCTTGGATCTTTGTTAGAAATGACATCCTATACTGATGCCCTTTCCGTAATCACTCCACTAACCACTTCCAGGCCCTCAGATTGGGTTGCAGTGCTCTGATGATGTTTAGCTTTATTCTTATTAAGGAACCATGTCCCTCTTGATTATCCTTTTCTCTGTATGACTTGAGGAGTACAAGGCTTCTCAGTCTAAAGTATTACAAATCACTCTGACTTTCCCCTGGCCTAGTGTCTGCTGGTATCCATGCTATCTGGCCAATGATCTTCCAGCAATCCTTTTCCTAATTTGGTCCCACTGTCAGTCTGGCAACAATGAGACACTGTACCCTAGGAACCTGGGAGCTCAGGATCATAGATTTAGAACTGGAAGGGGCATTAGGGTTCATCTAGTCCATTTTTTTTAATTTTACAGATGAGGCAACTAAGCAAAAGAAACCTTAAGAGGGGTTACTGAAAGACAGAATTTGAACTCGGGCTATATATGCCCTAGGCCAGTCCCAGTTAAATTCTAAGCATACCAGTTTTAAGAGCTTTAGATTTGAACTTGGGGGGATGTAGGTTCAAGTCCAGCTTTGTCATTTATTAGCTACTCTGGACAAGTCATTTGATCTCTCTGAATCCTAATTGTCCCGTTTCTAAAATGCGGTTAATAATAACTGCACTCTGTCCCTCACAGGATGATTGTGACAAAAGTGCTTTGTAAACCTTAAAGGCTCTAGAAATCTGGGCTGTTTCCAGAGATATCATTTGCATTAAGGTGTGCTGCAGGAGCCAGAGATGTTTGATCCCAGGATGCTAAAAGTTTTCTATGCTGCTGAAGGACTGACCAATGCTAAGAACAGGTCGGGGTAGAGACGGTAGAGTTCAACATGATTTGGAGGCATGGGAGGTTCTACTGCAGGACAATGAAGTCTTTAGCCTACAGAAAGGAAAGGAATCATACCCTGAACAAGGTTGCTGCCACAGGAGGCCAGCAGTGCAAAAAAGGAAGTACATCCTAGAAGGGTGCTGTTGGCATCCCTTCAATTTTCCACATGGGACAAAGTGCAAGTGGTTCTGTCCTGTTAACAAGTCCCCATGTCTATCAATATCACAGTAACTAAAAAGGTGGAGACAAACAGTGGCATAAATTCCCCAAACCACCCAAATGTCAGGGTCATTATAATCTGATCAGGGATCCACATAAGCATGCATTGTAAATGTTTAACAATCAACTCTAAATATATATGTGTGTGTATGTGTATATTCATTTCTATATAACAACCCACTTTTAATACTTTTTCTACCATTTCCTTAAGTTTAGACAATCAACAAAACAATAAACCAAGTCCTGACCTGTAGAACTTCCAAAGCATAGATGTTCACACTAAAAATGTATCCATTTTGCTCTCAAGAGCCAGTAGAAGTTGGCTCTAGCATACCCCTGGACCTGCAACTTCTGCAGATTACCATTTCACAGAAGCTGTATTTTCCTTCTTTCCTCCTTTCTTGCCTTACCTTCTGAAATGTGCCACATTGCAAGGGGAACCTTCTTCATAATGTCCTATTAGAGGTTGTTACAAAACATAGAATTCATCTGATCCGATGAAATGCTGACATACTAGAGTAGTGTTTCTTCATTTTTATCACTCTGTCAATAACCATTTACTAAGCACTTACTATGTATTAGAAACTTTGCTTAGAGCTGGGAATTCAAAAAGAGACAACACAATGGAACCTATGCTCTAAGAACTTACAATCTCATGGGGAATTCAATCTGCAAGAAAATATTATAAGCTAGCTATGTATACAGGATAAATAGGAAATAATTAATAAAGAGAAGGCACTCAAATTAAGAAAGGTTGGGAAGAGCTTCTTGTGTGAGATGGGATTTTAAATGAAACTTGAGGGAAGCCAGGGAAGCGAATAGGCAGCAATAAGGAGAGAACATTCCAGACATGGAGGAAAGCCATGAGCTAAGAGATGGAATGCCTTATTCAAGGAATAGCAAGGAGGTCAGGGTCACTTATTGAACTAGAAAGGTAGGGATAGAGCTAGGTTATAAAGGACTTTGAATGCCAAATATAGGATTTTTATATTTGATTCTGGAGACAAAAGAAAGTCACTAAGGTTTGTGGAACAGGGAGTTGTCATGGTTAGATCTATCTATGCTTTAGGAAATTCACTTTGGCAGTGGAGTGGCGAATATATTCAAGACTTGAGGCTCATCATCAACTTATTGCAACATTCTAGGTCTGAGGGGATGAGGACCTCCACCACCATGTCAGAGTCAGAGGAGGGAAAGGGGTATGTTGAACAGATATTGCAAAGCTGAAATCAATAAGCTTGGCAAAAAAAAATAGAATATTGTGGGGTAAGAGATAGTGAGGAGTTGAGAATGACTCCTAGGTGGTGAGCCTGAGGGACGGAGAGGATGGTGTTGTCCTCTACAACTATAGGGAAGGTTGGAGGAAAAAAGGGTCCAAGGGAAAGATGATGAATTCCTTTTTAAACATGTTGAATTTAAGATGTTTACTGGACATTCTGTTCAAGATGGCCATTAGAGATGTGAGATTAGAGGTCAGCAGAAAGGTTAGGGAAGAATAGATAAACATAAGCATCCTCAACAGAGAGATAATTAAATCTATGAGAGTTGATGACATCACCAAGTGAAGTAGTCTAGAGGGAGAAGACCCTGTGGGACACCCACAGTAAGTAGGCATGACTCAGATGAGGATCCAGCAAAGAATACTGAGGAACATTATAAGAGGTAGGAGGAGAACCAGGAGAGAGTGACATCCTGAAAACCGAGAGACAAGAGAATGATTTTTCTAGAGAAAAGGGAGAGATCAACAGTATCAGAGGCTGAAAAGAGGTCAAGAAGAATTAGTATCAAGAAGAGGCCATTGGATTTAGCAATTAAGAGATTCCTAGAAAGTTTGGAGAGAGCAGTTACAGTAAAATGAGATCAGAAGCCAAACTGTAAGGAGTTAAGAAGTGAGTGATATTTTACTAAATATATCCAATATTTAGTAAAAATACCCTGCTCTCCTTACACAGGGCCTTCCCAACAAGTACTGCTCCAGAAGGCAATAGTTTCCAATCTTTTACTGCATGCTGGAGACAAATGTCCCAAATCCAGCCATTCAGAAAACTAACTACACTCAAATATGAATTTAAACTTAAGCAAATATAAATTGGACCATGCTGAAACAGTTAGGAACAGGCAAGGCATTCTTTAGTGACTGAGCCAAAATTGCCAAATATAAGGATCAAATCCCACCTCTATCATTTCATCCCCAGCATGTCCTCTTTGAGCTATACTTCATCTGTAAAATGGGAGCCATCTATGCCCCCACCACAGGGCTATAGTAAGGAAAGCTCATGGAAAGACCAATAGTCTTACATTCAAAAGACAAGGTTCCCATGCCAGTTCTGACACTTACTAACTGTATGATCCTGGGATAATTCTTCTTACATAGCTGTATCTGGGTCTTGGTTTCCTTATTTGTAGACTGCCTTCATTGCAACACTGTATTGAGGAAAGTACTGTGTCCAGAGATTCCTAAAGTGTGTAATAATGCCTCCTGGAGGGGGGTGGTGTTAGACAGATCCAAGGAGGCAGTAGTAGCCTTGGGTTCAACTGGAGGGTGTTGAATATAAATAAAGGGATAGTGGAAATATAAGGAAAGAAAAAAAGATAAGAAAATTTTGAAAAACCATTTGTACATGTTTCATCTGTTGTATAACAAAGTTAAGTCATAGTGATTACATTATTTTCCAAGTAAACACACAAAATGCAAGTTATAACAGATCAGTGGTCAAGTCCACCAACAGTAAGTATTGACAGATGATTGTGTCATGCATTGTAGGGAAATCCAGCATGCATCTTTGTGCCTGTAATGACTTGTACTATACAGTTACATGATGCAATATCACATCATCAAATTTCAATGTAGGAAAACACCATAAATTTTTAATAAATTATTAAATTTAAGATGCATCTTCTATTTTCCTTTTTTTTGAAATGATGCAAATTTCAAAAAAAAACTGTCAAAGGGTAAAAGATTTCCAGGGGGGTGCTGAGTATTTTTTAAAAGGGAGTGCTAGAGGGGGTGCAGCCAAGATGGCAGAGTAGAAGAAGGGACCTGCTAGAGCTCTCCCCCTAAATTCCTCAAAAAACCTGTAAAAAATGACTCTAAATATATTCTAGACCAGCAGAAGCCACAAAATGACAGAATGAAGCAAATTTCCAGCCCAAGACAATCTTGAAGGTTGACAGCAAGGGTCTATCACACTGGGCTGGGAGCATAGCACAGTTTGGAGTGGGCCATACCAGCATGGACAGAGCTGGAGCAGGCCTTAGGGGATTGAATTGCGGGTAGCTGCTGTGGTTTCGAGACTTCTCAACTCACAAATGCCAAAGGCAGCTTCAAAAGTCATGGGAAGAGTATGTCACCTGGCTGAGAGGGGAGCGTGGTCCAGTCGCAGCCCCAGCCCCAGCTCCAGCCACAGCCCCCAACCACAGCCCTAACCCCAGCATGGCAGTAACCACTGCTGAAGTAGAGGCTGCTTCTGAAGCCCTTCCCTTAACAAAGAGCTCAAAAGTCAAGTAATTGGCTGGGAAAATAAGCAAATGGAGGAAAAAAGAAACAGATTGTAGATTCTTACTTTCTTGGTGAAGAAGTATTTTCTTACGTCATTGGTGACAAGGATGATCAAAACATACAGACAGAAGAAGACAACAAAGTCAAAATTCCTGCATCCAAAATCTCCAAGAAAAATACGAATTGGTCTCAGGCCATTGAAGAGCTCAAAAAAGATTTTGAAAAAGCAAGTTAGAGAAGTTGAGGAAAAATTGGGAAGAGAAATGAGTGATGCCTGAAAATCAAGAAAAGCAAGTCAATCAACTTGCAAAAGGAAATCCCCCAAAATGCTGAAAAAAATAACATCTTTAAAATTAGACTAACCCAAATGGCAAAAGAGGTCCAAAAAGCCTTTGAGAAGAATATCTTAAAAAGCAGAATGGGCCAAATGGAAAAAGAAGTCCAAAAGCTCACTGAAGAAAATAATTCCTTAAAAATTAATATGGAGCAAATGGAAGCTAATGACTTTACAAGAAATCAAGAAATTACAAAACAAAATCAAAAGAATGAAAAAATAGAAGACAATGTGAAGTATCTCATTGGAAAAACAACTGACCTGGAAAATGGATCCGGAGAGATAATATAAAAATTCTTGGACTACCTGAAAGCCATGATCAATAAAGGAGCCTAGACATCATCTTTCCAGAAATTATCAAGGAAAACTGCTGACCACCTCCTGAAAAAAAAAGATTCCCAAAGGGAAACTCTAAGAATATTGTGACCAAATTCCAGAATCCCCAGGTCAAGGAGAAAGAAACAATTCAAGTATTGTGGAAACACAATCAGGATAAGACAAGATTTAGTAGCTTCTACATTAAGTGATTGGAGGACTTGGGATATGATATTCCAGAGGTCAAAGGAGATAGGATAGAAACCAAGAATCACCTACACAACATAACTGAGTATAATAGTTCAGGGGAAAAAAATTGAACTTAAATGAAATAGAGAACTTCTAAGTATTCTTGTTGGAAAGACCAGAGCTGAGTTGAAAATTTTATTTTCAAGTACAAGAATCAAGAGAAGTATGAAAAGGTAAACAGGAAAGAGAAACCATAAGAGACTATCTATCTATCTATCTATATATGTATGTATGTATGTACGTATATGTACACAGAGAAAGAGACAGAGACAGAGGACAGAGACAGAGAGAGATGGCACAAGGTGAGCTGAATATGAAGAGATAAAATCTAAAAAAAGAAAATTAAGTGTTGAGAGGAATGTACTAAGAGAAAGAGAAAGGGAAAGGTAGAATGTAGTAAATCATCTCACATAAAAGAAGCAAGAAAGAGCTTTTACAATGAAAGGGAAGAAGGGAAAGATGAGAGGGAATCAGTGAGTCTTCCTTTGTTTGGATTTGGCTTCAGGAGAATAACATACACACTCAATTGGGTATGGAAGTTTATCTTATCCTACAGGGAAACAGGAGGGAAGGGGATAAAAGAGGGGAGATTATAGAAGGGATGGCATTTTGGGGGAATGGGTAATCAGAAGCAAACACTTTTATAGAGAGACAGGTCAAAGAAGAGAAAAGAATAAACGGAGGGCGTGACAGGATAGAGGGAAAAATAGTCTTTCACAACATGACTGTTACAGAAGTGTTTTGTATGACTACACATGTATAACCTATATCAAATTGCTTGCCTTCTCAATGAGGGTGGGTGGGGAGGGAACTCAAAGCTTGAAAAACAAATGTTAAAAACTGTTTTTACCTGCAACTAGGAAATAAGATATATAGGCAATGGGGTATAGAAATCTATCTTGCCCTACAGGAAAACAGAAGGGAAGAAGTGTATGGGGGGAGTGATAAAAGGGAGTGCAGATTGGAGGAAAGGGTAACCAAAATATACACTGTTCTGGGGAGGAAGATGAGGAGAAAATTTGCGATTCAAAATTTTATCGAAGTGAATGTTGAAAACTGAAAATACATTTTTTAAAAAGAGGGAGTGGTAGGCCAAATAAGTTTGTGAACCTCTGATGTAAACCTTAAGGTATTATGTAAATAGTTCTAATTGATGGGAAACCTGAATTAACCTATTTACAACTTTTACCTAGTTGCCTCATAGTTTTAATCTGGGATAGAACAAGTGGAGCCTCTCAGTGATCTAATCCTGGCAGAGTTCAGAGGAACTAGTAGCTTTTTATTCTTGGAATCTATGCTTCTCTCTCTCTCTCTCTCTCTCTCTCTCTCATCTATTTAGACAAATTGATAGCAGAATGAAACTCAGAAAAAGTATATATATATATATGAAAATATATATTAAGCAACACAGATTGAAGGGAACTCTCCCAGTGGGAATGAAATAACTTAGTTCAACCAAGAGATAATCCCAGATCTCCCCCAAGGGGGAAATTCCCAAAGTCTGTAGTGTAGCAAGCTGGAGCCAGGGACATGATAGGAACTGCCAGTTCCTCTCAGGTTGGTTTCTTTCTAGAGTTTTTGTCTCCCAAAGAGAGGTTGGCATCACTGTCTCCTCTCTTGAAGCTGGAAACCTCAAGAATTACTGTAAGTTAGAAAAACCCAAAATGACAGAAAACATCAAAGAGACTGAAGATTTGTTCTCCATCTCTCCCCAACTCCACTCTGCCCCCTCATACAGATAAAGTCCCATGTCATTGGCCTTTGGGGCTTCAATTACATTATTCCCTTGGGCTGAAACTTTTCACAGTTCCCTGAAAAGATTAACTGTTAACTATATCTTATAAACACAAACATCAGTGATTTGAAATAGCAGTGATTTTCCTGGCATCCCAAGTAAACAGCCTTTGGTACCATTGAAATTGAAGTAAAACACATGAACAATATAGTACATCTGAAAGACAAGGCCTTATCTGGGAGGATACAACAGCAACAACTTGCATAACTTTGTATGGGACATAACACATACACATTTCCCAGGAATATGTATATTCATAGAACATAGAAAAAAACAAACAAAAACACACAACAATCAAGAGCAACAACCATGACTAACTAGCAAAGAAAAGCTAGCTAGCAACAACAATAACACTATCCATAGACATATAAATATATATATATATATATAGTACAACTTAACTGTAAGCAAAACATTTAAGAAAAAGATCTTGCTCTAACATGAATATAACACAAAACAGACAAATGAACATAATAGCAAAATAAGTAGCAACTAACTCAGATGTATGTAATAATTCACATAATATAGCAGTAAATAAATGCTTTTACATGCCAGATACATTTCACATGAAGTGTCTCTAGTACTGAACCCAGATACCTGTGTGCTCTATTTTCTGGTTTACTTGTAACATCATAACTCTCTAGTTTTCTTGTCACTAACTGATCCCTTAGCCCCTATACTGGAGATAGTAGTTGGCTTGGACTGACCATCAGGATCAGTATAGACTTGTGTGTCCACACCTAGGCTGGCAGTTATGCCAGGTTGACTAATGATGCATTCAAGCTCTATGGATTAAATCTGTTCACTAGAAGTCTATCAGTTTCAAGCAAGAAAGAAATTACCTCAGGATTCAATTCTCCTGTCCTGCAATAATGCACAATTTCCCTCCCTGGATGCATCAATTTCAGGGTCTATATCTGAGTCAGAAAGTCTTTGTACAGCTGATAGTCTCTTTTTCTCAGCCTTTGCCGAGGTGATCAGTTCTCTCCCCCTGCTCATTATAAATTCCAACTAGCTCTCCTAAGTTCAATTAGATGGTTGTGGTGAATAGCCCTGACAGGGCCCCCTCCATTCTCTGGGACTATTTTGTAAATAGGCAAGTTGCCCAGTCTCTCAATAACTTTCTAGGAGTTAGCTTTCCATCAGTCAGCTAACTTGGGAGTCCTTTGAATGCCAAGGCCACCAGACAGCATGCTAAGTACATATATAAATCCTGTGACATTGAACTAATCTTCCTTCACATGGTTGTCTACAGATGAGTAGAGGCAAGAACAGATGCCTAATGAAGGACAAAAAGGAAGGAATACAAGTCAAAAAAGCAGGGAAATTATTCTACTTGTCTGAAGTTCCAGACAGCAGAAAGCGCCTTGTTGCTGAGGTATTGGAAGAAGTTGGAACCACAGAGTCCTGTATTAGACTGTGACTGATCCCACACGGCTATTCAAAGCATACTGCTCAGTAGCCATGAGTACCTGACATGATCACTTTAGACGTATGGATAAAGAAAGGACCCTAGAGCTGGTAAGAAACTGATTTTACTGGCCTAAGATGGCCACAAATGATACCAAGAAATCAATGCCTCTCAATATAGTGTAAGGTTTTCACATTTTGGTTTGTTTTTTTTTTTTGGTTATCATATCATATTTTAACTTTTAAAATTCCCAAATCTTTTTTTCGAACAACTGCTGTCCAGCATAATCACATTTTATACTTGTGAAGTTGATTTTTTGAATTTGTGTGAGACTTATTTATTTGATTAAATTTCACCCTATCAGTGTAGCTTCTAGATGTCACTGTGAAAAAAGACTGTCTGCTCACTTCATTGGTGCCCCAAACATAAAGGATTACAAGCCAAGAACTCTCCAGCGCCTTTTATGGACCCTGGTGCAAGGTGGGGTCTTCCTAACGACAACCCATTCCTTGTCCTTCACCCTTCTCCCTCAAAAGCAAGGCTGAAGACAGTTTTACTCTCAGAAGCTTGCTCTCTAGATTCCTCATGAGCTCTACCCTTGGTTACAACGATAACTGAAGGAGAGGTTCCCTATAGGGAAAGTGAATGGCTTTTAACTCCAATTTAGGTTCTCTGACTGCTCTGAATTTAAGGAAGTACTCAGCAAAACAAGGAAGAACCAATGTTTATCTAGTGGAATCACTGCGAAACTAGAGGGTCAGAATGAAGGAAATAGAATTAGGGTTAAGTCTATCTAGAAGGACCAAGGAGGGGATGAAGAAGGCTGCTGTCAACTGACTTCAAAGCTGAAGGGGGAAAATTCAAGCAACCACTTTGGGCGGTTCTTTCACTCCAGATGCTGCTGTCCCTTGCTGGACTGTGTAGTGATCAGACTCACAGTTTTGGAAAATCACTTTGGCAGCTATCTGGGAAGCGGGAAGATACATCATGCAAGAAGACATTGGGAAATTATAGTAATCTTGATGAGCAGTACGGTGGTCCTGAACTACTGTGGGCACTAGATAAATAGATAAAAGGGAATATTTCCAAGAGATGTTATAAAGAAAGAAATGATAAGACTTGGAAATTGATTAGATAGAAAGCGTGAGTGAAAGTGAGGAATTGAGAATGATTCCAAGGATGTACACCCTGGATGGATAGTGATACCCTCAAAAGAAACAGGGAAATTAGAAGGGGTAGATTCAAAATGTCCAGCTGACAGATGGTAATATTGGAGATACTAGGATTTTATATAAAGATCTGGGAGTTATCTACATGGAAAGGATAAATAGATTCATAGGAGCTAATAAGGGGAAAGGCGGGAAGGAGAGAAAGAGTAAAAGAGAGAGAGAGAGAGAGAGAGAGAAAGGAAGAGGGAGAGGGAGAGAGGAAAGCCAATAAAGGAGACTGAGAAGGAGTGGTCAGACAGGTAGGAGGAGAACCAGCCAGTGATATCATGAAATCCCAGAGATAAGAGAATATCCAAGAGGAGAAGGTTATCAGCAGTGTCAAATAGTATAGAAAGATGGAAGAGATTGAAAACCTAATATGAGTCCCTTGAGTTTCTAATTCTCAATCCAGTTGGTGTCTTTCCCATCATATTCCAGCCAAAAATGATCATTTCTTAGGAAGTTCTTCTCATTTCTGTTCTTTATTTTAAATGGAGTAAAAATTCTTTTGAAAATATTTCAATCATTTGA
>CM053769.1:20697434-20771343 GCA_028658325.1 Potorous gilbertii
GGGACTACTAGGGCAGAACAGCAACTAGGTGGATAGAACACAAGAAAATTCATTTTCATGAGTTCAAATACAGCCCTCCTGACATTTACTAGCTATATGACCCTGGACAAGTCACTTAACTCTGTTTGCCTCAGTTCCCCATCTGTAAAATGAACTGGAGAAGAAAATGGTAAACTACTCTAGTATCTTAGCCAAGAAAACCCCAAATGGGATCACAAAGAGTCAGACATGGCTGGAAAGAGTGAACAACACTATGGCAGAACATTGTATCCACTGTCTGACATGGTTACTCTATCTGATATTCTCGTTTAACGATTTTTTTGTTACAACGGAGGATTTGATTGGGCGGGGGTGGAAAGGCCTCCACAAATGGCTGAGATATAAAATATATATATATATATATCAGTAGAGCCTATTGTAAATTTTTAAAGAATGTTTTAAATAAAAAATGAGTTCAATGAAGGGATATATAATTTCTGGCTAAGAGAATCAACAAAGGTTTATATGGGATTCAGAGATAGAAAGGACTTTGGAAATCATCTCATACAACCCCCTCATTTTACAGATGAATTCAATGACTTGTCCAAAGAACTGGGGGCAGATTCAGGATTCCAACAGGTTTTCTGATTCCAAACCCAGCATCTTAAGCACACACTTGCACTCACTCATACACATGCATACACACACACATTCACACTCACATATAACCTCCCCAAGAAATGGTATTTGCACTAAGGGTATAACATAAACAACAGCTTGTAAGTTTGCCAGATTGTGAGACATGTTACCGGGATGGAACATAGTCCAGTATTTCTGAGTCTAAAATACCTGAGTAGCCTGAGATGATGATAGAAAAAGAAGCAGAAGTAAGATATCAAGTTGATTTCATTCCAGAAATGATTGTCTTTAGCATCCTCTCACCTTTCCTTTCTCTGTCCACCTCGGTTCCCTGATGAGGATGTTCTTCATGGCACCTTTCTTTCCATTAACTTTTATCTGCCTCCCCACTTAAGAAGCAACACCATGCCCAACTGTCTCAAGCATATGCCCTATAGAATTATACCTTTCTTACTCCGTCATACCCCACATCAAGATGCTTATTTCCTCATTTTCCTTCATTTCCACCTGCTATCATGGAGGAAGCAATGAAACTCAAACAAAAACGTTAGTCATCTAACTTGCAAAATTAACCTACAGCTTGTCAGTCCCCAAGCTAGAATTCTATTCAGCCTTCTCTAGGTCCTGCCCTGCTCCCTACCCTCAACCTAAAATGATCCTAGTTTGCTTCCTAGACATTTTATTTTTTGGTAGAGTCACTAGATTGATAAAGAAGTGGAATGCTGCAGACATGATGCAATTAGATTTAAAAGAAATATCTCACAACATCTCTCATACCATCGTGTTTGAATAAGATAGAGAAATATGGACTAGATGACAGTCTAATTCAATGAATTTGGAACTGATTGAACTAGCATATCCAAAGAGTAGTTATCAGGGGGCCACTATTAACTTGGACATACAAAAACAGCATGACATAGGGAATAGAAAGCTGGTCTTGTAGCCAGTAAGACATGAGTCTCACTTGGCTTTGTAACCCTCGGCAAGGTACTCAACCTCTCAGTGCTTTAGGCATGCCGTGGTCTTAGTCAGGACGACCTGAGTTCAAATTCTGATCATTAGTAAAATGGAGATATAATAATATCTCATATCTTATAGGGCTATGGTAAGGATCAAGTAAGATAACATGTTGCAAGTATGGCAAAACTTCGAACACTATTAAAATGGTGATGCTGCGGCTGCCGATTATGATGTGGCAGAGAGGGTCCCTCTATGCATTGGTGAAGGCAATTTTCTCATCTGGGAGTTCACTATCCCAAGGAAATCACAAGTCAACTGAATCTCTAATATTCATCCATTACAATCTGAATATGTAAGAAGAATACTTTGCTATATGCTCCATTTCAGTAGTAACAGAAAGAAATTTAAACCACCTACACCTACCTATTCTGTTGTTCTGTCGCTGTTTATTCTTGAAACATAAGATTCAGAAGTTCTTTCCTCTATCACTTTTGTTTTTTGTTATCTGGAAGGTTAGCAGGACAAGTGTGGAAAAGAGGACATTAGGAAATCAGGGGCTGTCATGTTTTTTAAGTTGTCGGTTTTCAAAATGGAGCACTATTCTAATCCAGATCTGGATTTGCTCAAAGAGCCACACAGAAGAAGGGTGTGGTTAAACCAGAGTTAATCAGGGTGGTGCCTAGAAACATTAGTGAACTTTTCTTCAGGAAAATCAATTAGAATGCCAGTTGAGCTGGTTAAATCAAATTCTTATTTGATTTTTGCTTACTCCTAGACTTTTTTCATTCATCCCTGCCTCCCCAAAGTCAGTTCTTTTGCAAATCTTCCTCTATAGGTCAGGGGCCACTAACTGGATTGAGCCTTAGTAGATTGAGAAACTGTCACCACCCTTGATTATCAAGAGTCCCAGTAGAGAGAATTAAATGTCTAAAAACAGAACATCACTGTAGAAGTAAGAAAGGCGAAATCCCAGAGGGACAGAGATCAAATAAAACAGAAGAGTATTTTATTCAGGTCCATTAAAATAGACAATTAAAAACAATACACTTGTCCCCGTAGGGAAGCTACTGAGAAACTCTCTACTTATTCATGCAAAGCACATTGTGCGTAGATCACCTCTTTCAGATGGGCCCTGCAGAAGCTCTTACTAGATGCTATTGGCATAACTAAGTAAATCACTTTAAGCCAAAGTGCACAGATGAGATTTGAATCTTGCACTATGTGATGTCTAGGAGAAAAAAAAATCTTCTGGGTCCAGCAAATAGTTTAAAATGTAAGAAATAAGTTCAAATTGCATGGCCCAAAGAATCAAATTCTATACTTTTTGATTCATTTGAGACAATTCCTAGCAGGGTAGAGATCGCCATTTAATGAATAAATATAACTTGGAAAAGTAAAGAAATGAGACTTTTAGCTTCGAAAGATAATACCAGGCTGAAGAGGACTCCCATGGTTTTAAAAAAAAAAAATCGAAGGAGGTAATGATAGTGGCATAGTCAACATTCTCAAAGTTGCTGAATGTGAAGATGCTAAAGAATATAAAATTGGTGTCTCAAATTGGCAATGGGACCTAATTTGCGATAATAGAAAAGAATAAGGCAGGAAGATGAGAAAGCTGTCAGTGCAGAGTAAAAGAATTTCTGTTGTAGTTATTTAAAATTGTCTAAGTTGCCCATGTAATTGAAAGTGTACTTGGAAAGGTCCCCAATAATGCTGAGGTCAGGGAACCATATGTTGAGGTTTGGGATGCTTGGGACCCCAAAATACCCACACCCTAGGACCTACCTGAATGAATTTGACCCAAGCCTTCTCTTAGTCAAAGTAAAACAAAGTCTTTTAAAAATTCACCATATTGAGTTGACTCTTAAGAAGTCTAACCATTGTGACACTTGTATTAAACAAGTGGGCCAGATAGAACCTGAGTAAGATTGAATCTGAGCATGTACAGGGAGGCAAGAGGGATCTTACATTCAGAAAGACCAAGGGAAAGATCAAGTAGTGTAGAAGGAGGGGGTCCAAGGAGGATCTTGAGTAAGTAGTGATGTAATCAAGGGTGGTAAACAACTGGAGCCAATCTGAAGGCAGTTGACAAAGGAGGGCCAGCCTAGGTTATGGGGAACATTTTTGAGTATGAAAAGGAAGGAAGGAAGGAAGGAAGGAAGGAAGGAAGGAAGGAAGGAAGGAGGTAGGAAGGAAGGAAAGGAGGGAGGGAGGGAGGAGAGAAAAAGGGAAGGAAGGAGGGAAGGAAGGAAGGAGGGAGGGAAGGAAAGAAAGAAGGAAAATAGCATTTATTGAGTGCTTTCTATGTGCCAGGCACTGTGCTAAGTACTCTACAAACATTATTTCTTATGATCCTCACAACAACCCTGGGATGTAGGTGCTATTATATTTCCATTTTATGGATGAGGAAACTGAGGCAGACGGAGGTTAAATGACTTGTCCAGAGTCACAAAGTTATTAATATGAGGCTAGCTTTTAACTCAGGTCTTCCTGACTCCTATCTCAGGACTCTACCCATTGTACCACCAGCTACCTGATTTGAGCATCTCTGGTACAAGTGGGCTGAGTACTAAATACAAAGTCAGAGAACCTCATTTCAAATGCCACTCAGTTGCTTATGATCTAGGTGATCTTGGGTATCACTTTGCTTTTCTGTACCCCAATTTTCTTACATATGAAATGAGGGGTCCATTGAGTCGTGGATATAGAGCTGGAAAATACTTCAGAATCCATTGAATCCAACATTCTCACTGCACAGATGAGGAAACTGAAGCCCAGGGAGATTACATGACTGTCCAAGGTCGTACAAGTCATAGACAAACGAGTTGTCTATGAATTCTATCCACTGTACCAATCTAGGACAAGATGGTGCTCATAGTCCCTTCCGGCTCTAAATCAGTTATGACCTTGTGAACTCTCTCTTGCTTCATTCCTCACTATACATGTCTGCTCTTTCCCTGCTTTTTTTTTTAACTTCTCCTGCCTCCGAACTCCTGGCACACCTTTTCAGGACGAAGTGAATTCTGACACCAGCATGCCTCAGAATCAAGGGGATGACTCAAGAAGTACTTTTGAGTACCAGGATTATCCTTGCATCACAGATGCTCTCTCTGGCCAAGACTTGGGTCCACTCAGAGCAAGGCATATCACCTGACTTCCAAAAAATATATACCATACCTTAGGCAACCCAATAACAGAAAGCCAGTTAAAATTCAGTCACTCTCTCTTGCCTATCTCATTCTCCCTCCTTCAAAGCTTTGTCTTAGAATTGCAATGGACCTGATTATAATACCATCAAAGAAGCCCAGTTTATCCCAATTTTTATATTCTGCAGGCAACCCTGGAGAGGGAGAGGGGCAGGTGCCTCTGTTATGACTCTTGGGAGCAGCTGCTGTCTTCCTTTCTCCATGGCTCAATAACACTGCCCTCGTGACTGTGACAGAGCACTTGGGAAGGCTTGGTCCCTGGATCTCTCAATAAGATTGACTGTAAACTCCTTGAGGTGTGTGGAGGTTACATGTTTGCACATGTATATGTGTACTTGTATATGTGCACACATGCGTACATTCTAGGGCTATGCTGGAACTAGTTCATACTGTTGTACACATTACATTGCTATATTTTCAGTTTGAGCATTTATACTTCAGAAATAAGCAAAATGATGGAGAAAATATTAATAGAGCAGAATAAATGTAAAAATGTGTCAAGTGTACTTTTAAGTTTCAAGTGTTGATTGTTAAACATTTTCTAGCACACTACTGCATACATACATACATAAAGCATACACACTCACATGCATGTACACATGTGTACGCATACATGTATATAACCTGTACCCTCAAGGAGTTTACAATCTATATGTGTATAAGCAAATATGTATTTATTGCATTGTGTATACATGTATGTAGATATATGTGTGGGTATACATATATGTATGTTGTTTATAGCCTCTACCCTCAAAGAGTTTATAACATGTATGTATGTGAATGTATATATATATATGTGTGTGTGTGTGTCTTTTTTGTTTATGTGCATATATTGTATGTATATATATATAGCTATATACATATATGCATGTATTTTTATATAGCCTCTACTCTTAAGGAGTTTGTATAGTCTACATATGTGTGTGAATGTATATGTATGTATCGTATTGTTTATGTATATAAGTGTGTGTGTGTATATACATATATATACCTATGTGTGTGTGTGTGTGTGTGTGTGTGTGTGTGTGTGTGTGTGTGGTTATATCTCTCATAGTACCTAGCAAAAATTTTCAATAGTTCTTTATTGCTTCAGTCAAACTCAAACTACTTTATATGGCATTTGAGTCCTTTTACAATACAGCACAACTCTGTCTTTCCAGGTTTAGTCCATGTCCTTCAAACTGTACTACCCTATGGCTCAGAACACATATGGTCTTTTCCTGACTTCATGGTTTTGCTTATGCTTTTCGCTATAGAATTACTAACCTTCCCTTAAAATTTAAGTCAAATGGCACTTCATCCGTGAATATGCCACTGAACCTCCATCAAATAAAATTCCAAAAAGTTACAAACAGGAAATTTTCCAAAATTCAGCTCTAGTTAAATAGTTGAAGATGCATTTTTAGTGCCAACCTAACATGTTATTGTGTCTGAAAAGAAAGACATATGAATCATTCAAAGCTCTGTCATACAGTAAGAAAAATATGACAATATTCTTGTGAGTAATGACGAAGTTGATTAGAAAAAATGGTCACAACTTCAAAAAGCAAAAATAACAAAAAAACTCTTGTGTCAGAGTACACTTTGGAGAGCTCTAACTTCTCTGTCTTATGTTACATCTACCACGGTGGAGCCTGAAAACTTTAGTACCTGGTAATCCCACAAGGGAGCCACTTGCTCCCCTTATAAGCATTCAGATTCACAAGGCTTCAAAATAAAAACTTGTATTTAGTGTTTTTATTTAGTATTTTATTTTCCCCAGTTACATGTAAAAATAATTTTTAACATTCATCTTTAAAACTGAGTTCCACATTCTCTCTCTTCCTCCCTCTCCTCACTCCTCCATGAGAAGGCAAGCAATTCCATACAGGTTATGCATGTGCAGTCATGCAAAATATATTCCTAATAGAAATGTTATGAAAGAAAAAAGAGACAAGAAAAATAAAGTACAACTCCACCAATAGTGCACAAAGTGTAGAATTTTAACCAAGCACATTGGCACATGCCATTAGTCTAGCTGCTGGGTAGGCTAGTAAATTACTTGAGCTCAAGAGTTCTGATCTTCAGTATGACTACAGGCATTCACAGGAGTTCAGGACCATTATGATGTGCTTCCCTGTGGAAGAAATGGAGTGGAAATAGGGAACAGAATGCATAAGATGGTGCAAGTTGTTCCCAGATAGAAATGGAGCAAGTCAAAGTTTCCTGCTATTCAACATTGAGATCAGCAACATGAGTGGCTATTGTATTTCCAGCCTGACTATGGAGATCCAGTCTCTCTTTCTCTCTCTCTCTCTCTCTCTCTCTCTCTCTCTCTCTCACACACACACACACACACACACACACACACCCCTATATACATATCCATACAAATACACACACATACATATATACACATGCGTCTTTGGGGTAGAAGGTATAGACATACATATGTGAATGCATATATGTATATACATTTATACACATGTATATATGAGTGTACATATGTGTACGTGTACATGTGTGTGGTCACATATATATGCTAGAAAGGACCTCAGAGTCCCTCTAATTTAACACCCTCCCCTCACAGATGAGGAAACTAAGCCCAGGGAGATTATATGACTTGTCCATGATCATACAAGTCACAGGCAAAAGAGCTGAGGTTTGAACCCACAGCCTCTGACTTTAGAGAGACAATTATCTCCATTCTACCACTCTGGGATAAGACGGCATTCATAGCCCCCTCCAGCTCTAAATCACTTACGACTCTTTGAACTCTCTTTGCTTCAGACCTCACTATAAGCCTGCTTTTCCATTGCTTTTTCCTCCTTCTTCTGCCATAACTACTGGCACACTTTGTCAGAACACAGTGACCTCTGACACAAACATGCCTAAGAGATGAGGGAATGGCTCAGGAGACACTGCTTTATATAAATATATATATGTTCTGTATATATGCATAATATATACATGCATTGTGTATACAGAGTATAGATATATGTTACATAGAAATAAAACAGAAATAATTCTTAGCTCATAGATTGTCAAGACCCTTCCTTAGTAAGCTACTCTTTCTCTATGTATCTTCTTTGACTCAATGGTACTACCATGGGTAGACACCCAACAAGGTGCAGAGGAAAGGCCAGCTTTGGCTCCTCTACACTGGAACCCCTTTCTGAGAGGTGTGTGTCCAGCAACTCTCTTTTGCTAGTGGGTCCCCTCCACTGGAGGCAGGGAGGAGGGGCAGGAGAGTGCTGGATCTGGAGTCAGGAAGACTCATCTTCCTGAATTCAGATCTGGTCTCACTCACTGTGTGACCCTGGGCAAGTCATTTAATCCTTTTTGCCTCAGTTTTCTCATTTGTAAAAAGAGCTAGAGAAGGAAATAGTAAACCACTCCATTATCTTTGCCAAGAAGCACCCAAATGGGGTCAAAAAGAATCAGATATGACTGAAATAATTGAACAATAACCCCATCCACTGGCTATTCCCCGTTGGTTGTTTACTCCAGTGTTTCATTGTTACTGTTCTATACTCTCAAATGGCATCATGCTTCTCTCACTCTGGCTCCCCACTCACTGTTCATTTCTCCTTCAGAAGACTGTGATTAGTATTTTTTCTCCAGGGGACCTGCTTTTGAGCATCTGGCCTGGGGAGAGAGGCTCACAGTCCTTTCACACCTCCAAGTCAGATTGCTTGTCTTTTTTTTTTTTACACCTGGATCCCAGAGAAGGTCTCTTTAGATATCTGTGAGAATGAATATCTCTTTCTTGGACATTTCAATAAGTCTGTTTCCCACCTTGGGCTGGCTCATGGTAATCCATTCCATTAGCCACCACCAGCACCTGGGTGTTTCACCTCCCATTTGTATCAGCAATTCCTGTTGAGTCTTGGGGTTTGGAGAAACACTCTCTCTCCGTTTGTCTTTCTTTTCAGCTGGTTTGGGTTAAGGAAATTACCCAGGGCTGCTCCTTTCTTTCCTTTTTTTTCCCTTTTTGCTTTCTTTTCAGATGGTTTAGGTTATGCAAATTACCCTAGTCTGCTCCTTGAAAGAGCTCCAAAAAAAATTGGCAGAGCTTAAAGATCCCAGGGCACCCAATCAATCAACAAGCACTTATTAAGCACCTATTTGTGCCAGGCACTGTGCTGGGTGCTGGGGATCCAAAAACAAGTCTGAAATAGTCTTTTCCCTCAAGGAGTTTATATTCTATTGTTGAGACAATTTGTACGTGTGTGTGTACACATAAATATGGATGTATATGGATGTATAAACATATACATAAAATAAAAACCAGATAATTTTTGGAGGGTAGGCATTAGTAATGGGGTAGAGAGATCACCAGTAGGTAGAGATGTGTGTTCTCAACATTTTTACTAGGGCAGTTGTACTTCATATGCACATATCTGTTTTGGAAACTTAAGAATCTGAAAAATAAAAAGTGGAGTCTTCTTTATAGTAATGACATTCTCCCATATTAAAATATGAATAAGGAAGAGAATGGGTCCAAGATGCTGGGAAAGTATATTGTAGACATCATGGTTGAATAACATGGCAGTCTTTCTCCTAAAGTCACTCAAAACTTAAAACCTTTCTGAGGGAGATTGATGAGATAAACATTTTCAAAATAAAAAGAATGACTACTCTACCTTTAGAAATGGCACCAGAAATAGCACAGTAACTGAAATTAGGGGAGGAAAGACATTGAGACTCAGTGTGGTACAAGCTAGAGAGGAGATCCCTCAATCTAACCCAGAAATTATGGATTTCTCCTATAATAATTAAAGTAAATCTAAGTATGTGTTGAGGTATTTAGAAAGAACTACATATACTTGAAAGCAAATAAGTGCTCTTGGTGGTGAACTTTTGGTGGAGGATGTGACATTTTCGGACATGAACGATATGTAGATTTGTTTTGCTTGTCTACACTTACTGGTTACAAGATTACATGGGGGAATGGGGACTGGGGAGGGAAAAGGAGCACTGATAGTGATGAAAAAATTAAAAAGAAAGAAGAATAAGCATGTCATGAAGAATTTAGAAATGAATGAAGAGAACAGAAGGAAGTTGAAGGAAGCAGAGAAATAGGATAGCTGTAGAACTAATGTGGTGAGCTGAAAATATATGTAAAAAAACAAGCTACAGGTAATGGAGTCTGTGGTTGCATGTACAATTCTTTCTCTGATCTTAGCATGTGGAAATGACCTTATTTTCTAGTGTTTGTTAAGCTAAAGAAAAAAACAACTATGAGATAACAGGTAATGCCTTTACTCTTTAGATTATCTATAATATTTGAAAAATAATGTCAGGGGTAAGAAACCCCTTAAAATTGTTTAATCACTGGGAAATTGGTAAAGATCAGAGTGGCCAGTTAAAACAAAAAGCCCCATGGAGTAGCAGGGGGAAAGGGCTTGTCACAAGAAAAGAAAAGATAAAGAATTTAACCTATTAGGTGGGTCAAATGAACAACCTATCAGGTATAACTCATGTAGTATCTAGACTGCATGTTGGATGTGAATTCAGTCACAAGAGAGGTGGAGATAATGTCACAGTGAATATTAAATCACCCAGCATGAGGTAGAAAGGTGGTGACACTTGGTAAAGATAAGATCGCATACAAACCCAGTGAACTCTTAAATAAAGAAACAAGTGGTGCTGGCTGGGTCATAAACAACCTCCAGAGTGAAAGGTAATAAAAGTAAAGCAGGAAAATAAGATGCTCAAATGTAATGAAGCAAAACTTAGAATGCCTGGTGCCTGGGTAACATTTTAAGTGATATCGTCTCATTCAAGCTCAAAGAACTAACTAAAAAATAGAGAGCCTTGTATCCCAAATTTTCACAGTTTACATGGATTCTCTTTGTATTTTGTGAGTTTTCCTTCCTTATATTAAAAGAAACAAGGAGTTGAGAAGAAAAAAAGATGTATCTGAGAGGATCCCAATGTATTTTTCAAGTGATTTAGTGGGTGAAAAGGTTGAGGACCTATGCAGAAAAAAGCATATGCGTTGGATTAAGAAAGTAAATTACATAAAGAGAAATCTAGGAAACTAGGGCTGACTCAATTTTTGCAAAATAAAATTTAAACTCTCTATTTTTAACTCTATTCCAAATGTCTTAGTTGTATAATGGGTTCCCAACTTGGGGTAAAAAACAGAGATAAAGTTGTCAGTGAAGTCCCTAAATTAATCAGTATGAAAACTAAATTTATAATTTTCTTTAAGGTTGAAGTTCTTTTAAGGTTTATAATTTTCTTTAAGGTTTATAAAAATATAAGATTCCAAATATTTTGAGAAAAATGTCTTATGTTAAATCATCAAAATGATGTCAACAAAGCTACCATGTGAGAAAATTTTCTAAACTTTAGGTAACCACATAGCATTTATTTATATAATTCTGTTAAAATCAAAAGCTAAACAAATTGAACTTGTGAGTATGTTCATGTTCACCATGTAGTACAAACAGTTCCCAATTTCCTTCTTAAGAAAGTTATCAGCCATAGGAACAATATGATTTAACATTGAATGCTGAAAAATAGCAGTTTCATGAACTCATGTAATTCCATGATTAAGTGCACAGGAAAGGTCAAACAGAATGGTGGGGAAAGGTTCAAGAAGAGAGAGGTTGCTTTTAGCTGGGTAAGTCAGGCAAGGTTCAATGGAGGAAATGGAATCTGCCCAGGAGAAGATACATATCAATGAGCAGATTTATCACAGTCCATTCTAATAATGGGGGATGGCATGCAGAAATGCAGAAATTCCAAGGAGGGCAAGATGCTGAGCTATGAAAGACAGCGAAAGGCCAGAAAGGTATATTATTAGAACTATATTGAGGCCGGCAAGATGGTACAACTGAAGGCACTCTACCTATTTAATCAGGGAATGGGTTACCTGGTCAAACCCCTTCATTAGAAAGATGATGTTAGCTGCTGTTTGTTTATGGAGAGGCAAAAAGAAGAGAGAAGACTGAAGAGTGGCCCGAGAATCTGAGATGGTATGAGATTTGGAGCATGATGGTATCAGACAATCTTCTTTCACTTTGAGACAATTTCTGACAACTGTAACAAATACATCCCAATCAGGATAGAAAATCAAGTGACAAAGTAGTTTGCTCAACAAAACTTAAACTCTACTTAAAGGCCAATTGTTCAAAATCACTATCATTTACATATTCCATTAACTCCATAGCATGTGACTGTCTCACGATGTCCCTGTACACACCAATTCCCAAGATAATGTTGGAATGTTATATATTTCAGTATAATCCAAGTCTACTTTCTTTTGTTCTGGGCTCTTTTCCCAGTGTTCCAATCCAATTCAATCCAATATGTTTTAACTACCTACTATGTGCTAAGTAAGGTGTTAATAAAAAAGAAATTTACTCCCTACTCTGAAGACACTTACAATCTAATGGAAGGAGATAACACATAAAAGGAGGGGGTACCCTCTTGCTCCATAAAGTTGAAACCAGGCAGAGCAACAGACCATCAATTCTTTCTATCCTGAACCTCAAGGACTCTTCCTTTGTCCTGAAGTTTTCTAATCCCTGTGGTCTCCCCCGTAGCCTTTAAAATTAGTGTTCCTTAGTTGTGGTTTCTTTTGTCTATAGAGACAATGGGTACAATGTGAGAGAGACTCAGGAGGGCAGTAACATCTTTTCAGAATTTGGGAAAAATAGATTGGAAAACCTAATTGTTTAGGTCACTAGGAAAGAGTCAGAGGCATCTAGACCCTTGTTTAACTGTAACTTATTTGGATGTGAAAATATGACGGAGGACTCAGGTAACACTGAAGGGCACTGGACTTAGAGTCAGATAATAGACGTTTTCGTCGTGGCTCTATGTCCTTGGGCCAAGTTACCTTGAATAAATATTAATAATATGTAATTGTATAGAGCTCTGAAATGTACAAAAGCATGTTATTATGTACCTTATATCATTTGGCTGCTGCAATACTTGTCAAGCTTCCTTCCACTAGTAGCCAGGAACCATGGTAGAAAATGAAGATGAAAGCCAGAAATTGAAACAGCTCCTGACCTCATGGAGATTATATTCTGCTTAACATTCTAGAGTTGCATTGTCTGAGCTTCAGTTTCTCATCTGAAAAATGAGAAGCATAGTGGGACTAGATGGGAAGATCTTAAACTGCGGTTAAGGTCCCTAAGGGGATCCCCTAAGGAGTCTGTGGATTGATTTCCAAGGGTCCTTGAACTTGCATGGGAAAAAAAATCACATCTTTATTTTGGCTAACTTTTTTCAAATTAATTAATTTTTAGTTTTCAACATTCACTTCCACAAGATTTTGAGTTCCAGATTTTCTCCCCATCTCTCCCTTCCACCCACCCTGACAGTGTGCATTCTGATTGATTACCCCTTCCTCCAATCTGCCCTCCCTTCTATCACACCCCTCCCTTCTCTTATCCCCATCCCCTCTATTTTCTTATAGGGCAAGATAGATTTCTATACCCCATTGTATTTTGGCTAACTTCTAACTGAAATTTGGCGTTTTCTTTATGAATGTAAACAATAAACATTATTGTGAGAAGGCATCCAGAGCTTGCTCCAAAATGTCACTATTCCATTAAAAAAAAATTAAGAACAAGTATATATGATCTCTAAGGTCCCTTCCAGCTTTAAATCTTATTTTATAGAACTTATATAAATCTCCTAAACTTTAGTTTGTTGCTTATAAAATGAGGGCTTAAATCCCTAAAACTTTCTTCAGACTAAAAGTCCTTGATTCTATATTGAAAGCAACCTGGTTTCTTTCATAGTAGTAGAGGAGACTTCTTTCATTCTCCTTACTATTCACAGCTCATCTTTCTATCTCTCTTTCAGTTTGTCATAAATTTTCCCTTTGTATTTCTGCCTATAAAGTAGAGTTCTTAATTTTATTGTTTTGCATTTGCAGAGATGTGACATAAGAGCCCCAATCTATGGGCCATGGAGAATGGGCTAGTCTCCACTGGCGAGGCCACTGGTCCTCCCTTTAAATGATCTTGTAGTCATTTCCCATTCATTTCTCTCTGGCCAGAGGCAGCCTGCAGTACATCAATCCCGCAAATACATCCCTTCTCCTTCAAATTGCTAATTTTTTTTATCCCCCCTTGCTGGCAATTAGCAATCAGATTCTTAATTAGCCTAACCCACCTGGCTATTTTGTGCCTAATAAATCAATTAATTCAATTCACAAGGAGGGGATTGTGTTTAGTACCATATTTTAGTCATTACAGGCCATCATTGTGTGTGACTGCTGAACCTACTGTAAAGACATGATACCCAAGCAGAATTGATACTCTCTGCTGTTTTGCAGTCTATGAGATGAGTGGAGAGTGTGGAGAGTGTTTTTAATGTAGAAAGGGATTCAGCAATGGGCCTCAGCAGACCAAAGCAGAAATTAGGAGTGTATTAGAAGTTATAAACAGGTTTATCTTCTGGGTTACACACTGCTCCGATGTACATGATGATGACCACGCTATTTATTTTCAACTCATATTTATTTGTTAAAAAAAAAATACAGAAATCCTTTGTTGCTGAAACAGGGGTTGCTAAAAATCAAGCCAACGTCCTAGAAACATGCCGGGGATGAAGTGTGCATAATTATATTTTTCCTGTAAATGTCTTAATGAATATCTCATTTGGGGCTATAATACAAAATGTATATGTTTAGGAACTTAAAGAAAGACATTGAAAAACAGTGGTAGTAATTTCCTCTTCCACTATTTAAAGATTCCTTAATTACCTACTTCTTGAAGAAGGTTCTTCTTTGAGGAGAATGTGGTGGTGAATTGGTACTAGGTTGAGATTGAATGATCTAAACAAACCAACAGATGATAGTTGATCATTAATATGTCACAGCCGGTGAAGTCAAAGGTGCCGCCCCCCACCCCCATCACTCACAGCACTGACCTTCTATGAATAGCTTTGTTTTGGGTACCTGCCTGATATTGAGACAGCACTGATCCCAATGAACCTTGAATTATAAAATAATCTCAGTTTACTCCAAAGTAATCAATACTAACAAAACTCTTAGGTAGGAATAGGTAGACATGTCCAGTTGTAACTTGACAGTATGTGTTTGATTTTGGAGTCTAAAAATACGATCATTCACCAAGTCAGTAAAGATTTTATTGCTATAAGATACATTTGAGACAGTAACATGGGCTTGGGCTAAAACTCCATTTGAAAAGTTAGTATAGTATGTGAATTTCTCATATCCTGAGACTGCAGTAAAATTTTTGGATAATTCTAAAAGAAAAAATCCTTCTTTTGCAGTAAATTTTGTCAGAGGAAGTATTGTATTGATTGTTATTAAGCAAGGGTAGGAGAAGGCCTTTAGTATAACTGAATTTTTATTGCTATAAAATTACTGTAGACAGAATCCCACTTTAACAGTATATTCAGTTCAATTCTATTCAGTCCACAAGCATTTATTTATTAAGCACCTACCACTACTAGCCACAAGGCAGCTAGGTGGTGCAGTGGATAGAGTTCACTAGAGTCAGGAAGACTCATTTTCCTAAGTTCAAATTTGACTTCAGACACTTACGAGTTGTGTGACCCTGTAGTTGACCTGTAGGTGAGTTAGGGGGATATCTACCCCAAGAGTGTGAAGATTTTCCCTGCTGGAATGGGCAGATGAGACCAATTTGTTCCAAAAGCCATGAAGGCAGAGCACTTGGAGCTTGGTCAGGCATCAAAGTTGGTAAGATCATATATTGCATGGCAAGTCACAGACATTCATCTTCACTTTGGTTCTGCCACTGGACTTGACTCAGGAAGAAAGAGTATGACTGATGACTTTGTGCAACTCTACTTCACTTAAATCCAATTCATGTACATGTCAAGACATCACCTCTTAGAAGAAGAAGGTCACCGGCTAGACAGTTCCATCTAAGGGTTCACTTAGATCAAGAAAGAACAAACACAAGAGAGAGAGGTCATCATGCCTACAACAATAGAGGAGACAAGACTTACCCCACACACAAACACATGTTTCTCTGGATACAACTCAAAGAAGTCCTCACTATTCAAGATCAAAAGGAAGGAAAAGAGAAAAGGAATGGATTGTTTCTTTTGTATATTCACTTAAGTTCTAACTGAGCAGCTATCACTTCCCACTGCAAACCTCTTAGTCAATTTTTTCAGCTCAGCAGCCAAGTAGAGGACTTTTCACCATCACACAACATCAACATCCTATGTCATGTATGACCTGGAGTAGTTTCTGAAACATCTGTTAAGTGGACTGGAACCAAGCAATGAATATCTGCATATACAGACATGTCCCATTCCTGTTATGCTTTTAATATTAAAAACCAATATATGCTCATAGATCTTCATTTCTTATAATGCTTGGGGCTGAGACTATCTCTAAAGAAGTGGGCCTAAGTTTGTAGTATGTGATCACTATGCAAGGACAAGGCGATTCCAAAAGTATCTTTCCAGTCTTCTCTTATCTTGATAATTCACCCTTCAGTGACCTCAACATTGTGATAGCCTCTATATATACTTGACGTATTTCCTGTTTTCATTTTCTTTACTTCTTTAATCACTTCCTCATACAGCATATTAAGGACTAAGGGAAATCTAAACAAAGTGATTCTATCACTTAATAAATGTTAATAGATCTAGTCTATCTTTCATTTATCTTCTGTCTTCTTTCTAGTTCCAGCTATGATCTCGGGATGACCCAGATTAATTGAGTCTCACACCAAGCTTTGTTTTAAATTCGTTTTTCTCTCCTTTACTTCTTGCTATGTAATTAGAATGCGATATTCTTGTAGTCCTCTTCCACCAGCCTCCATTTGCATTAGAAATTGCTGTTACCATTAATTGCTATGCTTCTCTGCTGGACAAGAAGCTCAGGTGTTTGCTAGGTGAGGGGTTTTCAGGCATCTTTTGACTTCCTTGTTACACTGATTGCTTTATGTCTATTGGGGTAGCTATGTGGTACAATGATAGAGCTCCAGGGCAGGAGTCAGAAGGACATGAGTTTAAATCTCACCTCAGACACTTGACACTCACTAGCTGTGTGACTTTGGGCAAGTCACTTAACTCCAACTGCCTCATCCTAGGTCATCTCCAGTCATCCTGATGAATAATCTGGTCACTAGATTCAGATGACTCTGCAGGAGAAGTGAAGCTGGTGACTTGCACAGCCCTCCCTCACTCAAAACAAAGTCAAGTGCAAATCATGTCATTTCTCTGATGGCGTGGTCTTCTTCAGCAACCAAGGATGAACACACTTTATAACCATTAAATTTCTACAGGATATGGCACTAGTTCATCATATCGGTAGGTTTTTGCTTATTCCCTACATTTGACATTACTATGGGCCAAACCTAAATTGAGCTCACTCCACCAGGTTCAAAGTATTCATAGACCAGAAAGTCCCATTAAAAAGCACCATAAGATTTAAGAACTAAAAACATACCTTAAAAAGATACACAATTGAAATAAAATACTGATACGCTCGACCTGTTGAATCCATAGGGCAGCAGCAGGCAACAGATCTTCTGAACCATTCTGACAGCAGAGCCCTCTTCCCCAGCCCCAAACCAAACATAAGGAGCAATTTCACCTCCACCTTCTTAAGAGACCAGACAACTTAGTTCATTTATTGCTACAACTGGCAAAACCAAAGACATAGTTCAGGTCTTCCTTTCCTTTGGGTTTGTTTTGGTTTTGGTTTGGGTGGGGGAGGGGGAGAGGCAGAAACAATCAGGATTAATTGACTTGCTTGGGGTCACCTAGCTAGCAAATGTCTGAGGCGGGATTTTAACTCAGGTCCTCTATTCACTGTGCCACCTACTTGCCCTGTAGGATGTCAATCTGTTGATTATTGGATGTTTAAAGATGGCCTAAAAATGGTATGAAACCCAAAAAGAGAAAGACAGTGAAGGGAAAGGAGGGGAAAGAGCTCCAGCCGTAGACAGACCTGTAAGAGCACAGCTCTTCCCTCGGAAATGCAGAGGCATGGAGCAGCCCTGTTGCTCTCCCCCAAGGACAGTCCTCTAGCCCTCCATTTGCAATACACATAAAATCAATATAGCTCTTTCCACAAGCATCAGTAAATTGTCTGACAGTTTTAATGCTCGTCAAGAACTATGCAAAAGGGAAATGACCACGTGCTTTGTGAAAGGGTATTTCCTGTTGCCTTCCTAAGCTTGATGAAAGTAACTCTACCAGTTCCAAGGTAACTCTGTCAACCTTCCTTCTATTTAGCCACAGTTCCTTTATACCTCCTTGTTTTCATTTATAGTAAGAATTTCAAGATATGATTCAGGTCTTCCTTTAGTTTGGGATTGTTTTAGTTTTGTTTTGGGTGAGGGGGTGATAACTCAGATTCTCCTGACTGGAGGACCAGTGTTTTATTTCACTGTGCCACCTGTACTATCCTGTACTATGTCAATTTGTTGATTATTGGACAGGGAAGTTTAGATCTGGCCTAAAAACAGTACAATCCTTAGGATGTCTGCACAAGACTGAGAACAATTTTGTATTTTTCTTTATTTTATGAGCTACCATATTCAAAGAATTCATTGCCAAGGGGTCAATCTACTAGAGCACTATGCCAGTTCCTAGAAAGACACAGTCTATTATTGGGACTACATTTGAAGTCTTCACGTTATGGCAGAATCGACCAATGGCTAGACTTTTCTGAGATAGACTTCAAGAATCCAGGATTATCCCCATAATGATGAAACCCTGGACTAGAACATTGGTGGAGATGTTATATTAATGGATTTGAGTTCTAGGTGATTTCTCTACAGCAGAGGAAATGATCAAAACATATGGCTTCCTTAATTTGGGGGCTCCAGGAAAGCTCGAGAAGATGCATGGAGTCATTTCTAATACTTTACTGTGACTCCAGCATTCACAATTTGGCCAATAGGTGTGTTAGTAAAAAATAACTCAGTTTCTTATTAGAAAATGGGAGCTATGAGAAGTTAGAAATGATATTATTTAGCACCCAAAGACAATATAAAGGGGTCCATTTTCCAGGGGCTTACCTTATCTGTACCATTGGGACAGGGAAGTGTGATGTGGGAGAACGTTGGATTTGGAAACAGGTACTAAGTATAAATCTAACATTCGCTACTTAGAACTTTCATGACCTTAGGCAGGGGACTTTCCTTCTCCAGGTCTTAGTTTTTTCATTTATTATAAAGGAAGAGGTTGGACAATTTAACCTGTAAGGCCCCTTTTAGCACTTAAGATCTTACGATCTATCAGTAATTTGAAGATAATACCTTTTCCTCCACACACTGATCATGACATATAAAGGTAAGGACAAAGGCTATATTTGACACAGAAATCTCAGCTCTGGGTGATTATTTCAACACTGATGGAAAAGGCACAGGATTTGGAGTTTAAATACATGTTCTGTGACCTGCCATCTGTAAACTGTTCTAAGCCCTAGTTTCTTCATCTACATGGAGAAGCTTAGAATGAGACTTTCTCTATGATTCCCTTCAGCTCTAAATCCTATGATCTTTCTAATTTAAACAAAAACATGTAGGGCAAATTGCTGCCAATCTGAATCTTTCAAAGTATCATCTCTGTATGTGAAGACATTGCAAACATTACTGTCCACAACGCTATGGACACAAGGTGTGGTGTTTACATCATGTGCCCATTCCTGCAGCTTTGGGTTAATGGCCCTTCAAAAATCAGCTACTTTCTCTGATAATCTTTTCCCCAATTTGCTTTTCTTCTGTTGCCCCACTTAGCTTAGGGGAGGTTTACTTGGTTCCCTAAATAGCCTATTATTTTATACAATTTATGCTCCCTGTGTTTTTCTGTCCTGTCCTTCATCAGGTTTATTTCTGATATTTATACCTTTATTTCTCCTTTGACCTCAACTAACTTGATGAACTCATGGTGTCAGATTCATCCCTTTTCTTATTTACTGTCTGGAACATACTCAGAAATTCTTTCAGCTTTCTGAAATGCCAATTAATACAAAGAGTGTGGGGGCTCTACCATGAACCGTGTCACAAAGCTACCTACAAAAGATGGGGAGCATTCCACCAAGTGATAGCTTTATAGCATTTCTACTTTTAGAAAATGGGGGGATCCTAATTTAAATGCTTTGAGGAAGATTGATTATGGATCCTTAAGGTTTTTAGTTGAGTCCTTACCCTTCTGAGTCATTTTAAAGTTGTATTTCTGTAAAGCCTTTGGCATCTAGAAGGCTGAGGGAATAATTGATTTTATAATAAAATTTTAATTTTAATTACTACATAATTATTTTAAAATCAAAAATTATTAATAATTATATGATTCATTGAAGAGAGTAGAGGACAGGGAGTAGTGTTGGGTTTGATTTAGGATAATGGGGGTTCAGATCCTTCTTTTAATACTTATTCTTTGTGTAGCCCTAGAAAACTCACTTAATTGAATTCATTAACTGTGTGACTCAGGAAAATCCCTAGACCTTATTTCCTAAATCACAGCTGACTTTTTATCTACTTTAATGAAAGGCATTCCCCAGAGTGATGAAATAACAGATTTTTTTTGCCTATATAATAATTAATTTACTACATAATTAGACATAAACTTTTATGTCTTATAATGAAATTATTTTATTATATATTAATTTCATTTGAAATAGAGGTGAAGATGGTAAAGGATAATATCTTTAGCCAATAAGAATATATTACCTAATAATATACTCCCTGAATAGTTAATATTTTGGAAGGGGGATAAGAGACATTACTTTCAATTAAGTAATTACTGCACAACTTTTAGAATGCTTTGCTTCCAATATCCTTCTGCCTTAGTGTTCTGGGAGTATTTTTATCTTTTCATTGTATTGAGAGATATCCAGCTAATTTTATAGTGAGCTTAGAAACTGTAGAAGTTTCATGGTTTTTTCCCCACATAACTGAGTACTCTTTTTTGTTTCTTGAATGTGCCAGATGCTATGCTGGAGAAGCAAAGGGTCTAAAACATTAGCCTTTAGTCAGACCCCTAGGCAGAAGTTTTCCCAGGATGCACCTTGATCCCTTGTTTCAGGATCCCCTCCTTCTGTAATTATAGCAACAAAAAGTATAGGTGAAAATACTCCATCTCTGCAGGAGAAAAAAAAATCTTTCAAAATCTTTCTATTTTGCTTCTCTGCTTGACTCATTTGCATTTGAAAATATCCCATATTACTGATTAACATAAAATAATTGAATAATATTTTTAAAAGAAAATAAATTGTAGAAATTAAGTAGGTGCAATTAAGAAAAGATGCCTCGGTTTTCATTCTCCAAAGAGCCCCTTTTGTTGAATCAGTACACCCACATTCTGATGGCCTCTGGTATTCCCTGTGCTGGCCTCTCATCTCTTTATGAAGTATACCTTGACTACCTTGTGGGGAAAAGAAATGTTATCTCAAGGAAAGAAAGAATAATTACCACCATCCCACCACAAAGATAAGTCGAAATTATTTTTTTTTTCTTTTCTGTAATAGGAAAAAAGAGTCATTTCGGGAATCATATGTAGTTAAGGGTACCTTATGGATTGCGGCAATTCAGAGTCTTTTTTTAAATACCAAAGCTGATCTACCAAGTCTTAGGAATGTCTAAAGTCAAGAATACTCAAAGACTGCTTTCTTTTCAAAACTTAGATCCCAAAGAATTCAATTCATTTCAGTTCGACAACAACAATAGTTGATACGTAGCATCTACACAGCGTTGTAAGGTTTATAAAGGCACTTTACAAACCTTATCTCATTTGATCACCACAGCCACTCCTGAGATAGGTGCTGCTGTTATCCCCATTTCACAGCTGAAAAGACTGAGGCAATCAGAAGTTACTTGACAAGTCCAGGGTGACCCAGAAGCGTCTGAGGCTAAGTTGTTCTGACTCCACATCCAGTGCTCTCTCCATGGTGGCACCTGGTTACCGCAACAAATTTGTGCCAGGCACTGTGCTAGGTGCCAGTGTTACAAGGATAAAAAAATGATAACAGTGTCTAACCTCAAGGGACTTATATTCTTCTTGGGGAGAACAACCTGTATATAGATAAGCAAATACAACATGAATCCATTTAGATATGCAGATGGATATACAAACAGTAGTAAGTATGGGTGAAATACATTTGAATTAAATACAAAATAATTTCAGGGGAGGTAGTAAGAACCAGTACAAGGATAAGGACATACCTTTTATAGGTATGTGAGCTGAGCCTTGAATGAAGCTAAGACTCCAAGAACCAGAGGTGAAGAAGAAGAGCTTTCCAGGCATGGGGCAACCAATACAAAGACATAGAGAGGGGAAATGGAAAGGACCATTGTCGGGGAATGTAGAGTTGCAGGGGTAGGGAGCATGGCCCGTGTAAAATCCTGGGAAGACTCCAGAATCTGAATAGCTTAGTGCAAAACCTGCCTCTTACACTTACTGTATGACCTTGGGTAAGTTATTATACTTCTTTGTGCCTGACTTTCTCACCTGTAAAACGAGGGGACAATATGATCTCTGAGGTCTCTTCTAGCTCTAAATCTATGGCCCTATTAAGACTGGCTGTATCTAGATGGTAAAAGGCTCTAAATGCTCAATCAAAGAATCTGTATCTTAGCCGAGAGTCAACAGGAAGAACGACGCTTTTTATTTGATTGTTCTTACTAGCGTAGGACTAGTGGAATTATTAGATAAATAGGTATGGAAGAAGAAATGTCAGTGTCCACTGTAACCTGACTAAGACTATGGATTAAACCAAATGCAATGGAAACATGTATTTGTGACCATTCACTCTAGTTTACTGATATGACCCTGGGGGAGATAGGTGGCACAGTAGATGGAGTGCCAGGTGTGGAATCAGAAAGACTCATCATGAGTTCAAATCTGGCTTCAGACACTTACTAGCTATGTGACTCTGGGCAAGTCACTTAATTCTGTTTGTCTCAGTTTCTTCATTTAAAAAATGAGCTGGAGAAGGATAAGGCAAACCACTCAAGTATCTTTGCCAAGAAAACCCCAAATGGGGTCATGAAGAGTTGGACAAAACTGAAACAGCTGAACAACAATAAATAACATGACCTGGTAGCTAGTGGGGGCCTGAAATCTCCATACTAGTACCGGTCAAGAATCAGAAAGACACACTCTTTCCTTTACTTTAGGGAAGTGGTATGATATAGTAGAATCAATACAATCTAGAGTTGAAAGACTTGGGCTTGACTCCTGGAAGATGATCTTTCTGGGCCTCAGTTTCCTCATCTGAAAAATGAGGTTGGATTAAATGAATAATTCAGAGGGCAGGGATTGTATCTCATCTTGTCCATTTATCCCAAGCATCTATTATACATATATATAGAAATGTATTGGATGAGAACTCTAAATCGTTTTCAGCTCTAAGTCTATGACCCTTTGAATGATGCCTTCATAGATGACTCATTTGTATAATCTACATCTTTGTGCTTCTGTTTCCTAATTTGTAAAATGTATTTAATCAGAGATGCTCTATAACTTGAGCCCTAGGGTGGCAAAAAGCTTATTTACAACAGGTTTGTGCAATGATCCAAAATAGGACTTCCCTAAAATGGACCAATCTTAATAGAGTTTTTAATTGAATTGAAAAGAAATGAATGAAGAATAATTTATTTAGTCAAGTGTGGCATGAAATTAAAGAAATACTTAGGTATTTGTTTAATCTCCATTGCTGGATCAGCATTCATTTCATGTTCCCTAATTGTCAGTATCCCCTGAGGCTCTGTTCTGGACCATCTTCTTCTCCCTCCACATTTTCTGTCTTGGTAATATCATCTGCTTCCATAGTGATTTAATATTATTTCTATTTAAATAATCTATGTATCCAGTTCTAATCTTTCTGCTGAATTTTAATCTCATGTCACCAGCTATCTATTGGACATCTCAAACTCAACATGTCTAAAACAAAACTCATTCTTTCCCCGAATGCTCTTTGCTCTACCAAAGAGCAGTGTACCCCCATTTTTTCTGCAGTGTACCCCCATTCTTCCATTCCACCAAGTTCATGACCTTGGCACTGTCCTCAACTCCTCACTCTCCTTCACCCTACAAATCTACTCAGTTACCAAATCTTGTCATTTCTGCCTCTAAAACATCTCTCAAATCTCACCCTTGCTCTCTACTCATACAATGACTAGCCAGTTCATGCCTAATCACTTCTTGCCTATTCTGTTTCAATGACCTCCTAAGTAGTTTTCCTGCCTAATCTCTCCCTCCTCTAAGACATCCTCTAAGGAGGGTCCTAAACGATTTTCTCTAAGCATAGCTGACCATGTCAGTCCCCTACTTAATAAATTCCAGTGGTAACTTATTGCATCTAGGATAAAATATAAACCGCTTCATTTGTCTGGACTTAATATATCTTTCTACAAAACCTAATTATGCATTACTCCCCTTCTCACACACTATTGTACACAAAGCTGGTCTCTCTGCTCTTTACACTCAGTACTCCATTTCAGATCTCTATAAGTTTGTATGGACTGTTTCTTATGCACTTTCCTCTCACCTCTGCCCCATAGAATCATTCACTTTCTTCAAGTACCACCTTCTTCATGAGTGTTTTCATGATCCCTTAAGGACTAGTGCCCTCCACCCTCAACTACGTTGTATTTATTTTGTAATTATGTGATAAAGATGTAAATATGTCACCTTCCCCAGTAGAAGTTCCATTACAGAAGGGATGCATTTCTTTTTTCTTTTTTTATGTAATTGTATCCCCAGCATCTAGCAAAATGTCTAGTTAGTACATAGTAGGCCTTTAGTAAACATTCATTGATGGATTGATTTCAGTACTTTGTGACACAATGGGAAAAAAAATGAGTTTGTAGTTAGAGGACCTGAGCTCAGATTCCAGATCTTCTACGTACTGTATGTGACCCCAAGGAAATCATTTAACCTCTCTCACCCTCTATTTTATCAAGTAATAAGTCAAAAAGTCTTTATTAAAACCCTACTATAGGCTAGACATAGTGCCAGGCTCTAGGGGATACCTCTTTCCTTCCTTCTTCTTTCATCAGATAATTAATTGAGATAAGTTGTGAAAGTGATTTTTGGCTTCTTGGAAGAATGGTGATAACTAAGCTTTTTTCTTATTTCTAGAGAATTTAGAAATGTTTCATTGAGTTAGATTCTAGAAAGTCCTCCTCTGTATAAGAATATTTATAGCAACATGTTTTTGTAGTAGCAATGAACTAGAAGAAAAGTAGGTGCCCATCAGATAAAGAATGACTGAACAAACTGTGGTATATGGATATGATAGAATATTATTATACCATAAAAAATGAGGAATATGAACAATTCAGAGAAACTTTGTAAGACTCATGTGAGCTGGGACAGACTGAAGGGAGTACAACCAGGGGAAAAATTTCCACAATAACCACAGTAGTAATCTCTGCCACATACTAAAAGACTGGATTGGAAATTTTGGAGACACTTAGCCATATACTCTATAGAAATCATCCAAACGCCTGCTCATTTTTCATCACTATCAACAATATTTATGGAATATCTAGCATGTGCTAGACATCTGGGAATTAGAAGAGGAATAAGACCCAGTTTCTGCTCTCAAGGAACTTGTGATCTACTTGGGGTATGTAAGATTATAGGTAACAACAATTCAGGGTAGGATACGCTAGTGCCAAGAGACTAGTACAGGAACTAAAGGAAGGATTAGTGGAACAGGTAGGATTTGAGCTGGGTCTTAATGGAAATGAGGAATTTATACATGATAGTATAAGTTGGTGAAGGGGAAATGTATAAATAAATGTTCTGAGGTGGACATGCACACGTTCAAGGATGAATATATCAGTTTATCTGGAACCAAGAGTTTATATGGAAAAGTAGTGAGAAATCACATTGGATACTGATGAAGAGGTCAGATCACAGAGAACCTTGAATGTCTGGATAAGGAGATCAGATTTTATTCCTATAGGCAGCTCTTTTCAAATTATGGGCTGGAAATCCCTAGGGGTCCTTGAGACCCTTTCATGGAGTCTATGAGGTCAAAACATGATTTTTTCATGAAATTAAGGCATTTTAATTCCTAATTCAGTAAATGTTAATAGACACACCCCACATAAACAAAAGCTCTTTGAGGGTTTCCTTGATAATTTTTAGAAGTAAAAAGGGGTCCTAAGACCAAAAAGTCTGAGAACCACTGTTGCAGGCAATAGGAAATTACAGAATTTTAACACTAGGAGGAAACTCAGGTCGTCTTTTACAACCTGTACCTAAGCAAGAATTCCTTCTGCAACATCTCCAATATCATCACCAGCTTCCACTTGAAATCCAGCAATGATGAGAAATTCACTATCTCACAAGGCAGTGCAATCTGGGACAGTTTGACTGTTGGCAAGTTTTTCCTCTATGTTAAACCGGTATCAACCCCTAAAATATCAATTCGTTACTCCCAGTTCTGCCTTCTGGGGCCACATATAATAAATCTAATCCCTCTTCCCCATTATGACCCTTCAAATACTTAAAGAGAGCCTTTATATCACTTGCAAATCCTTTCTTCTTTAGGCTCAATATCCTTAATTCGTTGGCATGGTGTCCAATCCATTAACCATCTTGGTCACCCGCCACCTAATGGACTTCTCTAGTTTGCCAATGTCGTTTCCATTTGGTCTTGGTTTTGTACCCACTCTGTCATTCGTCTTCTTTGTATAGGGGAATTCAACACATTAATGTTCAAATGATAACTTATATTTGAGTTTTTCCTCCACAAACTAGTTGGATTTTGTTTTGTTTATAACATGACAGCTGTGCCTTACTTCTTAGTTCAATCTTGATCTTACAGGCTTATTCTGACACCTATCTATAATTCTCCTTGGATCCTGGTTTTTACAAATACATAGAAATTCTTGGCCTTTCATGTTCACCAACAATGCTAATCGCAGGTTCTTGGTTGGTTCAATTATCACCTTCCCCTATCTCTGTACTTTCAATTAATTCTATAGGTTTTATTTTGTTACGGTGCTGATCCCTGCCATGACTTTCATCTTTTCTAAATAGAAATATTACTTTCAAGATTACCCACTCTCTCTCTCTCTCTACATCATCCCTTGTCTTGCTCCAATATTTGAGGCAATTACAAAGAATTTCTCTCCTTGACTCTCTCTCCTCTCTTATTTTTGATTATTGTTGTATTTTAAGCATATAAATGTTATTTATTTCTTGATATTTTTATTCCCACTTCCCATGCAGTCTTTGACCCATAGCTGTTCATCAAAATGACCTTGAGGCTGAAGAATTGCTATTGAATCAATGCCTATATTTGTTGGCATTCCCCTATGATGTTTTCACTAGGAATCCATACCAACACTTCTGCCATCTGATGCCCCTTCCTGAGTCTGATCATTCCATACATTGAAAACATTGAAGATATATCTCCAGCCTCTTTTGCTACAACCAGTACAACATTTATGTAAGACTCCCCCCTCCTGTCTGTGTCCCCCTTCTTTGAGGTCCCATAAGAGATCATCTTAATGCCTCTGGGCTTTTGCCTTCCCTGAATAACATAATAAATCTCCCAGCTAGTGCTGTCAGGTCACCCCTTAAGACAACTTCACTCATGTTTTGCTAACACTAAATAACTTTTATATAGAATTCCTGTCTTGAGATTTAGAATTTTAAAACTGATATATCCTATATTGTTGCTTATTTGTAGATTAGATGTCACTATCTGGCACAACCTCTCTAGAAATCGGTTGCTTTGTATCTCACAGATTTCAGTGAAGTTTTCCTTTTCATACGGAAAAGTCTAGAAATGTAGAAAGTCAAAACTGTGTTTTGTGTCTTCTAATATTTTTAGTACAGCCAGATAAAAGATTCTGGTTTGAAATTCCATTTCCCCTGACTAAATTGTGTTCAACCTTTCCCTGTGTGGGTTTTTTCATAATGGTAGAACAATCCTATGTTATTTGGATTGGCTCATACTGATAAAAGATTTTTTTTCTGATTAACTATCTATAAAATCTCTTTATCAATGAAGCTTTGGAATTTACAACAATGAGTTTGGATAAATTGAATCTGATATTTCTCTTTGAGGGTGTCCAGTAAATGATATTGTTTTGTATAGCTGGCCCTTGATGTTGCTATTTCTAGAAATTTTTCTTGAGTGATTTCCTGAAAAAATGAGGTTCCTGCTCTTCCTTGGCATTTTTCAGGTAATCTGATGATCCTCAACACTTCTGAATTCTGCCTTATAGTTCCATCATCTTGTTTGTAAGTTGTTAAGACTTTTTCAACTGGTTGTGCTTTGATCTTATTTTGCTGTATTTTCTCTCGTGCCAATTTGCTTTCTATTTTCAGAATTTTATTTCCATCGATTTCATTCCTTTGGTCCCAGGTTCTCTCACCTTCTCCAGATTGTTGACTTTTGTTTACAATCTGACTTGCTCAATTCCCTACCCTTTCCTATTCAAATTACTCATCCCTATTCTCTTTAGTTGTTCCCCTTCCGTTTTTCCTCTTCTCAGTTCGATATGTTGTGTATGTATACATGTATGTATTGGGATGAATTTTTTATATTTTAATGTAGTGATGATAAAGAAGAACTAAGGACCTAGGCCTTTCCTTAGTCTGCTATCTTCTCAGGATTCCTGACTCCCAGATCTATCATTAGGTATACTATCTATCCTTACTACTTGGTATCATCTGTATATTTCTTGAGTACGCTACCTATACCTTCATCCAATTTATTGATCAAACTACGGAACACAAAAGGGTTAAGAACAGATTTCTGGAATGCTTCAATAAAGAGCTCCCTCCAAGATTAGACTGTAAACTTAAAGCCGGAAGAGATCTTTAAAAGCCGTCTAATTCAACTCCCTTATTTTATAGATGATGAAATGAGGCTCAGAGAGGTTGAAATATTTGCCCATGACCACACAGATGGCAGGTGGCAGGTTGGTGATTCCAACACATATCTTTTGATCCCCAAACCAGGGCTCTTTTCACTGTACCCCAAAGCCTAAGGGACATTAATGACTACTCTATGGATCTGGCAATCCAACTGGTTCTTTTTTAAAAAATTAGTTTTATTAATGCCTTTTATTTTATATCACAGTCACTTTTAGATATGTACCCTCTTTTCCCATTTTTCTGAGAACTGAATGCTCCCATGTGACAAAGGAAAAAACCCCCAATGCAGCGACTGCCTCTGGCAACGTATATACCCCATAATGCCCGAACTCTTCCTTCTCATAGTGCCCCACTTCACCACCAAGAGAAGAGAGACATGTTCCATTAGTTATTTTATTGGTTTTCATTATTGGTTTTCAGTTGTTATTAGCAAGTTTGGCTTCCTGTTAGTGATATTTTCATTTATTTTGTGGGAGTCATTTTGTATATTTTTCTTCTGGTTCAACTTCGTTTATTCTGTATTATTTCACACGAATCTTCCCATGTTTCATATTCCTCCCATATTCCGCATTTCTTACTGCAGAATTATATCCTAATATGTTTCTCCACCCCAGTTTATTTACTCATTCTTAATGTGGACCTACTCACTTCATTTCCAGTTCTTTGCTACCGTAAATGCTGCTTTATGAATTTTTTGGGGTAAACATAGGGTAGAGAATATGGGGGTATAATTCCAGATTATTTCCCAGCATGATTGGATCAATTCACAGCTACATGAACAATGGATAAGTGATCTTGCCTTTCCCTCTAACATTGATTATTTTTATAAAAGTACCACTTGAGTAGTACTATCTTCTCCACATTTTCCATTATTTTCCCAACCATTCCAAACAGTGATCCTATACCTTACTTGGGCTTTACTTTGACCTTCCATAGCATTCAAGGTTTCCTTTTTTTTCTCCTTAGCACTCTTGCTAACCTCAGCTTATTCGGATGCTTAGCACTTTTATGCTTCTTATAATAAGATGCCAAAGCTTTTTGTATTCCTTGTCAGTCACCTCCCCTTGCTTCGTCCTTCTATATATATATATGTAGCATCCTGCGTCCCTTTCATCTGTGGATCTCAGAAAGCTACACATGTTTAACATAGCTCAGTAACCACTCAAAACAAGAGTTCTTGAGCTCTTGCCAATGTGATTACTTTTCCCCAAAAGCCAGAAAACACACTAATTCAAATAAAAAGAAATTTAATCAAACAACTTAACAACAAATTAACAATTAACAAATTAAGCAATAAGAACAGATTCTTACTCTGTGTTATACTCTACCACAGGTCACCCTCCTACCAAAGGGAGGTCACATAAGCAAAGAATGTCAGTGACCAGGAAACACATATGGAGAACTTGTGTGAAAGGGCACAGACTCCAGGAAACAGTGTGGCCAGAGCACATGCATGTCTAAAGAAAATCACATCTCTAATTCTGAAGAGCCTCTAATATCCTCTGAGGCTGTCGCTGACCTGTCCCTTGCTGGACATCACATAGAACGTTGCCATCTCCACTTCCTATTGGTTGCTGAGCTGTTCCATGCTACCATCTGCATAGTTTAGCTACTGGTCACTTTAGTGTCATGAGCTGTTCTGTGCTGTCATCTGTGGGCAACAGCATCTAACACAAACAGATGAACCGCTGTACAAAGCCAGGAACCCACAAAAAGCCAGCATAATGTCTCAGGCTAAGATTAAATCTTTACTTTGACCTTACTCTGCTATCCTCTGACTCCTCCTCTTTCTAAATCTAATTCTAATCTAAGTTATGATTAGAAACACCTTTAAATAGTTATACCTGGTCCTGGCTTAATCACTGAATGGACATTGCCCCAGTCAAACTGAGACTTGTTAAAGATTCTAGCTTAAAAGGGTCAAGGTCTCCCACTGTCTCCAGAGCCATTTCCAGTCATCCTGATTTGTTTCTTGCCACTGGACTCCAGAGGAGAAAGTAAGGCTGGTAAGTTGGCACAGCCCTCTCTCACTTAAATCCAATTCACATGCATGTCGTGGTATCACCTTCCTGATGTCATGGATCTCTTTGAGAATGAAGGACCACCATTACCACCACCAACAGCAACAACCCAGGGTTCCACTTTAGCAAATTGCACAGAAGCTAAACAAAACTAATAAAATTTCTTTCAAATCTACATCAGGTTCTCATGGTCTGTGCTACTCACAGGGGCTGTATTGGGTGGCAGAACCTGAAAAGGGCTAGTAAACTTTACCTCACTTCTCACAACAGCAAAATCACTGCTTTTTGTTAGTTGATTTCTGTGGTAGCCACTTTTTGTGCTATATTTTGGATCAGCACAAAAGCAGCTGAGTAGAACAATGGATACAGCACTAGCTAGACATGGAGTCAGAAAGATCTGAGTTCAAATGTGACTCTAGACACTAGCTGTGTGTCTTTGGGCAAACTACCTCTGTTGCCTCAATTTCCCCAATTGTAAGATGGGAATGATAGTAACACCTACTTCTCAGAGTTGTGAGGAGCTAATTAGACAACATGTGTAAAGTGCTTAGCACAGCATCCAAGAAGTTTTAGCATGCCCAGCAGCCATGTCCCTGTAAAACCCTCTCTGCAAACAGGATAAACCTGTTTGCAGATTTAGCGTTATGGACAAGCCTCAAACCCATCTGTGAGTTGCGGGGATGTCTGCCCCAAGCATGTGAACACATCTCCCAGCAGACTGGGTGGATGAGAACAACTTGTTCCAGTGGCCATGAAGGTGGCCACACAGGCACCATGGAGTACTTAGAGCTTGGTTGGGCATTGAAGATGCCAAAGTCATCCACTGCCTCCTGGGCCAGTCTTGTTGACTTTTGTATTGCCACTGTACTTCAGCAACTCTGGAAGAGAGAGTGGGGCTGAGGACCTTGTGCCTCACCTCTATCCAATTCATGTGCAAGTCAAGGCATCACCATAATGTCATCTGTCCTCTTCAAGAACAAAGAACAAGTAACAGCACAGTGCCTGACACATAGTAGGTGCTACATTTAAGTGTTAACTATTATTAGTTATTATTGGTTTTTCTCTGCTTGTCTTTTAAAGATCTGAATTGGTCAGTGGAATTCCTATATATCAGTCTGCTTGGACAGGTTCCCTTATTTTTCCTCATTAGAATCATGTCTAGTTGTCTCATCAGAATTTCATCCTTGAGCACTTTCCATTCCTCTTGGACTGACTTTCACTAGAATTTTAAGCCTCAGTGGTGTAATGTTAATTAGAGAGTTAAAGATACGCCCATTAAGGGAAGATTGATTAGGGGAGGTCCACACCTTTTGTTAATTTCCAATGAGGCACTGATTCTCAAGGGTTGTGATGACCTCTGGTTCTGAAAAGTGTATAAATACTCTGAGCTGAGGTTTTACTTTGGGGCTTACTCTTTGGAAGTGTTTGGCCAGACGAGACTCTGGGCAACTGCTAAGAAGCCCCCTCACCCTGGCTTTGAAAACTCAGATGTTGGTGCTCCTCTCTGGTAACTATGTATGTACATGTCTGGCCAAACAAACACTTCCAAACAGAGGTTTGTACACAATGTTCGTAGATGTGACCAAAGCCTGTGATACTGTTAGTCATGAGGGCTTATGGAATATTATGTCAAAATTTGGTTGCCAGGAGAAGTTCATCAATATTGTATGTGAATTTCATGATGGCATGTTTGCTTGGGTTCTGGATAATGGGCAATGCTCTAATGCCTTCCCAGTCACTAATGGAGTGAAACAGGACTGTGTGCTTGCTCCTGTTTTTTTAGCATAATATTTTCAGTCATGCTGACAAATGCTTTCCTTGAGAATGAATGCAGCATCAAGGTTCACTACCACACTGATGGCAAGTTCTTCAATTTCAAAAGGCTGCAAGCCAACACCAAAGTAGAGGGAGTGTTGGTGTATGATTTTCTGTTTGCAGATGAGTGTGCATTCAATGCAGCTTCTGAAGCTGAGATGCAACAAAGTATGGATCAATTCTCTGCTGCCTGTGCTGATTTTGGCCTAATAATTAATACCAAAAAAACATAGGTGCTTCATGAGCCACCACCATACCATCCGTGGAACCATCGGTTACAAGAAATAGAGAAGTTTTGAATGCTGTGGATAAATTCACTTACCTTGGTAGTGAACTTTCCAGGGATGTACACATTGACAATGAGGTTAATGCACACATTGCCAGAGCTAGTTCAGTGTTTGGGCGGCTCCATATAAAAGTTTGGGAGAGAAGAGGTGTTAGACTGACCACCAAATTGAAGGTCTACAGAGCTATTGTGCTGGCCTCATTGTTATCGGCTTCTGAAACACAGACAGTCTACCAGCACCATGCCAAGAAACTGAATTGCTTCCATGTGAACTGCCTTAGGAAGATTCTGAGGATCACCTGGCAGGATAAGGTACCAGACACTGAAGTCCTTGCTCAAGCTGAACTGCCAACTATTCAAACTATGCTTCAGAGAGTGCTACTCCAATGGACTGGCCACGTTGTTTGAATGCAAAATGTACACTTGCCAAAAAGAGACCTTATGGAGACCTTGTATGGGGTAGGCGATCACATGGTGGCCAGAAGAAACAATACAAGGATGCTCTCAAGGTCTCTCTCAAGAATTTTGGATTTGACTGTGTAACATGAGAGACACTAGCACAGGACCACTCAGCATGGCGTGCCCACATCAGAAAGGGTGCTATGCTCTTTGAGCAAAGCAGAATTGAGATAGCACAAAGTAAATGCAGATGCACAAATTTGGGATATCCACTCCAAATATTCACACAGACTATCTATGCCCAACCTGTGGTAGAGCATTCCGAGCTCAAATTGATCTGATCAGCCATAGTCAGACACACTGAAATTTCACTTTATCATGGTGATGTCATTTTGGTCCTCTTCAAAGACTAAGGACAACAGCCAACCAAACATGTACAGTCAGACAGTTGGGTCTGTCTGTTGATCTGTGATGTATATATTGCTTATGGTCGGACAGTTGGAAGCCCTGTCTGTTGGTTGATCTTTGTTTCTCTGTTTGTATTTTCTTTGAAGTTCATGGAGCTGACTTTTCCCCCTGAACTAAATGAATGATATATGTGCTTGATTAAAGTAGATTGTTGACCCCTCAAAAGTTGCTTTTTTTTGGAAAAGTAGATCTAAGAATCTATACAGCCCTCCTGTGTACATCGGGGTCCTTGCTGTTGCAGGTGGAAACAATCTATACATTTAGTGGTTGAAAAATTACCAACCAAAGTAGGTTTATATGAATGGAAACGTAATAGAATTTAGTGTGCTATAAGGAATGACAAGGGGTAGGTAGGTGGCACAGTGGAAAGAGTATCAGGTCTGGAGTCAAGAAGACTCATCTTTCTGAGTTCAAATTCTACATCAGACATTTACTAGCTATGTGACCCTGGGCAAGTAACTTAACCCTGTTTGCCTCAGTTTCTTCATTTGTAAAATAAGCTGGAGAAAGAAATCACAAACCACTCCAGTATCTTTGCCAAGAAAACCCTAAAAGGGGTCACAAAGAGTCAGACATGACTGGACAACAAGACCAAAAAGAAATGACAGATATGAAGAATTCAGGAAAAACATTGGTGGAATTGGATGAAATGATGTAAAGAGAATAAAGTCATAAGATCAATACACACAATGAACAAAACTGTGAATAAAGACAAATTAAAGAGTTGCCAAAACTCTGGTCAAAGGCAATGTATAATGTTTATAGCAAAGGATTAAACTGAAGCCACACTTCTCCTTTTGGTTAGTAATTGGTAGAAAATGACCAACTATCGGTTGAAATCATTGTTAGACAGTGTTACTTGAATGTTTTCAGAGGATATATTTTGTGAAGACTTGTTGGATATTTTTAAGCTACATCTATAACATCAAAGCAAAACACAGCAATACAATTGTTTCAAATAATAGTAATCTGTAGAATTCTTTTTCTCAATTACTTTAAATCCCCTCTCCTTCAAACCTAGGGTGTGTCTGTACACAGATATATTTTTACCTGCCCTTGTTAGCAGTATTCCATCCCTGGTCACGAGTCTTTCTTGTACCCGAACATTCTTTATCTTAAGCTGTAGTCAGGCTATCCAAATCCTATTTTCAGTTTAAGCATCTATTCACTTTCTAAATCTACCTTTGTTCTTTGGAAACCCTACATTAAATCAACAATAGTGAGGAAAATAAAACTTGTACCTCTAAGGTGTTTATTTCCTTCTCAAGACTTCATAATTTCTCAGGCAAAGGGCTTCACGGTCCATTCTAAGCAATAAGACATTTACATAGTGTGGTCATTTAGGAAGGTTATTACGGCAGTAATGTATAAGATGAATCAGAAAGGACAAGACTAGAAGGAATTATTCCTTTAAATAACTTCTCCTGGGAATCTTGCTACTATGATGATCTGTTCCCTTAGCATAAAGATCCAGAACTTTAGGAGAAATGCGTAGTAATCCCCCAAAGCCATTTTAGAAATCATACTAGCTTCAGCCAATGGCTAAAGGGGACTTCAGTCTCTTCAACCATGTCTGAAACTAGAGCAAATTGACTTCTGTCAAATCTGCTAGAGAGAAGCAGCTGGCCATGACCATACCTTCACAGCTAGCCCTGCCAGGAGAGGGAAGGATGGAGGCCAGACCTGGAACCCAACAGAACCCAAAGTCCCGCCTAAGCTTTTGAACCCTTTTTGCAGAAGAATCAACAAGTATAGCCCTACAGTAACTCAGGCTAGAAAGAATGTCAAGAAGAAAGTTGTTGGTAAGACCAAATAAGGCTAAAAGCTCTGAATGAATAAAACTGATCTTTTGAGAAATCCAACGGAGCTGAATTTCTGTGGTGTACTGGGGGAGGAAGCCAGACTAGAGGTGATCCAAATGGCATGGAAATAAACAGTTCCTCCAAAGAGCTCAGAAAGAAGGTGGAGGAGAGAGATTGGGTTGCATTGATTGAGATCATGTTTATATTTTGCTTTAAGGTTTATCAAATGCTTTCTCACAAACAATTTCTGTTACATTAATAGCAGCACGGTGTAGTAGATGGAATGCTAGATTTGGAACCCAGATGACCTGGGTTTGAATCCTACTTGGAATCCAAAATGACTTTTGCCATTTCTCTTAATCCCTTGAGGTCTCAGTTTTCTCATCTGAAATTCAGGCAGTGGATTGGATGGCAGGTCTCTTTTCTAGCTCTAAATCCATAATTCTTGCATGAGTATATATACATATATATACCTACCTATGTTTATATATGTATATATATATATATATATACATATATATATATATACACACCACTTATATTCCTATATCATTTTCAGTGTTACATCTTTTTACCCAGTGAGGTTGGCAATGAAAGTGTTATTATCTTTTTTTTATAATTAAGAAACTCAGTCTCAGAGATGTTTAGTGACGGCTCATACAAGTGATCATGTCAGGACTAGAATCCAGGACTTTTGATTCCAAAGCTAGTGTTCTTTCTCCTGTTCTATCCTGCCTCTGGAAACAAGAAATGTAGGAGATGAGCATAAGGCAAAGCTGTGCAGTAGGTTGAAGTAAATATTGTCCCATGAACAAGTATAAAATTTTAGGTAGAAAAGTAAGAAATGTTTATGCTTGGACCTATCCTTGAAGTCAAGGACAGAGTCCACTATGGATAGTTATACACAAAACTTTCACTAGCAATTACGGCGCCCGTGGAGCAGCCAGCAAGGATGGAGAGAAGTCAGTTGTCTGTTTCTTGTCTCCACTAATTATTTTTCCTGGGTCCATGCTAAGATCAGTTATTTCATATGGTAAAGGAATTGAGAGTGTTGTCTGAGTTCTATAAATTTTGGTACCCTGGGACAGAGTCCCTGTTGTCCTGCCCTAGTTATGACTCTTATTCTGTGGTTGTGGTGGTAGTCCTTTGTTTTCAAAGAAGACCCATGACATTATGGGGTGATGTCTTGTTTGTGAATTGGATTAAGTGTACAAAGGAAAGAAACATGAATCATGGCTAATGATTTTTTTTAAAAATTTCAGTGAAAAATCTAACAAGAGCCTTAGTAATGAGAGAATGCCAAGTTGAAGTTGAAAGAAGGAACAACAAAGTTCAGTGTATAATAACACACTAGTAAAACCGACTGGTTTTGCCCAGGGCAAAGTTCAGAAGAGAGAGAATGACTATAATGAGCTGTCTTAGCTTTGCATCTGCTTTGTCCTAAGCAGCTGCGCTCATATAGAAGCAGTGGAATCTGAGTGGCAGTGATACACAGCTCCAGGCTTATGTATAGCCAAGGAGGTAAGACGTCTGGGCAAGGAAACCAGGTCTGGAGAGGAGGGGGGACACAGTTCATTAGATTCAGATACTAGAGACACTGAAAGGAGTTGGGAGTACCTAGCCAAAAAGTGAGCTAGCTATAAAGGGTTATGTCATTACAAATTGAGAGGGGAAGCTGAAGAAAATTAATTGGGGGTATAACAGATGTGGAGTTAGAAGGGACCTTGGGGTTGAATCCCCTTATTTTACAGAAAAGGAAGCTTAGGTCCTCTGAAGTTGTGACTTGCCCAAGGTCCTACAGATAGCACCAAAAGCAGGGTCCTTTGACTCTGAAGCCAATGTTTTCTTCATTCAGTTGTGTAGCTTTTGCCTTTGGAAATAACTTGGAGAATGTCTGGTGCTGTGTTCGTTAACAACATACAACATGTTGCCTGCTCCCATAACTGTTCTCATGTGTCTGGATAGGATCTTTGGGACAATCCTAGTAGAGACTAGAGAATTCAGATCTTCTGCTGCCTCATGGAAATGAAGGAGAGTGGGAAAACAGGCAGATCCTTAGAGGGAGAAATGAGGAACGTATAAAAGAATTACAGACCTCAAAGTTGGCAGACCCCAGAGGTCATCCAATGCACATCACTCTTGTACGGCAAGTGGATACAATATTTATTTTATAGGAATAAAAACAAACATAATCATATTTTTCCTTACTATTAAGGAAGGGGGAAGGAAATACAAATACTGAACTCCTACCATATTCTGCTAAGACATACAATTTAAAAGTCAGGGTGATTCAGGCAAAAAGAGGGCATTCTTAGCTTTTCCTGAAGCTCTATTTTCTCAAGCACACTCCCAAATATTAGGAGCTGAAAAAAAGGAAAAAAAGACACAGGCTGTCCAAAGTAAACCAGCTAGAGGCAGGAGCAGCACTTGAATGTCTTTTTAATCACTACAACTTTTCTTCCTATTTCTCAGCATGTAAAAGTCCTTGCCAACAGACTAGGCTGTTAAGACAAACTATTCAAGTCACTTCATTGTACACAGGAACATCTCTATAGCGAACTGCCTCCTCCAAATCTCTAAAGGCTGCTTGAAGAAACAGAGTACTATATGTAGTAAAAGTATGAAATAATCTTCATTTAGTTTAGCTTCTAGATTTAATTTAATGCTCTTTCACTTCTGTTTTTTACCATACCATATTGTTCAAAGTTGTCTTCTTTCTTTGTGACCTAAATGCTATAGAATTCTAATTTAAAAAAAAAATTTCTGAAACTATTCCACATAATACAAAATGTTTTTATTTTAATTCATTTTCTAATATCGCCTACATTGTAGACTGTTCTCACTCTTCCATGGAATTGAGGTGACCACTAGAAAAGTATTAAAAACAGAATGATTTATGCCATGTTTAAATTTAATCCATCTTTCAATTAAACAATAAGAATAGTAACTAACATTTATATAACGCTTCCTAGGTGCCAGGCACTGTGCTAAGTTATTAGCAATTACTATCTCATGTGACCCTCACAGCAACCCTGAAAGGTAGATACTACTGTCATCCCATTTTACAGATGAGCAAGCTAAGGCGCACAGAGGTTTTGTGACTTGCCTTCGGTCTAACTACCAGCTAGAAAGTGTCTGATGTCAGATTTGAACTCAGGAAGTCCTACCAATTCTAGGTCCAGTGCTCTATCCACAGCAGCACCTAGCAGCCTCTAATTGAAGATGACTGAATGAAAAGGATCTACATTGAAGACAGGGAGCCTCCGGTCTCGATGGAACCTAGAAACCTTCTGAATCCTCTGGACCTGAACCCAGAAAATTTCAAACATGATCCCACCTGGGCCGGTTGTGTTCTTGTCTTCGCTGAGCTGGCATACAGTTACTGAGAGTCAAGAGTGGGCATCACCAATCCCTAGCAACATGAAGGACTATTCTTGTAATCTTAAACCAGAAGGAAGTACTGGGAGCAGAAAGCCTGGAAACAAGAAGAGTTGAAGACATACTTCTGTGAATAAAATGAGGGGTATTCTCAGGACTTTCTTCCATCTGACTTGAAATATTTCCAAATTAAGGAAAAAACCCAACCCCAACACAACAGTTCATTCATGCTTGATTTTTCAGAGCAATAAATTTCAAGCATTCTGGCTGTCAAGTAAGATTCTTGCAAAACTACAGTACCTGAAAATGGTAGTTGTTCTCTACCCCCAATTTAATCTCATTCTTTCTCTGAATGCTGTAATCTCCTTTAACATCTGGATGGCTCCCTAATCTCATCTATGGGTAGATAGGTGGTACAATGGGTAAAGTGCAGGACCTCGAGTTAGAAAGAACTTTTTAAATCTCAGTTAGGTCACTTACCAGCTGTCTGGGCAGCTGTCTGGGCAAGTCACTTAACCATGTTTGTTCCAGTTTTCTCATCTTTAAAATGGACTGGAGAAGGAAATGGGGACCTGCTCCTGTATCTTTGCCAAGAAAACCCCAAATAGGGTCACAAAGAGTCTGAAATGACTGAAAATGACTAAACAACAATAACCTCAACAATCTGAGCCTTAGTCCTTACACATTTTCTCATTCTGGGTCCTTTTTCTGTGCCTTCATTCCATAGAAGATCCACCACTCAATGCACGAGAATACTCTCTCTAATTCTTAAGAACTTGAGTATCCCAAGGTTCCATGTTTTTTATACACATAATCTCTAAGAGGAAAATATGAAAACAATGGTTTGTGGACCATCATACTTGCAATTGCATTGATGTTGAACGAATGAGTCCCTCCTTTATTGTCAATTTTTTAAAAAACTTGAATTTTTGCTCCTCTTCCTCAGAAAATTCATCATGGTACAGAAGTGAATTCTTAAAGTCTATACTAATGAAATACAAACCTTGGGGGATCCTACCAGGTTAGAAAGGTTTCAGTGGTAAACCAGACAATGAACAAGTGTGAGTCATAAGAGAACAAGTGCAGTCAACTTCAGAGAGATCCATTACCAAAGTTTTGGTGATTTCCACCCCCTCCCCTCTTTTATTTTGGTCACAGCAACTCAACAACTGAACTATTATTCAGCTGTTTAAAAAAAAGATCCTTTCAAAGTGCCTAGATTTGTGGGAGGGAGGGATGGGTGGATGGATGGATGGATGGATGGGAGAGGAAGAAGAATGAAAAGAAGGAAGAAAACAAGGAAGGAAGGAAGAAAACATTTATTCAGCGCCTACTATATACATGTCACAGTATCACAGAGAGACAATTGCCATCCAAGTTTCATGCATTCTAATGAGATAAGACTATACACCTAGCTGCCCCCATCACTGTCCTAACTTCTTTGTAAATGCCTCACAGCTCACTAGAACAACAGGTGTGTCCCTGAAACTCATAGTTCTCACAGAAAAGGGGGATAGGGGGAGAATTAAATTCAGGAACTGGGCCAGCAGGGAATGAAAGCTAATAACAGTCCATAGTCCCTTCATGAAAAGGAGGCTCCAAGAGGAATTCACCAATAGGAGAAGGGCTAGGAGGCAGGCTTTGGATGAGAGATGCATGATTCTAAATTCTAAGTCTGGAACAGGGCAGGGAGGGGAATGAAAAAATAAATATGAGTGGGCAGGAATCCTTTAGTTTGGAGAGGCTTTATTCATTGTGAAGGGGGGAAAAAGAATCATTGCAAAGTTTTCAATTTGAAAGTAAATTCACTTTAAGTGAAACTATCCTGGCAGGGGTAATGGATCATTTGTAGCCTAAGGGTAAAACCATACTCCCAGATAAAAGCAGCCCTTGAGGAGGTAAGGGCAGCTCTCTAGGAGTTACCAGGCTACTCAAAAGGAAGTAAAGGGAGAGGGCAAGAAGGTACTATGAGGTCTTTGAAGACCACTACTCCACACGTAATGCAGTCCATATATACTTCTGGCTTAAAAGGCCCACAGCATGGTTTCAGACCAATCCATCTGGGGGCAAAGTTAACTCAAATGGCCCCTGGGTTCATTCCATGGTATCACAACTCTGGGGCAGGAGAAAGTTAGAGATAAGCCAATTCAAGCCTCCATGAGCCCAAAACCCAGTGACCAGACTCACAATAGGGGGTGGGGGCAAGGAAGAAAGCAGGAAAATAACTCAAGTTGTCCAGGGTTTGCATCATAGACTCCTAGCCCACAACAGAGCCTCTCAGAATAGATTCTTCAAGTCCTCAAGAATGCATGATGATGGAAAAAAATAATTACCTTTTCAAATTGAAAGAAAGAAAACTGTTGGAACAGTTTAGGCAATGCCTATCCAATTTTAGAAAAAAAAAGTCTTTTGGACTACATTTCATCCTCTAAACCTTCAAAAGCCTATCATTTATCATTAATATTGAAATGAAACAGGAAATACCTGTACTAAGAGAACCTTTGAAAACATGCAGGATAATTGGCAGGGAATATTTTGGAAGGCACTGACAATAATGTAATGCCTGGATTAGTCTTTCAAAAAAACATGAAATTGTAGCTGCTAGGCATATGTACCTGAAGATTCAGCATTCCAGCGCGGACCATTATAACTCAGGACTTCTGATATTCTGACATATTTTTTAACAAAAAGCACATGGAAAATGATGCACAGCTCTCGTCTGCATCAAACTTCCACCAGCTTCAATGGGATTCATGCATGTGACTAGACTGAAGGACACATTTTGAAGTGGTGCGATGTTTGTGCAGAATAGTGACGGAGACCATGGAGTCCTCTCCATTTGTCTTTTCATCTAGAAACACACGCCTCCCCCTAACCTCAGCCTTACCCCACTACAGATCTCCGGGACTGTGAGATTTCTTAGAGCAGTGGCCTCCATTTCATCACAAAGATCCCCAGATCAAATCTCTTTTACTTGTTGAGACTTCCTGCTCTTTGCGATAAGATACATGACTTCCTGAAAATGTGGTAGCTTTGTACTTCTAATACTTCCTTAGGTTTTCCTGACCTAAAAATCATACTCTTAAAAAAAAAGACACTTTATATGTTCTAACCTTAGTATTTTTCTTCCTTTTCTCCAAATTCTTCTGTCTTCATAACCTAAGATTAAAGGAGAAAAACTTAAAAATTGTGGTGTAAATATGGAAGACATTATACAAAAGTAACATACGGGCATACATACCATACTCTTCCTTGCAAATTAAAATTTAACAATAACAAACAATGGTGGGGCAGCAGGCTGGGGGCACTATATATTTTCCACATCTACCAAGGGGCCTCCTCCCCTCTGGATTCCTGTGTACAACTCACATAGGAAGTTCGACTAGGCTCAGTCCTAGAGAAACCAAGTCTTTAATGAGAGGGATTAATCTCCTTTATTCCTACTCTTTAACTTTTTTTTAATATCCTACCCTGAAGCTCAGGCAGAATTATTCATAGCTTAGGTTGGGTTCTGCCTTGTCCAAGAGGAGAGTACCAAAGTCCTCAAATATATGAATCAGATATAAGAAAGCTATTTCATCCACACAAAAGAAATACTTAATACATACAAGATTCATGAGCATTCAGAGACAGACAACTTAACAAGCATAACTTAGTACCATAACTATTATTAACAATTTCCAGGAAGGTTGATCCTTAAAATAGCAAGATAATATAATTGGCAGAATTGCTGAATAGGTATTTTTGGTTTTCACCTGTGTTCTGCATTGTCTAAACAATTACCTCCAGGTCTATGTCTTTGGCGAGCTAAAATAGATGTTGAACTTCTCTCATTGGAGAATTGGAGGACTTCTCCCATATCCTCTTTCATGAAGAAGCTCCCCCTTCCACCAATCAACTCATCAATTAACCTGGGAACTCTGAACCTCTCAGACTTACAAGGCTGCCTCCAAGTACGGTCATGTCCATCTCAAGATCTTTGTTAAGTCATCTATGTTAAGAAGAGGAACGCAAGGCAAAAAGGCAAGCCAGGGGCTCAGGTCAAAGCTCACCTAGATGACTCTCCTCTCCACCCCTCCCAAACACATTATGGAAGAACTATCTGCCAATTGCCATGGAAAGCAAATGAAGACAATAAGACAGAAACAATCCCTTCTTTTTAACTGACATAGGTTGCTACTGAGCAGGAGAAAGGGTCAAATCATCATGCAGATTTGACTTTGTCATATCTCTAAGTTATTTGAGCACTGAGTCACATGTGATAGACCAGAAGCAGGCAGGGCAACTCTAAGCATGTTCCATTCCTGTTGCAAAAAATAAGATTCATACAGAACAGAAATGTGGGTAGATAACACAGTATGCTGAATGAAGTTGAGACTTTTTTTTTAACCCACTACTTTATTTAGAAAATTAGAAAAAGATAAGATAAAATACAGTTCAACAAAATAAACATTGGCTACTGAAGCTGAGTTCAGAGAATACTAATTTTCAGGTTAAAGGTTGCTATAAATCTCCAAGTTTATGGTTCCACTTGAGATTCATTACTGTGATGAAGATTTTAATACTTGAGTAAGTGTGTATTCTCATTAATGCAAGTAGTCTTTCCATTGATTAAACAGTGTTACATACACATCTTCCAATCCTGTGTGATTCTTATCCATGCTTGTGGGTGGACGTTCCATGGAGGATTCATTCAACATGCCGGCGGTCTTCTTCTAGACTATTGTGTTTTGTATTTTCTGTTTCAGGCTCTTCCCTTGCTCTCACCACAGGGCTGACTTACCTCATTTTTTTGATTGTCCATTTCTTTACATACCTCTTACACATCCGTCGTCATTGGAAATATGCAAGAGCCCACTATGAACTCCCCTAGCACCTTGGGTTTAGGATATCAGGAACTTTGATTCCTTTGTAGCTGTGGTATTCTAAGACCCCTGTGAAGAATATATGCTAAAAATAAAAGTATATCAAAAAACTCATCTTTACTTTGATTTCTGAAATGAGTTCTTGTGTTTTCTCTCTAAAAAAGTCACATAGGTGATCATTTATTGATGGCCTTCCCTTTTTTAGTAAAATTGGACAAACATTCAAAATTTTATGTCCTCCCCCAACCACATCTTTCAAAAAATTGCTGAGGAGTCATTAAATTCCTCATGATTTTTCCTTAGAATAACTCTTTCTATAAATTTGCATTTTAAATTTTAATCCCACTGCCAATAAGAAATGTCATGACATTATAAATTAGACAACATCTATTAATTGGATAAAACAGACTGAGAAGAAAGGCAGAAGATTGGAATGAGAGCCAGATATTTGGGTTCTGTTTTTTTCATGTACCTGAATCCTACTGTTAGTCATAAAATAGGCCCAAATAATATTATTTCTGACCTCATTTTTTTTTTGTTTTGCAATGGTAAGAAACATGTAGTTTTTTCCCTGTATAGCTTAAATTTCATTTTATGTTGCACCTAATGCATTTGTGCTTTTATGACATTTGATTACCCTCTGCTCGTGGATACATTCTCCTCTCTGCATTTTTGTGATACTACTGTATCTTAGTTCTCCTGTTGGTCTGATCACTTCTTCTTATTTTTTGTTGATAAGTCATCTATGTTATATTCCCTAACTGTGGATGTTCTTTAAGATTCTGCCCCAGGGAGAGCAAGGAATAGATTACCTGTCAGATTTATGGACAATGGAAAAATGTATGACCAAACAAGAGAAAAAGTACATTATGAAAGGCAAAATGGATAATTTTGATTATATTAAATTGAAGAAGTTTTATACAAACAAAGCCAATGCAACCAAGATTAGAAGGGAAGCAGAAAACTGGGAAAGAATTTTTACAAGTAGTGTCTGTGATAAAGACCTCATTTCTAAAATATATAGAGAACTGAGTCAAATTTCTAAGAATGCAAGTCATTCCCCAATTGATAAATGGTCAAAGGATATGAACAGGCAGTTTTCAAATGAAGAAATTATAGCTATCCACAGTCATATGAAAAGTGCTCTAAGTCCCTATTGATTAGAGAAATGTAAATTAAAACAAATCTGAGGCACCACCTCATACCTATCAGGCTAACATGACAAAACAGGAAAATGATAAATGTTGGAGAAGATGTGGGAAAGTTGGAACACTAATTCATTACTGGTGGAGTTGTAACCTGATCCAATCATCCTGTAGACCAATTTGGAACTATGCACAAAGGGCTATAAAACTGTGCATACTCTTTGACCCTCCAGTACCACTTCTAGATCTGTATTCCAAAGAGATCATAAAAAAAGGAAAAGGACCCACATGTACAAAAATATTTACAGCAGTTCTTTTTGTGGTGGACAAGAACTGAAATTTGAGGGGATGCCCATCAGTTGGGGAATGGCTGAACAAGTTATGGTATATGAATGTAATGGAATACTATTAATAGTTCCATAAGAAATGATGAGCAGGCAGACTTCAGAATAACCTGAAAAGACTTACATGAACTGATGCTAAGTGAAGTGAGCAGAACCAGGAGAACATTTTACATGTAACAGGAACATTGTGCAATGACTAACTTTGATAGCCTTATCTCTGCTTCCCAATGCAAGGATCTATGACAACTCCAAATGGCTCCCAATGGAAAATGTTATCCACATGAAGAAAAAGAACTATGGAGTCTAAATGCAGATTGAAGCAGACTATTTGCTTTCTCACTCTTTTTTTTGTTTGTTTCTTCTTTCTCATGGTTTCTTCTATTGGTTCTAATTCTATTTTATGACATGACTAGCATGAAAATATTTAATGACTAATGTGAAAAAATTCAATATGAATGTATATGTAGAGCCTACATCAGATTGTATATTGTTTTGGGAGGGAAAGGGAGAAAATTTGGAACTCAAAATCTTATGGAAGTGAATAGTGAAGACTAAAAATTACTTAATTAATTAAAATGAAAAAAAAAAAGACTCTGTCCCAGGCCCTCTTCTCTCCTCTCTCCGTACCCAATCCCTAGGTAAGCTCATCAACTCCCATGGGGTTAACAATCATCCCTTTGCAGACACCTTCTGAGTCCATGTATTTAGCCCCAATCTTTCTCCTAAACTTTGCTCTCATATCAATTGCCTCCTGAACTTTTCAAAATGGAGACATCAAATTCCACCTGTCCAAAACTAAAGTCATGATCTCCCCCCAAAAAATCCCTCCTCTTCTGGACTGTTCTGTTTCTGTTGAAGCTACTATTATCCTTCCAGGCTCCTCTATTTGCAGCACTGGCATTCTCTTTGACTCATCTCTCCTTCAGCCCCACACATTCAAACAGGTGCCAAACTTTACCATTTCTGCCTCCGCATCTCTCACATCCCACCCATTTTCTTTATTCACCTTAGTTCAGACCCTAATCATTTCCTGCCTAGGCTATTGCCATAACCTCCTGAGTAGTTTTTCTGCCTCAAGTCTCTCCTCACTTCAGCCATGTCCTACGTGCTGCCAAAGTAATTTTCCTTAAGTACAGATCTGACCATGTGATTCCCCTACTACATCAACTTTAATGGCTTCCTATTGCCTCTAGAATAAAATACAAACTCTTCTGGTTAGCCTTTAAAGTCCTTTATAACCTATTCTCAACTTACCTTTCTGTCTTCACTGAATATTACTTTCCATCCTGAACTCTATGAGTCAGCCAAACTTGCCTTCTCTCTGTTTTTCATACAAGATACTTCATCTCTTTTCTCCCTGCCTTTGTACTGGTCATCCTCCATGTCTGGAATATATTCTCTCTTCTGCCTCACAGAATCCTTTTCTCCCTTTAAGATGCACCTCATGGGCCATTCTGTTGAAGATTTCCCTGTCACCCCAAACTGTTATGGCCCTGCCTTCCAAATTACCTTGCATTTAACTACTTTGTATATGTTTCTATTTATTTATTTTATATTTATTTTTTATTTACTTTATTTTATTTACTTTATTTTTATTTACTTTATTTTTTATTTACTTTATATGTACTTTATTTTTTATTTACTTTATTATCGTATTTACATTGACTTTATATCTATGCTTTCTCCATTTACACACACACTTGTTGAGTTCCCCATTGGAATGTAAGGTCCTTGAGAACAAATACTGTTCTATTCTTTGGACTCCTATCATCAGGTCAGACCACTGCGCTTGGTTCATAGCAAGCACTTGTAAATGCTTGTTGATTGATTATTTTGTGTAATAGAATTATCTTTTTGTATCTGATCCACTCATTAGAATATTGGCAAAGTAGACCTTTCCCAAGAGATCTCACATATCAATTTATTCCACACTCGGCTAATGTACTTTTCATGTCACATTGTATATTACACTTACTCCTTTTTGTGCCTCCTCACCCGCCTCCGTTGTAAGCTTTGTGAGGGCAGGACCATGTTTTACCTCAACATTTAATGTGCCATAATGCTTACTATATAGTGAGAACTTAATAAATAACTGTTGAATGGATCGATAATAGAGAAACAATAATTTAATATTATTTAGATGGAAAAATATTTGTTTTCATATAATGGATTGAGGAATAAAAATGAATAATAAAAATGAAAATTTTTTTAAAGAAAAGGCAGTAGAAACATGAAGATTCAACTTTGTCTTGCAATCCACTTTACATCCTGAGGAATTCTGTATTCACTGCTCCTGTGTTTTAGATTTCATTAAACACACAAGACTTAAACTTAGCAGAATGTGGGATTTTTTTAAAACATTTTTAGTGGATGTTCAACAGAATTCAATGACATACTCTTTGCTTTTCAAATCATCTTCAACAATTCACTATTTCAGGGAATATTTTTAATGCAATTCATCTGATTCATCTGTTATAGAGAAATATAATTTATTGTATTTGTTACATATCTTTCATTGAAGTCAAATTATGTCCTGTTTATAATATTTAAGAACCTGGCACTTTTGATATCCTCTTTTGTCCATGTTAGGAGACTCAGTTTAGATTTAGATGGATAGCAAAAGAGAATCTATTAAGCACTTCCTACATACCAGGCATTGTGCTAAGTGCTTTGATATGAACAAATTCATTTCCCACCTTTATTCATACTATTAACTCAACAAGTATTGAGCAAAGGCCCAACAAGTGCTAACATTGTGCAGGTTGTAATGAACAAACCATGGCTTCTGTCCTTCACAAACTTACAGTATCCATTAGGACATAGGTCACACCTGGAACCCCTGACCCATTGAACTCCACCCCCTTCACCCCATGCTAATTTAGTTCTTGGTAGTTTCTAGGTCACACACCTCTTCAAACCATAGAGCATAAGGCAACATTATGCTTCAAAATTGTTTCCTTCTATTAGTTAACTAGAGGACACACGTAGTTCAAAGCAAAGAATTTAACAAATCAGTAATAAAAGTATCAAGACAGTATTTCACCATTAACCTTGGGCTCCCTCTCCTACAAGTACACCCGACCTCCCTGGGGAAAATGGGCATGCATAAGGAGCACAAAGTCACTAGGAACATGTATGGCCAGGGCACCTGTGTGCACAGTCTGGGGATAAACCTTGTGAAGGTTTCAAGAATCAACTCCTGCTTGTCCTGCTAGAGCTGGGGAAGTCATCTGGCACTAGTGGCTTTCCCTGGTGTGAGTACCTTCCCCTTCCATATTACCTTCCATCTCAATGTTGTCCTCTCTATTAGAAGGATGCTCCTTGAGGGCAGACACACTGTTTTGGCCTTTCTTGGTATCCCTAGCACTTAGCCCAGTGCCAGGCAATGTAGATAGGAAATGGTTAATACATATTTGTTGAGTAACTGACAGCTACATTCTCAGTTTGACTTGCTCCCAGTCAGGTCCTGATTCTCTACTGCTCCCGTTGGAAATTCCATCTTTGGTCCAGCTGCTTCAGCTACCCAGCTTTCTTTTGGGTCCCCAAATGCCTTATCCAGTATCGACCAGGAGTGCTATGATTAGTAAGGCTCTCCTGCTTGAAGGGGAGCCTTTGAGTGGATCCCTTGGCTTTCCCTCTCCTATATCGACCGTTTCGGATTTCCTAGTTTCTGGATGTTCTTCTCTAGAATGTTTTAGCTCTTAAAAAAATAATTAAAGGATGATATTGCCTTAGAGTAGGGAAAAACTTGGAAATTTTCATAAATAATCCAATGTTTTACTTTCCATGAAACCGTGATCTTTTAGAGAGAAAATAAATTGTAGTTAATTGGAAAAATAAAATGAAATTTTTAAAAATCGTGTTTCACGGTCCCTAAGAAACGAAATGAACAATAATCATCTTAACACATATCTCCTGATTTGAAATGTCTGGAATTCGAAGCTTCAGCTTTACCTCCCCCTTGGGGGCTCTGGCTAGGAGCCTAGGAACCCTGAGCACGTGGTCCCCGCTTAAGCCGCGGCGGAGGCTGCTCCGGCCTCCCTCCGCTAGGGGGCGCCGTGACAGCCAGACCCGCCGGCCGCAGGGGGCGCTATAGCTCCCCGTCAGTACTCGGCGGTAATGGTAGAGAGTGAATGGAGCCCTTCTGCTCAGCCACGCTGCTCCCCGCAGGTAACAGCTGTCCAGGCCCAGGTTCTCCCGGACTGCCCTTTGAACCCCCCGGGGGAGGGGGAGCTCGGGCCCAGGAGCCCGTCTTCTGCAAAGCCCCTCCCCCTTGTTTACAAATAAGGAAACTGAGGCTCGGAGGGCGGAGGCGGGATCTGACGTCGGCTACTCCTCCCCCGCCCCCCCGGTCCGAGGCCCTCCTCCATCCCCCACCCCCGCCAGGACTCGGCCCCCTGCCGAGAACGAGGGCTGACCGGGCTGGAGGAGGCTGCGCCCCCGATGTTAGCGATCCCCCCGCCCCCGCCACGGCCAGGGTCCCCCCGTGACCGGCGGCCTCGCAGCCCGGAAGTGTCCGAGGCTGGGCTGAACCCGGGTTTAACCGACTTGGGAGCGACCTCCCAGCCTGGGCTCCCACCAGTTCGTGCCTTTGGGGGCAGAGGGTGGGGACGCTGGATCTGTGATCTCATCTGGGTGAGGCTCCCAGGACAAAGCAGATGACGTCTGATGGGTAGTTTATCCTCTCCCGGAGCGTGACTAGCCCAGGGTCTCCCCGTCAGAGTGGGGACTCCAGGATTCCAGACCTTGAGACCACCTCTGCATCCTCTGTCCTAGGTGTTCAGGGCAAAGCTCCCCCCATGAGTGGTGTCTGGGGCAGATGTCAAAGGGCTAAATCTGAGCTGAAAACTGTGGACTCAAGGGTCCTCGGGTCTGACTGCCAGAGACCCCTGGGTGAGGGAGGATGGAGGCTTTGTCCACCTTCTTGTATCAGAAACAAAGAGGCCTTTTTGTCTGCCCTGAAAGCCTTTCTACTTGCCACCATAGCGCTTGGCAACTAGTGCTTAATAAATGCCTTTTATCTTTCATTCATTCATTATCTCTGATGTAGACATAGCTAACAGGAAAAGCCTCAGAAAGTGTGATGGGGCTTTTTACAAATATTTTCTCATTTGATCCTCGTGACAACCCTATTTTGGTCCCCATTATACATTAGAGGAAACTGAGGCAAACAGATATTTGCCCTGAGGTCTCACCACTAGTGTCTGAGGTCATATTGGAACTTTTACATCTTGGTAACTTTGTAACACAGAGTCATCCCTGCCAAGCCCTTTGGTGTATTTTGTATCCAAGATATAGATACATAAAATAAACAGTTTACAGAATAGCCTAAGGTGTAAGGCAGAGGTGTTAAAAACACAGTAGTACTCCCCAGTGCAGCCTGACGAAACAATAAAAAATACAACAGAACACAGACAACATTACATTTCAAAGCTAAGTCAACACATGCCCGGCAAGGATCTTATGTACGGTTTAGTGGCCCTTGTTCCTTTCTGAGTTTGGTAGCTCAGTTGTATAGGACACAAACAACTTGGAGACACACAGAGATACAAAAAAGCCATCCAGTTGTCTCCCCACACTCTGCTACTGTGCCACAAATAGGTCTTTTGACCTGTCTTTCTTGAATTATTTTCTTCTAAATCATCGTAAGCTGAACACCAGCCCAGATGTTTCAGTCCCTTCCTACTTTTATGTACTGCCTTCACTTCATCTAGGGACCACTAGGTGAAACAGTGGAAAGAGGTCCAGGCCCGGGGTCAGGAAGCCCTGAGTTCAAATTCAGATTCAGACACTTACTAGCTGTCCCCAGACAAGTCACTTAACCCTGTTTGCCTCAATTTCCTCATCTGTAAAATGAGTTGGGGAAGAAAATGGCAAACCACTCTAATACCTTTGCAAGAAAACCCCAAAGAGTTGAACACAACTGAAAAACAACCAACAGCAGCACTTTCCCTGTCCCCAAAGAACTTGCCTTGCCTTCCTGATTGTTGGGACACATCCAAAGGCTCAATGGGGACTAGAAAACTTGCATGGAATGGAAATAATTACATACCGCATATTATAATATACTAATATAATATATACATTAGTTCTATTTTAAATAATATTGCGTTATAAAGTATTAGCCATGTATTATACCATATATGATACATATATCATACCATCTGTGCAACTGAAGTTCCTACTCCTCTAACTTAAATTGTGTTTCCCTTTAGAATATTTTTGTGAGACGTATGTTGACAGCTGACTTCATCATTTCTGGAATCAGAAATAACTATGAACGTGGAGACTAAACTGGGTTTTAGTCTTAACTGCTACTGACTCACTGTCCTTTGGCAACATAATTTAATTGCTATGCCTTCGTTTCTCCAATTACAAGCTATATATAATGACATTTTTTCTATCTGACCTCACAAGACTAGAAAAAATGAGATGATGAAATTGACTTAATATAAAGGCACTATGTAAATTCAGGTAATTGCTAATAGAGTGGGCTTTATTGGCCACATATATTATGGAGATAAAAATCTCTAGATAGGCCAAGTTTCAAGATAAACTACCTTCTAGTTTGGCACCCGAACATGATTTGATAACCAGTTTGGTAAGGTGGCCGAATCATTTATGTGAAACTTGCCCAGTTACTTAGATATGCCATTTATTTTGATGATGAGGATAACGACCTTCCATTAAAATCCCCCTCAGTCGCTTCATCACAGCATGACAAGTGACCCTTAATTCCCAAAAGTTAGACCAGCACAGGACAAGATCTGGCATTGTCGGTCACGTTAAAAAGTTTATCGAGTATGTCCCCAACCACAATTTTGTGTCCCTTGTCTGAGGGTCAGTCAAACTAAGTTCACATGACTCCATCACCATGCTCTCAGCCCCCAGAGGATGTCATTTTTTTGGACACGGGAACTCATATCTATTAAAGCTTAGGTCTGTGGTCTGTGTTGCTTGGGAGCCTACCCATACCCATGAAATCCCAGCTCTTTGAGACAATATCATAATACTATTTATTATTGTGTTGGTTATTGTGATATTACTATCAAGGTGGAAACCCATATTCACATATCTGAAGGTATTTTTAGTTTTGTCAGATGTTCTGTTGCCTAAATACATTGATTCATTTCAGTGCAACCAATATTTATGAAGCATTCATCAATGTAAGTTACTGGGGACAAAAAGACAGAAACACAATGCTGTAGTCCCTACCCTCAAGGAGCTTAGATTTCATGATTCTACCCAGTACATTTTTAGCAACCATTTAAAAAAAAAGTTTTAGAAGTCACACTTATGGCTTTGTATTAGTCTATTAACATATATTTGAAAACATATACTCTTTCTCACGCTGGTAAGCCTGCTTTGTTACTATCAGTTAAGGTTGTAAAACCCTTATCCTACACTCAGTAGTTTAGCTGATGATGTGAGAGGAATACAATTTTTTTATAACTGTTTTGATTTTCAATGGTTTCTAAATTAATACAGTTATAAATACAAGTTTGCCCCTGGGCTCCTATGTGCTTTGGGGTTAGTTAACAAATATTTAGTTGAGTGCCTACTTCATTTTGGCAATAGGCACAGAAGAAGGAACGGCAAAGAAAGAATATAAGCTCAAGGTGAAGATGACAATCTGGGTTTGCACAGAGGGTCCATCAGACCCAATTGGCAGGTCACAGGTTTTCTGAGCCTCGGTTTCCTTATTTGTTTATTCCTTATTTATTTATTAAATCTCTAGCATTTACCTCACTGGACAGATGCAGGGATTATCAGAGATAATGTAAATAAAAGGCTTTACAAACCTTTAAATTTCCATATTCAGCTGAAATGAGAGGATTGGATAAGACTCCTCTAGCTTCCTTCTAGATATGATCGCTATTCTTTGGAAATTCAGTTTATGTTATTTAGTCATTGAGAGAAGAATTTACGTGAATGAATGTGCCATGCTATTATTCAGCTTCATGGTTCAAAGAAAGAAAGGCAGATTGTTCATTTCAAATTTTTCTGAGTCATTGATTGGGAATATTTTGGTTAAATTCAGTGAACATTTATGAAGCTCTTATTCTCTGCCACGCATCTTTCTAGGACCTGGAGATATAAAGGCAAAAGCTAAACAGTTCCTGACTTGCAAGAATTTATATTCTAATGGGGGAAACAATATAAACACACACATACGGACACATAAACACACATAAAATAAAGTTGGAAAGGTAGGTTGGAACCAGGTTGTGAAGGGCTTTAAATGCGAAACAGAGGGTTTTGTATTTCATCTGGAGTTAATAAGGATCCCTTAGAGTTTATTATGTAGGAGAGTGACATGGTCAGACCTGTGCTTTATCAATATGGCAGTTGTGTGTGAGATGGATTGGAATGGGGAGAGATGAAGCAAGAAGACCAGTTAGAAGGTTACTGTGGTAGTCCAAGTGAGAGCTGCCAAGGGGCTGAGCCATGACGTTGTGGCCTTGTGAACAGAGATAAAAGGACATATGCAAGAGGAATGATGATATGCAATCTACAAGAATTTGCAGCTGATTTGGTCATAGGACGTTAGAAGTTGAAGATGATTCCAAGATGGCACCACTGGGTGACTGAAAAGATGGTTGTACCTTTGACAGAACTACAGAAGTCTAGAACAGGAATAGGTTTGGAGGGAGAAAGATAAAAGGTTCAGTTTTGGATAGGTTGAGTTTGAGATGTCTATGGGATTTCCTGAGCAGCTGGCTTGGGATAGATGGATTGATTGGAGAGTCATTTACATAGAGATGATATTTAAACCCATAAGAGAAGGGGGTAGAAACAATATGTACATAGAAAATTAAATACAAAATATATACAAAGTAATTTCTGGGCTGCTCTAATGTGAAGGACAATTTGTTGATATTTGAAGGGCTTCCAAAGAGCACAGTGGAAGGGTAGAGTGGCATAAGCACCCAAGAGGAGTAGGGTGTCATGAATGGGTATGAAGGAAGAGGAGAACTGGGGTCAGGAAAGGGAATTTCAACCTAGGCAGCCTGGAGCTCTGAATCACAGGGATCCTGAGTACAGCCAAAAAGGTCTTGCACTCCATTCCCAGGAGCAACTGTTAAGTTGATTTGGTTATCAGTTTCTGAGCCACAGATAGACGGAGGAAGAGGGAACACCTCCCAGGTTTAGCCAAATCCTTGAGTCTGGGTGATGCAAGAGAGATGAAGTGCCTGTAAGGTACTCATTGGGTGACCACAAGGAATGGAAAACACTGCTTTTCTGATAGTGAAAGCTGATATAGGCACAATTTTAAATAGAAAATGTTTAAGTTCTTTAAGTGAAGAATTTGCACCTGTGGATTTCTTGGTGAGTCTACACAGTGCAATCTTCCTACGATGGACACATAACAAAAAGGGCTGACTAAGTTATTCTGTAAAGGCAACATGGTTCATGGTTCAGTGAAATGAGATGTATGGGGTCCATTTTCCCCTTCTGGACCTCAGTTTTCTTATCTGTAAAATGAGAGAGTTGAACTGACTGACCTCTAAGATCCCTTTCATCTCTAGATCCTATGCATGAGATACCAGCTTAAACATTTCTGGAGTTAACCGCAGACTTCTAAAAACAAAAGCAGCCTAATTATTTTCTACTTCCTAAGAGCAAATGTCTCTTTATGATCTCTGACTATTTTTATGTGTCCAAAGACAATGTTTTCTTTAATATCAAAGAGCATCTAAAACTAGTAAGAGTTCCACAGTAGTATTACACAATGTTATAGGAGAGGCAGTATGGATGGAGGGCCAACTTTTGAATCAAAGAACCAGTTCCCACCCACACCTCTGACACATGTCAACTCTGCGACCACAAGCAAGTCACTCAACCCCTCAGCACTTCAGGCAACTCTGTCACTTGAAGATTCAGGCAGTTGCCCACACCTATGAAAACAAGAGGTCTAGACCACCCCAGTCCACTCCCAAGACTATAGCAGTGGCCAAAAGAAATCTATACCGTAATTCTTCAAGCACATATATGTATATACATTATATTTTCTGTCATCCACTATTACATCCATCACTACTTCAGCACGTATAGAGTACAGTAATAGATTGATTAATAAATCTCTTGAGAACAAAACTTCTTTGTAACAATATTTTTTAAAAAATACACTTTGTAATCATGTATAGCTATTTTGCTGACATCATGAGACTTAACAGGAATGTTCCGACTAAGCGTGCCTGTGCCCAGGTCAAGAGGACAAAAGGAAGGCAATGGCCATGTAGTGGAATGAGCACTGGGTATGATGGCAAGAGCTCTGGGTTCAAATCTGAGCTCTGCTACCTGTTAACCTATGAGAAACTTAGGCAGGTCATTGAATCTCATTTTCCCCACCTGTAAAAGGAGAGGCTTATACTAAGGAGTCTCCAAGGTTCTTTCCAGCTCTAAATGCTATCTGAACTATGGCTTCAGTTCTTTATAATCATCTTCAGCATCTCTAGTTCTCCTTCTTTACTCTCTTTTCTGACTACCCTGCGAAGTCGTTTTTTATTTTTCCTCTCTAACTCTCATTCCCCCATCTCTCAAAACAAGAAATACTGTGGCATTTATGCTTGTGATTGCTTTATTATACTTTAGTTTGAGTGGGCTTCAATTAATGGATTTTATCAACCTGGTGTTTGCATTTTAAGTCTTTTTCTCTATTATACAATAAAAGATTTTGCTTCTAGTAAAGGGAACTTGACAAGTTAATAAGTAGGTAAAGAAATTTAAGGAGGTTAAAGGGGACACCTGAGATGACACTATGCATAAGGTCAGCCCTGAAGGTAAATCAAGTTTATTTTTTTTAGAGTGACTGGGGATGAAGCCAATGGAATGGGACTGGGTGGGGATTCCAATGCAAAGAGGCCAAGAACAAGCCACAATATGGCCTTTTTCTTTGGCTGGGAGAGAGAGTATAAGGAAAAGGGAAGCAGGGACCTCGTTGCTTTGTTGGTGTTAATATCTATTCCAAAATGTATGAGCGATTGCAGAGTGTAGAGCTCAGGTTCTTCCTCCAACAGGTCTACTTAGCAAGTCATTTTCTTTCAGAACCTCACCCTTGAGCATCAACCAGACCCCTAGCTTTGATGTTCTGTTTATATTGAGCTGGCTCTCCAGAAATGGATATTTAGGGAGTTTGGAACCTGATTCTCTTTTTCATTGTAAACTTATTCTGCCCCATCTCCTCCAGGCATTTTATTATATTTTCTGACCTGTTTGATTTAATATTTTTATTTTCCAGTATGTTTGCTTTTAGTTAATATTTAGTCATGTTTGTTATCATATTTAATAATAATATCTAGCATTAATATAGCTCCTGGTATGTACCAGGCACTGTGCTAAGTGCTGTACAAATATCATCTCATTTCATCTTCATGTAACCCTGGAGGTAGATACTATTCTTAACCTCATTTTACAGATAAGGAAACTTAGGTAAATAGAGGTTAAAAGACTTCCTCAGGGTTACACAACTTTTAAGTGTATGAGGCTGCATTTGAATTCAGGTTTTTCTAACTAGAGGCTCATAGTTCCCTTCTCTCTCTCCCACCTTTGTAATCCCTTAGAGCACATATCTATGCCTTGTTTATTGTTTCCGTATTTGGTAACAAAGTTTCTGAAAATGAAGGGTGCTACTGTAATATTTTCTCTTCATAAATAGAGGTTCTATACTGTATGCTCCGAGAGAAAAGGGACTATATCTTATCTAAATTTTCTGCCTCCCCCACCTTCTGGACAGTTAATTTTGGATACAATAAGTACTCAATAAATGTTTGTCTTTATACTATAAAGAAGGCTAGTGATCTGAGCGCAATCATTAGAATACAGGACAAAGACTGTGTGACTGAACCTTCCCTTACAGTTGCTAATGAAGTTCCAGGATAATTTGCCTGGCCCTAATGCTAGGGGCAGGATGGGAGGTGTACTTACTCCAACCGAAATATCAAGTTGGCCAAAGAATGTTCTGAAATGGAGTCATTCAAAAACAATGACTTGTTTTGAGACCTTTTACTATACTGGCTGAGTGCAGCTGTGGGTCTGACTCAAAAATAGTAGAAGGAGGTCTGACTCACAAGAGTCATGAACATCACCCTCTTGGGGGTGAGACTACCTAGCAGCTACAATTCATCTGAGAAGGAATAGATCAGTGGAGAGGTAGCAATTAGTGGTGACAGTAGCAGTTACAGGCTAGGAAATGATATAAGCTCAGAAATTCTTCAGGGAAGTAGTCACTGGTAGCTGGGCTATAAGTATTCTCTTTCCCATTAGAGATAGGGGAATCTGTGGCTAAATATGTCCGCTTTGTGGATAAGGGAACTATCTTTTTGTTATCTGTATTGTTTTCTGTTTTAGAGGAAGAATCTTTGCTTTATTCTAATGTGAAGTGTTTTATTTTGGCTTGGTCTTGGAGATTCAATAGTTATGGGGGCCTTTTGGGCTGTGGCTCAGACAAATAATTTATCTTAAGAACCATGTACCAGGGAGGAGCCTTCAGAACATTACAGCTGTATTGTTGTTGTATCATATTTTATTACTGGAAAGTGATGCTTGAGTTTCACAGTGATGATGACCACAAAGGCATATCTTTTAAAAGCCAGTATTCTCCAAGTGATGTTTCATAGCAGTTAAGTGATTCAAAGTCATATAGTAGCTTATAACACATCAGTGATGATCTAGTGGTTCCTTCCCTGTTGTCTTCAAATATCCCCAGCTCTCCTCCACCTTTAAAAAAATTCCTCGTTTGACCTGACTCCCTGCCTCAAATTATCAGACTATCTGTCCTGTCTTTTACAAACAGCAAGAAACAGACATCTATATTTATTGCTATCCCTTTCTTACCTACAGTTTTCTTCTCAGTCACTTGTAATTTGACTTTTCCCATTAATCAACTGAGATTCCTCTTTCCAACGTTACCAATTATTTCTTAATTGCTAAACCCATGACTTTTTCTCAGTCTTCATTCTTCTAAAATTCTTAGTAGTGTTTGACATTTCCAACTATCCATTCCTCCTGGATTGTCATGATGCCACTGTCTCCTGGTTCTCCTACTTGTATGTTCTCTCTTTTGGTTACCTTTTCTGGATCACCATTCATATTTTACTCTTTATGCACAGGGTCCTTTGCTAGACCCTGCTCTCTCTATACTTTTTGGTGATCTCATCAGTTTCTATGAATTCAGTTACTATCTCTGTGTCGATTACTCCCAAATCTACATATTCAGCCCTTATTTCTCCCCTGGGATCAGATCCTGAATTACCATCTGCCTCTGGTTGACATTTCTATATCTAAGTCCCATGGACATCTCAATCTCAAATCAAACATTTCAAGAATGGAACTCACCTTTCCCCCCAAACCCAATTCTTTAACTTTCCGATTTCTTTTAAAGGTACCACCACCCATTAAATCATGCCAAGTTTGCAACCCTGGAGTCACCTACTATTCCCCATAGCCCATCATAACCAAATCTTATTTATTATACTTTTAGAACATTTCTCATATCTATTCCTCCTTCTGTCCACTCAGTCTCCACCCTAGTTTTGGCTTTTTTCACCTGTTTGTTTCTTGAACTACTGTAATAGTTCCTAATTGGTCTTCCTGTGACTGGTCTTTCCTCTTTTCAGTCTATTTTCTGTGTAGCTGTCAAATTGATATTCTTAAAAGATAGGATAGATCTGCTCATGCTACTTTTCCAGCTCAAGAAGCCTCAGTGGCTCCCTATTGCCCTAGGATTAAAGGACAGACTTCCTTGTCTGATATTTAAAGCCCTTCATGGTTTGGCTCCAACAACTTCTTATTCTCCTTCATGCATTGTAAATTCTAAAACAGTTGGCTTCCTTTTGTTTTTCCTGTAAGCACCATTCCAGCTTCCATCCCTTTCCTTTCAAACAGGCTGCCTCTCATGCCTAGAGACTCTTCTTTCTCACCAATACCTCTGGGAATTTCTAGCTGCATTTAGGACTTAGCTGCACATCACTCCCTCACAAGCTTTTCCTGTTCTTCCAGGTGTTGGTTCTCCTTCCCCTCACTGGATGATTTTACATTTAGTTTGTATATGATTTGTATTTACTTATCTCTGGAGATATTTTATCCTTGCATTATCATGCAAATTCTTCAAAGACAGAGACTATCCAGCTTTTGTCTTTGTATTCCCAAGCCCAGAATGGTTCCTGATATGTCTTACTAAGGGGTTTAATAAATACTTGTGGAGTCATGGATTATCCGTGTTGATAAATCTCCCACCTCCTCAAATATAAACACTTTGAGTACCAGGACTGTCTTCATTTATGCCTTTGTAGATTGAGCATAGTTTCAGTCAAATTAGAGTCACTTAATAAATGCTTATTGTATGAAATCGAAATGGGTTAATCTAAGTAGTATAAAACATCTAATCAAAGACATATATGACCAGAAAAAGAGATAGGACTGCTAGTGTAGCAAAAAATGAGAGATGTAGATGAATAGTCAGGGTGTTCCACTGGTATTTATCCCCAGAATATTAGAAGGACCACAGGATGGTATCCAGGTAATCAGATCGGTCCTCCATGTTAGATTTACAGGGAGACAAGAACAAGACTCACATAGAGGGCAAACAAAGTTAGACAGAATGATCACATCAGTGTACTAGTTGAAATATAGACATAATGATGAGCCTGAGGTGTACTTTAAAGTATATTCTGAATCATCAAAGAAATACTCAATTTTGATCAGGGTAGTTTTAATGTTGAAATATGTTTTATCGTATTTTAATTATTTGGCAATTGGTCATCTATATGTGCTACACAATTCTCAAACATAAGCAGAATGTTTGATTAACCAGAATATCCCATTCCCTGACCTTGTTGGAAAGCATCCTCTTCTTCACATCAAATATGACACAGTTGGCATTACTAGCTGTGGGTCAAAGTGTGTGTATACTATATGGTTAGTACTATATGTAACTTTCAGTCCTTTCCCCATGGGTTTAAATGTGTAATCTAATTCTGATCAGCTATGCCCCAAAGGAATTTAGAATGCTTTGACATTTTGCATAGCAAATCACTCTGAGCAAAGAGGGAATTTCACTAACACACACACCATAGTTAGTCCGGACATTTTATTTATAAAGGGCCCCAAATGTGGTGAGCAGCATAGATGCCCACAATCAAATTGCACAAGAACCTAAACTTTCCATATTCTCTTTGTTGGGGACCATTTCAACATTATACAATTATGCAATTAGAATTTTCTAGTTGAAAAATAACTTTCCAGATTGGGTAGATGAACTCTGGAAAACCAGATATTCTGAATGTTTTGTTCTTATATATGATTTGGCTGCACTCCTATAGAACATAGTGAAAGCATGATGTTTTCCAATTTTTCAAGGGTATAAACTGAAGTACAGCAAAGACTTGATTAGCTCATGGTCACAGAGTGGCAGATCAGGGAATAGAGGCCAGCTCTTCTGACTTCTGGCTCAGTTCACTCTGCACTAACCACAAATATGCTGCCTTTTAGTTGATTAGCCCACATAGTATCCCTCAGAGGCAGATGCCCATTAGATAATGTGAGGACATAGACAAACACGGTGTCTTTCAATCAGCAGGCCAGTAGAAGGGTCTATGAAGAACTCAGTCCATTTGCCCAGATGCTTCTCTCCCATTAATTGCCATAGATGTCTGAGCATTTCTGATTGTACCATAGTTTTGAAGTCACATGGTTTGTTATTGAATATTTGCTGCAGTTTTATTAATAGTGCTGTACATATATCAAGGTGCTTTTCAGGCATGTGTTTTATCTGACATACAGTATAATCAAGGTCATGAAGCAAACTAAATAAACATGAAATTAAACATGAAAAAAGTCAGCCAATAGAAGTGTTTAAAATATGATAAACTAAAGTTCAATATTCTAAATCAGCAATTTCTTAGGGTGAGCTAGAGCAAAATATGTGTGTGAGGTGGTGGTGGATGATACGCTACATGGCAGGGATCATAAATTAGTAGTCCACAGTGAATTCTTACTCAATTAATCTCTCAATCTAGTCTCTAAGTCTATGTCCTGGAGCTATTAAATGTCAGCTACAGATGCTCCAGGTTTTGATGTCTCCTTTAAATAATACTTGAATACAGGAATGCTCAGGATAACCCAAACTAGGACATCTTGTATGTCAGAGACCTTTTTAAGACCCTTCTTTCTCAAAAGGGCTTTAAATGAATGTCCAGAGAGATAGAGGGTGGCCCAGAATGATGCAAATATCAGCACTGATGTCATAACTAGACCCAGTTCCCCTGGCCATGATCTGGTTCGAGGTCTTGTCTAAAAGTAAACCTTGAGATAACCTGACCAAGGGCATGAGGTACTCCGATTAGGGACAAGAATGCAGATGCAGACTGGAATATAATAAATTGCGAAGGGCTTTACATTTAGACAGGCATGCATAATAAGCAGGGTTAGCCTTGATTCAGTCTACTTTTTAACAGTCAATGTAAAGGGTGGGTGTCATATGCTTCAGGAGCAAATGTTGGGATTAGGTGCATGTTATGCAATTGAGGAGTCCTGGATGCAAACAGAGATAATTCCAGTAATTGAGCCATTTGTAAGGCCATCAAGAGAGAAATAAAGATGGAGTGTGTACACTTCTGAAAGGAAGAATTTTATACCACATCTGACATGTGCTTGCCAGAGAAAGGACACAATCAACAGTAACCACAAGCTGCCTTGCTATTTTTTGCCCAGGTTTCTTCTAAACTAAACCAATAACTTATTTCTGGATCTCTCAAGTAACTTGTTTGGCTTAGACTCTAAAGCCCAACTGGCTTATTCATTAGCAAGTTGGAATAACTCTCCAAACCATCAGGTTGTTTTTGCCTATGATGCCAAAGATATTTTTTTTACCCATTTTCTGGAGTAAATGAATGTTGAAGATTATTCCAGATCTTTTGGGGAAAACTGTTAGCTCACTTTTGAGTCACATAGTTGAAAACTCATTTTATTCTTAGTATTAGCCTATACGTAATGGTGCTAAAGAGAGTAGATGTTTGCAAGGAAAGGAGGACAAAACTGTTACTGTAATTATTGTTAATTTTGTTCCTGGCAACCTTCAGAAATGGCTCTTTAGCTTAAAATTACAATAATTTAAATTGGTCATATATTTTAAAAACATATTGAACGGTTCTTTTTTTTTTTTTTTACCATTTCATGCTTATCTAGTTTGCTTCATGATCTTGTTTATATTGTACTTCAGATAAAACCCACATGGAAAGCATCCTTAAATAAAACGAGAACAGATATTCAGGAACAAACTACATGATTTCAGAACTATGGTAGAATCAGAAATGCTCTGACTTCTACAGCAATTAATGGGAAAACGTTTAATGGGAGGAAAAGCATCTGGCAAATGGACTCAGCCATCTATTGGCCATCTACTGACTTGCTGAGGAGCTTTATGAATTATGTAGCAACCGGGTCTTCATTGGCCAGTCCCCCATTGACACTATAGTCATGACTCTTTGATCAGCATTTTCTTAGCCTAAAAGATTTAATAAGTATATATTAAGATCGTAGTTTTGGAACTGGACGTTATCTCAGAATCCACATACGCTAACTTTCCTCCTATTTTGTGGATGAGGAATTGTGGCCCAGAAAACTAGACTGTGTAGGTAATTTACAAAATCACAGAATCTCAGAGTTAGAAAGCACTTGCACTGTCATCTGGGCACACCTGTATCCAAAGATGGTACCCCACTAAAAGACACCTGACAAGTGATTATTGAAGGAACCCATCATATTCTGAGGCAGCCCATCCATTTTGGACAGCTCTAATTGTTAGGAAGTTTTTCCTAACATCAATCCTAAATTTCCCACTTGCCAGTTTTTGTCCAGAACTTCAAGTTGTTCCCACTGGATGACGTGTAACAATTCTAACCCTCCTTTCATGAAAGCTTCCCAGTAATAACACTAATAGCTAGAATTTACATAGAGCTGTAAGGTTTACAAGGCGCTTTTCATGTGTCCTATACTATTCATACATTCACTTGAAGTACATAAAAACAACTCTAACGTCCCCCTGAATTTCTTCAGGCTAAATATAGCATCCTTAAAAAGTCGGCACTCCAAGTCCCTCACCAACTAGTTCCTCTCCTTTGGGTGTTCCCCACTTTATCAGTGCTGTGGTACCCAGAATTGAACACCATCCTGCAGATATGGACCGACCGGGGCATAATACAGCAGAATCCTTACTTCCTCATTCTTGGACGCTATGTCTCTCTGCATGTGGATCAATCTCATGCTAGCTTTTTGGCTACCAGCTTATCATGGATTTAAAATGACCTTAAAATCCATTAAGATTTTTTTAGACATCCTGCCAACTCTGCTTCCCCCATCTTGTACTTGTGAAGTTAATTTCTTGATAAGACTTTGCATTTATTTCTATTATTTTTCATCTTATTATACTTGGCCCAGTGTTCTAGTTTGTCAAGTTCTTTTTGGATCCTCCAACATCTGGTGTGTTGGCCTTTCCTTACTTGGTTTGTGGCATCTAAACACCTGGTAAAGAGGCTGTGATGTAAAATGTTAAACAGTACCAGGGCAAGCACAGATTCCTAGGGCATGATGGTACTCTAGATTTCCTTTGAAGATGATAATGTTGACATGACTACTTTTTGAGTCTGGCCAGTCAACTAGTTTTAAATCTTTCTAATTGTATACAGTTGTCTAACCCAGAGTTAAACATGATCATGCAGGGGGCACCAGATTAAAATTTAATCAAGAAATGTTTGACGTAATAAGTATAAATATAGTACAACACAGATAATGTTAATTTGTGGTTTTCTAAATCAACATGAGGACTTTAGGGATCCATTTCTGTTTGAGGTTGATACAGTTGGTCTAATCTACTTATCTCCATCTTTTCCATAAGAATAGCATAAAATGCTATATAAAACTCTTTGCTAAAGAAATAAATCTAGGTAAAAAATATAGCTTTCCTCTTATTTATGATTTAACAAATTTGTAAAGAATAAATAAAAAAAGGTTAGTCTAGTATGACCTGGTCTTGACAAAGCCTTACTGGCTCTTTATAATTATCACTTCCTTTTTCGATATTCATTAACTATTTTTTCACCATATCTCCTAGAATTTTGTCAGGCATTCAAATCAAGCTCACTAGCCTATAGCTTAAAGATTCCATTAATTTTACTTTTTAGGTAATCAATGAGATTTGAGTTCAAATCTAGCCTTGGACTCCTACGAGTTATGATCCTGAGCAAGGCACTTAACCTTTGCTTCTGTTTCCACATCTGTAAAACAGAGCTGATAATAACATCTGTCTCCTGGGTTTATTGTTAGGATAAGAAATCATATTTGTAAAATGTCACAAGCCTTGACGTACTGCATAGATACTACTTAGTGATTATCATTTGAAGACTGTGACACGCGCCTTTCTCTATTTCTCTGGTACTACTCCTGTTCTCTTGGATCTATCAAATATCAATGAATGGTTCAAAATGACATACAGGCATATCTTGGAGATATGGTTTCAGTTCCAGACCACCCGCAATAAAGCGAATACCCCAATAAAGTGAGTCATATGAATTTTTTGGTTTCCCAGTGCATATAAAAGTTATGTTTACACTATGTTGTAATCTATTAAGTGTGCAATAGTATGTCTAAAGAAGCAAAGTATATTCCTTAATTAAAAAATACTTTATTCCTAAAAAATGCTAACCATTATCTGAGCCTTTAGTGAGGCTGGTCTTGCCTTGATGTTGATGGCTACTGACTGAGCAGGGTGGTGCTGCTAAAGGTTGGGGTGGCTGTGGCAATTTCTTTAAATAAGATATCAATGAAGTTTGTCACTAGATTGACTCTTCCTTTCACTTTAACACTTAGAGGTCACTATGGGGTTATTAATGGGCTTAATTCCAATATTATTGTATCTCAGGGAATTAAAGATATTCAAGTAGAGGGGGAGAAGCAAGGGAATGGGGGAGGAGTTAGAATACACACAACACTTATGGATTATTAAGTTTTTTGTCTTTTATTGGCATAGTACATGGAGCCCCAAAATTATGACAATAGTAACATCAAAGATTGCTGATCACTGATCATCACAACAGCTATAATAATAAAGAAAATGATCGAAATATTGTGAGAATTAATGAAATGTGACCCGGAGAGGTGATAGTGAAAAAATGGCACTGATAGACTTGGTGGATGTAGGGTTGCCACAAGCCTTCAATTTGTGAAAAATACAGTATCCAGAAAGTGAATTAAAACCAAGCACAATAAAATGAGGTATTCCTGTACTCCAGTCGATAATGTAGGTCATCTGGGCTGGGTGATTTGAATTCCTTAACGACAGCAAGGTTCCTTCTTGCTATTTACTTAGTTGTTTGGGATATCAACTAACTATTGTTCATTTTTTAAAAAGTTCTTTCTAATCCAGATTCACATATGACCCTGAAAAAAAATGCACTCAGTTCTAGGTACAGAACCATAAATTTCAGGTTGAAAGAGACCTTTGGCATCATATAGTTCTTTCATTGGAAAAAAATGAGGAAACTGTCTAAGAGATAAAACTAATCTTCCAAGTCACATAACTAGTAAATGGCAGAGCCATGATACACTACAATGCCATGTGAATGACTGACCAATACTTGTCACCATGGCAAATCTTCTCAAGCATGCCCCAGGAGGAGCTGAGTAAGCTCCTCTTTTTCTTCCCTCTTGGGTGTCTCATCTAGGTGTGAATTCCCCATGTCCTACATTGTCTTTGCCCAGGGATGAGGCCTTAGTTCTGTGCCAGATTCAGTGTAGCTAGATCACATATTTGTGCTAATCTTTCAGCTTGGCCTTTAAAGAGAAGTCAGAGTTCGAAACTGGAGAGAGGAATTTGTAGGAGGAGGACTGCACACAAACAGACATGGGCTTCATTTCTTGGACAGAGTCCTGTTTGCCTCTATGGCTTCTCCAGAAAACCATGTGGCCACCCAGGAATATGGAAAAGAAAGTGAACCATTGCCAGACAGCATTGTAAAGGGGGAAAAAGAGAGGCATAACTGGATGCCATTGTATAGAGAAACAACTGTAACCTGTTCCATCGTTAGTCACATGAACAGCATGATTCTGCGGAAAGCTGGGACTCCGTCAAAGGGAGGGTTGTATGTTGGATTCGGCCTCAATTCCAGGATGATGTCATATGGATGACTTTTGTAAAAGCCCCTGAGAAAGTAAGGGGGCCACCACTGGAGACAATTGTATTAGTCTGTTAAGTGCTAAGGTTTGACTTTTGCACTGAACGTTTTGTCAGCCTTTGAGTATGAGTTGGGGTCACCAAGTCTGAGGGCTACTTGTTGTTAGCTATACCCCTGGTTAAGACAGGAATCAGATTAAAATGTAATTGGGAAATATGTATCAAAATAAATAAAAATACAATAGAACACAGATTATGGTAACATGTGGTTTTATACATTAATATGTGGTCCACAGGACGGGGAGGGAGAGGTCTTTATGTATATATGGGTTAAGGGCCCAGTTTGTTTGTTTGAGGACACTGCCTTAGAGCAACACAGGGTAGATTCTAATGCCGATAGGGATGGGAGATAGCATGTAGAGATACTCACCGAGGGTGGGAGCAAAGTAATCAAATACAGGGCTAGTGAGAGGCTTGAGATTGAAGTCAGTCTTCCTGTAACTGGAGTTGCAGTTCTTGAACTACAAGTTACATGGTTTTCCCCCAGATTTGTGGTCATATGAAGTATTATAGCAAACCAGCTCATAGGATGGGAGAAATCAGACCTGGAAGACTTCATGATGATTATATTGGATATTGTTATCGTGCTTTATGATTTACTAAGTACCTTTATATACATGATATTATCGGATCTTCACAATAATCCTGGAAGGTAATGCAAATATTATTTTCCCTCTTTTACAAATGATAAATTTGAGCCTCAGATTGCTTAGAACCATCTTGTTCATGATCATATAAGTAGTATGAGAGGCAGGTAAGTGGTGGAAGGGATAGGGTGCTGGGCCTGTAGTCAAGAAGACCTGAATTCAAATGCTACCTTAGACTTAGAATAACTAGCTATTAGTGTGATCCTGGGCAAGTTGTTTTGAAATTTTGACAGTGGAAATGATCTCTGCCTGTCACCTCTCCCTGTCCCCTAGCTTTTTTTTTTTTGAACTTATCTCTCAACTCTGCCCTTTCTTTTCCCCTCTTTTCCCATTCCAGTGATTATTAAACTTGACCTGACTTTGTCTAGAATGTCATTAATGACCAGGAGGAACTGGGATTAGAATTTCCCATTGGTGAATGTATGTGAGCACCCTATGTGTTACCTCATAGAGCTTTTGTGAGCAAGGCACTGTAACTGTAACGTGCTATAGAAATCTTAGTTATTATCTGTATCTGTTACTTCATCTGGATCTATTCCATAATGAGGAAGCCAAAACACTTGGGAGAGTTCCTATCACTCTTATTTAGTAGCCCCACCTTATCACTACACCAAATCCTATGGGAAATCTAGAAGTATAAAGCTTGGACTTTGTCCTCAAAGAACTTACTCTCCAATAAGGAAGACAAATGCACAAAATAATGGATACTAGAAGACATAATTATCTGCTAAACCATATGTTGCAGGCTCTAAGTACTAAAGGGTTTCAGATATGAAGCAGACGTCTTCATTGAAGAAATGGGGTGAGCTGCACTTGATGTAGGTTTGGATTGGGTTGGGTATCCAAGTGAAAAGAGTGAAATGAACATGAATGAATGAATGAATGGCCCAAAAGAAATGAGAATGTGCATGACATGGTCTCAGGACAGTGAGAAATTGACCTAACTAGAATGCAGTTGTGTGTTTTGGAGTGTTCAAAAATAAGATTGTATTGGTGCAGTCAAGTTAGCTTAGGGAGGACCATGGAAATCAAGAGAATTTGGATTTCAGTGGTAGAAAATGGGGAACAACTTAATGTTTTTGAGAATGGGAAGGTTGGGATGAGAGCAGTGTTTAAGGAAGGCTAATGTGGCTATGAAGGGAGAGAGCCTGCAGCCAGGAAGCCAAGCTGAGAAGCTGTTTGTAATAATGCAAGCCTGAGTTGATAAAAGCATGACCTACACTGGGAATGCAGAGAGAGAGAGAGATGAATATGAGAGACATTTTGAAGTAAAAAGGAACATGACTTAGTGGGTGACTGGATATGGGGGATAAAAGGGAGGGATGAGTCAATGATGACTCAAAGGTTGTGAGCTTGGGTGGTTGGGAGAATGGTGGTATTGTTTATAGAGACAGGGAAGTTGAAAGGATGAGCTGATTTGGAAAGAAAGAAAATGACTTAAAAAGTTTGGACTTGTAGAGTTTGAAGTGGAGAGACATCAAAATGTACAGCAGGAGGTTAGATAAATATAATGGACTAACTCTTGGAAAAAGATAGGGCTAGAGAAAAAGATTTGGAAATCATCAGTATAAGAGTGTGTGGTATAAGGAAAAAACCAAACCAAAACCAAAACACTAGACTGGGAATTAGGAGATCCAGGGTCTAGTCCTTTCTCTGCCACTGACTCACCTTTTGACTTTCAATTGCTTAATTTTCCAGGTAGTCAATTTCCATATTTATAAAATGAAAGGATTAGACTAGATGATATCTAATGTCCTTTCTAATGCCAGATATTATGATCTTATCTCTTTGGGTGGGACTGTCTTGGGAGAGGACCAGGAACTATAGTCCTTTTTATCCTAAGGGAAGAGATTGAAGAAAGCAAGTGTCCTGTTAAGTTAATGCAGGAAAGGTGATCCATGTTCTGGACTGTAGCCATTTGCCTCCCAATATTTCTAACTCTGGTTTTGCTACTTATGACAATGAAGCATATTGTTAAAATGCATCTTCATTATTCACAGACGCATTAATGTAATCACCAGCTAAATCAGTAAGGAGTCTTCTCCAGGGTCTTGAGGTACTTCGCAAACTCTGCAGACAGAGATACGTTGGTAAATGTTTAACAACTGGCTCTACCCAAAACCCACTCCATGTGACATGCTTTAAGGCTGTCTACATTATTAAATATTTTCTCCATCATTTCTTAAGTCTAGATAATCAAGAAAACAATAAATCAAATCCTGATTAGTAGTATTTGCCCATTTCTGAAGTGTAAATGATCACCCTGATCATTTAACAGTCATTTCCAGGAGGTTCCATCTGGCTCAAGTTTGCTCTAGCACACCCCTGCCAGGGAGACTCACAGCATTAGAAGATAGTAAATAACATTTCATTCCTTCCTTCATTCATTTAACTAACTGTACTTTAGAATGTTAGAGCCAAAAGAGACCTCGGAGGTCACCTAAACCTACTCCCTCATTTGACACAGAAGGGAATTGAAGCTTATAGAAATTAATAACTGCCATTTACAAAACATTTTGTGATTTATACTTTATTATACACATCTCATTTGATCCTCATGATTCCACAAGTATTATCCATTTTACAGATGAGGAAACTGAAGCCCAGAGAAGCTAAGTGACTTGCCCATCGATGGTCACACAGCTAGTAGGTGTATCTAGAGGATTAGAAATTGGAATCTTTAAGGTTCACAGTTTAGAACTGTTCCTGCTACACAAGGTTATGTTTCTTCCAGTTACCTGACCAAGGTAACAAAGAGGAAATGGCAGAGCTTCAACTTGAAATGATTGTTCTGACTTAGAGTCTGTTGGCTTTCTCGCATTACCGTACTGCTTCCCTTACATTCATTAACCATTTCTAGTTCAGGTGTTACACAGGAAGATGTGAGGTTTAACTAAGACATGGCCCTTGACTTCATGAAGTTTACATTTAGTAGGGTGATAATACAGAAACATAAGAAACTATAACATGCGACCATACTACATGATAAATGTATTTGAGATACAATTAAAAGTGCAAATGAGGAAACAAAACCAGGGGGACGAGATGACTCCAAGGTCAATTTCCTCAACTGCAAAATGAGGAGGTTGGACAAAATTATTTTTAAGGTCCTTTCCAGCTCTGTAATCTTGGGGTTCTAAAATGCTGTAAATCCTAAAGTGAATGTAAATTATCACCATGGAGTCCTGAGAGTAGGTAAATTGTCATAGGGATCCATTATAAAGGGAGAAGCCTGGAAAACTAAAGGTTGAGCTTTTGGTAGACCCTAAAGTTAGGATATAAGAGGTGGAAAAGAAATCAATAAAGGTGGAGAGGGGAGACCATGATCAGGATACTATATAATGTTATAGAAATTAAGGGAAGGGGGCAGCTAGGTGTGAGGGTGAGTAGGGTACGGAACCTGAAGTCAGGAGGACCTGAATTCAAATCCAGCCTCAAACACTTGACACTTACTAGTTGTGTGACCTTGGGCAAGTCAGTTAACCCCAGCTGCCTTGCCTTTGCCCTCCAAAAAGAAAGAAAAAAATAGTTATGGAAAGTCAGTTTCACTTGAGGTGTGTAAAATGAAAATTGATGAGTAAAGCTATTGTGCTTTTCTGGGCCTTGTATCCTTTTTGCCCAGCATAGCACCTCACACGTATCCAGCACTGGAGAAAGGCTGACTTGAATTTAAGACTGTGGCAGTGAGCAGCTCTGTAAAATGCAGCAGAAGGGATTAAGGGGAGCAAGGACAGAGAACAGGACAGTGGATTTAAGATATAATCATTCATGGGTGATCTATGATGAATGAATTTCCCTACCTAGTAGGTGAGAAAATTAGAACTTGAGTCTATCTTGAATAAAGTCACCCCTTTTGCTGTCGCATTGTTAACACATTATAAGCAAACCCCCACTGTAATGCCATTTGACCAGTTGGCCATTTGTAAGATTTTTGTTATGAACTAGCAGCTGCTTGTAATGCCATTTCACCAACATTGTGATTTCATGGAACCAATTAAGCACTTTGGGTGGAGTAAGCCTAAGATGAGCCAATCACAGAATGGGCTATTCTCCCTTCCACAAAAAGGCAGAGACTCTTTATTCCTGTTCCCAGAAGTGAACTTCCTATGACCTTAGGGTTTCCAGGTCTATGTGGTGGCTCCCCAAAATGAGATATTGCTTTTATGGGTAGACACTTCTGGCTGCTTTGGGGTCACACTGATGCTTCATCAGGATTTTTCCACCTCCCTAAAGTGCAACTTCTCAGCTCAACACATTCTCCATCTTTATGATGATGTATCTTCAGAAAGGGATAGGGTCGGACCCAAAGTGGATGGGCTTTGAGACACATAAATTGTTTGTGTGCTAACATCAAAAACAGGCAGATCTGGAACCAATCAAGTGAATGTAAATTAGAGGTTGCTTGATGTGGAATAACTTCTGCATGTTGGTCCGTGGAGGTGTGTAGCCAAAAAGGCACTGTGTGAATACAATTGTTTGGCAAGTCCCTCCTCTGTCACTTGTCCAAAGCGGTAAGTGTGTGAATGGATTTGTATGGGTAATGACTGAAATTAGCAACCAGCTTTTCTCCTCTCTCTAGGTTACTGGAAAACACATTGGATCTTGGCTCCTTTCCGGAGCCAAATTCTTGTGATGATCCTCAGTTGCTCAGAACTCACATTTGTTCATCATTATCTCTTGTGTAATCACATTCTACAAACTGTAGGATGATATTACAGTTGTGTTTACAGAATAAGAGAACTTGCCCTACACCTTAATCAAATCATGATAGAGATGAGCCTCCTTAGATAACAAATTTTTAAATAAATTCAAATAAATGGTCGTTAGATTTTCGGTCTCCTATTTGATTTGTTATGTATAGTGAAAGAATCTTTTGACTTGCTTGGAGTTAACTCTTTCCCCTTAACCTGACCATAAGCATTTTGGCTATAACTGTATCTCTTATATATAATATGGTAGAAGTTATTTTGTTTGTTTTACCTGACAAAGTCTTCCAGAATGTGATAGTGTAAAGAAACCAATGGTCTGTTCTGGTTAGGGCCTAAGGCCCTGCTAAAGTGCTGATTTTATCTGCAGTTCTAGAGAACTAGTTCTTGATTGCTTGGATGTGAGAAAGCTAGATAATCATATTTGCCCTCATCCTTAATAAGGATGCTTACAATTCAAACCATTTAATTAATTACTTTGGAACTATTTAAAAACAATCCACGCATACTTTAATAAAATGGAGGCATTGCTGTAGTAGCATCTTTTTTTTGTATTGATTTTTAAAGTTTGTCTTTTTTTTTTTGCTATTGCAAAATCCTAAACCTCAGATTTAATTTAGCGAAGACAGAAATCTTAAACAGACATGATATAAAAGTTTAATATGAAGGCTACATATTTTGGGAGGAATTAATTTGCTGACTTCTTAAAATAATTAAGCAGGCCCATGTATATCTTAACTTTAGAGGAAGAGAAAAAGGGGGCGGGGGGGGGGGGAATGATGGTCTATTTTCGGTGGTGACTGGTTACCAAACCCGTGGATCTGCCAAGCCAGTCTCAGACTTTCTGTTTTCCGATCGCTCTGGGAGTCTGCACGAAGCCTCAGCCATTCTCCCATGTTAGATAAGCAAACAGTTTGCTCTGGCTGTGATAAATCTTAAGGACTTGGATGTGTTTCTGGCACATATTTTGCCTGAGAAAGAGGATGACGATTAACCTCTCCCCCCAGCCCCCCCTTTTCCCTGTGGCTGGGAAGGGTGTGTATTAAAGAAAACCGTTCAGCGGCGGTGCAGTGGGGAGCGCCGAGCCTGCCTTACGGGTGTCTGCGGGGCAGGGGGCGGGCGGGCACCCGCAGAGGTGACTGGTCTTGGCCCCGGGGACGGCTCCCCGCCCCCCTCAAAAAAGCCTTCCCAGCCCGCAGCCCGCAGCCCGCAGCCCGCAGCCCGCAGCCGCCCAAGCCCAGAGCGGGTGTGTGTGTGGGGGGGGGGGAAGGGGAAGGAAGCCCTCCCCGCAAGCCGGCGCCTGGGGCAGGGGGGAAGGCGCACCCGCCCCGGGAGCCGCACACGCACACGCACACGGAGACACACGCACACGGAGACACACGCACGCGGAGACACACGCACACGGAGACACGCACCAAAACTTTCCCCGGCCGCCCCGAACTTGCTCCTCCGGCTTCCTTTCCGGGCCGGGCCGGGCGGAGCAGCCAGAGCCGGGGCTCCGGGAGCCGAATAAAGTTCGCGCCGTTTCCGCGGCGCTCGGCCCCCGCCCCCCGCCCCTGACAGCTGGCCGCAGGCGGCCCCCCCCGCCCCCGAGCCGGGGCAGGAGAAGGGGACCCTCTCCGCGAGCACAGATCGACTTCTGGTTTGGGTTTGGGGACGGGAAACTGCGCGGTCTCTTCAGACTACGGGAGGAACGTGGGGCCGCCTGGCAGAGCGCCCCCGGCCGTCCCCCCGGCCGTCCCGAGGCTGCCTCCACCAGCCCGCGCTGCCCCGGAGCCGCCTCCTCCGGACACTTTCGCTCTTTCTGCCCCCCGCGCCCCCAGATCCCGAGGCTTCCTTCCTCCTGGTCCGAGAAGTTTTGTAGGCTTTGACTTGGGAGAGCAGGAGACTGGCGATGTGTGCATAAATCAGTCACCTGGGGTGGGGGGGAGAGAGGGAGAGGGAGAGAGAGAGAGGGAGAGGGAGAGAAGGAGAGAGAGAGAGGGAGAGAAGGAGAGTGAGAGAGTGAAAGAGAGAGAGAGGGAGAGGGAGAGGGAGAGAGTGAAAGAGAGAGAGAGGGAGAGGGAGAGGGAGAGGGAGAGGGAGAGGGAGAGGGAGAGAGAGAGTGAGAGAGTGAAAGAGAGAGGGAGAGAGAGAGGGAGAGGGGGGAGAGAGAGAGGGAGAGGGAGAGAAGGAGAGAGAGAGAGGGAGAGAAGGAGAGTGAGAG
>CM053769.1:20771843-20830335 GCA_028658325.1 Potorous gilbertii
GGGAGAGAGAGAGAGAGAGGGGGGGAGAGAGAGAGGGAGAGAGAGAGAGAGAGGGAGGGGGGGAGAGAGAGAGGGAGAGAGAGAGAGAGAGGGAGGGGGGGAGAGAGAGAGGGAGAGAAGGAGAGTGAGAGAGTGAAAGAGAGAGGGAGAGAGAGGGAGAGGGAGAGGGAGAGAGAGAGGGAGAGAGAGAGAGGGAGAGGGAGAGTGAGAGAGTGAGAGAGAGAGAGAGAGAGAGAGAGGGAGAGTGAGAGAGTGAGTGAGAGAGAGTGAGAGAGGGAGAGTGAGAGAGTGAGAGTGAGAGAGAGAGGGGGGAGAGAGAGAGGGGGGAGAGAGAGAGGGAGAGAGAGGGAGAGAGGGAGGGGGGGAGAGAGAGAGAGAGAGAGAGAGAGAGAGAGAGAGAGAGAGAGAGAGAGAGAGAAGGAAAAGAAAGAGGCGGAGGAGGAGGACAGCAGTGGCGGAGGGAGGGAGGGAAGGAGGGAACGAGGGGGGAGGAAGGAAAGAAAGAGGCAGAGGAGACCCTGGAGTCAGAGGGGCTGGTCCAGACGCTGCCGCTAAGAGGAGACCGAGAGGCGGGGGCTGCAAGTGCACTTGACAACCAACATGCGGAGATGGTAAGAAGTTTCCAACATCCTTTCATTTTCATTCTAGACTTAATCAGGAATTACTGTAGCGCAGTAACGCAACGAGGAGCTAGCTGGTTCGAGATTCTGTTTCTTTAACTTCAAGGACGGGAAGGGGAAAAAAAAGAAAGGAAAAAAAAACACACCCTAAGCCAACCTGGCTCATGCTGAGCTCCTGAAATCCTGTTGTAAAACTTTGCCTCAAAACTTTCTGTGAGAGCAAGGGGTGGGGGTAGGGGCTGCCCTACGAGCTTATCTGTACCTTCCCTAGACGGCCCTTAGAAAGGTGAGGGGGACGTGAGGGCTTTGGTGAGGATGGGGGAGTTTGGGATTGGGGGCTTGGCGGTGGGGGGGAGACGATGGGTGGAAAGGGGAGGGAGGAATGAATGGAACTTCTGTAGTAGCTGTCTACACTTGAGGGAAGCGTTTCGCACTCCCAGTAAAGGTAACTTTTGGAACGCAGCATAGGGGTGAGAGGGGATTGCCATGAGTGTGTGTATATGTGTGTGTCTGCCACGGAAGGGACAAACCCAGTTTTCATCGGCGAGCCTCCCTCCCTCCCCCATCCCTTTTTTGCCCGTAGTTTTTTTTTTCCTTGACCCAAACCATCACTTACTGCTAAGTGAAAGTTGTAGAAAATGCCCCTGGACTTGGGGAAAAAATGTGAAAAACATGAGAGGTGCTGCATCCTGGGAAAGGAGACCTCCAAAGTTCTTTTCCATCAGAATTGTGTGAAGCCTTTTTCTTTCTTTCTTTCTTTTTTTTTTGTAGATTTCATTTCAAAGATATAGGTGGTTTTATTTTGGGGGCCGGGGGTTAGTAGGTGCCAGGTTCTGAGATGATCCATGACTTAAACTTGCAGAAACACCCAGTGGTTACTTTACGGTTGCAAGCCGTAAGTACGTTTTAAAGAAGCGTGACTGCCCATACAGTACCCAGCATGCTAGCGGGTACGCCCGCGTAGTCTGGAGTCGAGTCCATCCAGCCGGGGAAGGGTATGTCCATACTGAGTGAAGCGATTTGTGAGCAGTGTGCCTTGACTACTCCCTGGCTTCTCCAAAGCTTTGCTCTCGTTCCCCCCACTTGGGGTTTTGAAGTCTTGTGCTCTGCATGTAGATAGACGATATAAGAAAAAGGGAGATAGTGAATTGGCATTCTTTTTTCTTCCCTTCCCCCTAATGTGACATCTCTTGTTTCAGTGATCAAAGCCACCACTGGAGTGTAGGAGATGCGACTGTCAGATGTAGGCAACAAAAAAAAAAAGACTGTAGCATGTGCCCAGGACTGTGGTTACAGTAACGCTGACAGAAATTAAAGTGGTTTTGAAAGCAGCATGCGATTTATGATGGTTCCCTTTTACCCTAGAGTCAAGCTGTTGTAAAACTGATGTACAAAAGACATCATAAAATAATCCTGTGTACCCAGGATTAAAGTGGTAGAAAGTGGCCTTTTTCAATTTTTTTTTGTGGGCCTCTCCCAACAGTTGCTGTTGTTTGGGACTTTTTAAGTGGAACGTCAAAACAAAATAGTAAAGAAATCTTTTTGGACTTGGATATTTATCTTTCTGGCAGTATTTTATTCTCAACTTTAAAAACTAAGACAAGGTAGTATTTTTCCCTCTTATTCCTAAATCTATATTACAGTTCACTTACGTAGTTATTCCTACCTAGCAATCACTTTGCAAATTGGTTTCTATTCGAATTACTTTTAAACAGTGGTTAAGGCCATTTGTATTTCACAATTTTGCATTCCAGTTTGAGATATTAATACTAACTGGCGTCTCAGGAATACACTTGCTTTACGTATGGAGTGTATTTCTGCTTCTTTTATTTGTTGAGATTGACCTCTAGCTCTATTAAGAGTAGTTGAGAGCTTGTGAAAGTGTATGAATATTGTCTTTTCCTTTACAATCACAAAACTCTCCTGTGAACCTTTTATAGGGTGTGAGCGTTGTGTTTTATTTTTTAGCTGGTTCATTTCATCTCCCAGCCTTAATGAAGTTTTCTTGGTTGTAGGTACGTCCTCTTTAAAACTTCCCTTACCAAAGGATATTTAAAATCCAGATTGCTAATCACTTTACCAAAGGTCACATTAGTATGTTCACCTGAATGAAGTCACATTGAGTCTCAGTATAAACTTTGCTAATGACCTTATTAAGGCAAGTTGGAAACCTGTGTTTTCCATCTTTGGGATTATTAACTCTGCTATCATTTTTACCTAACACTTTGGACAAGAATGAATTTCAGCTCATTTTTCTGAAGGTGAATTTTTACCCAATGTTAATAGCTCACATACATCCCTAACGTCTGTGTTTTTCCTACATGAGGTTCGAGGTGGATGTGTCAGACAGGGAAATGTGATTACATAAAGGAAAGCCATAAAGGCGCAGACAAAAGCTGAGCTGACTACGACTCTATTAAAATGTAAGTGTTACAGTTTGAATTTCCAAGTGAGAGTTTTTGAGTTCAGTGCTTTACATAACATTTTGTCCTAATCTTGCTCGCTGTCAGGGATGCTTCATGGTTGTGCAATTGCTCCAGTCAAGAATGCCAATTTGCATTCCAGGAGTGTCATTTGATTACTTTTAACTGCACAGCCCCAAGACTGGCCCAGACCTCTCATTTCATCTTGCCATGTCACGAGTCAATGCTGCGTCGTCTTTGCAAAAATCTGCCTGGTTTAGACAAGAAAGAAAAGGACTTTCATGTTGCAGCCGCAGTCCCCTGCTAACTTGTCAGCAGCAGGATAGGATTCACTTGGGCCCTTCAGAATGGAACAGAGAGAAGGGTTAGGCGGTTCAATAAAGCCCATGGACAGGTAGTGTGTGACGTCCCCGGAGAGCCCAAGTTAATGAAGAACAGGTCTGCTCAGTTCTCCACATTCTGACCTGGTGCTGTCCCCACAGTTTGCTCATTTGATCTTTCTCAGCAAATTGATCTTTTCTTGTATTTTTTTGCCTTCCAAGTTAGTCCTTGTGGGACTGAAATTAGCAGAGCAACTTAAGTTGGATAATACAGCTGTTCAGAAAAGCAGAAATTGGACACTAGCTCCAAAAAGGTTGGGGTGGATGGGGGGGGGGGGTATTCTTTTTTTGTTGTTGTTGTTATGGCTGCTGAAAATTTTTCCTTATTTAAGGGAGTCCGAGATAGTTAATAACTTAGAAATTAGTTTTCTTTCCCTTTAATCTTTTCATTAGATTCAGTACTCATTTAACTTCTAGATTTTAAAACACACAAAAGATCCAGTGAACAGTAAAGACTTGCTTTAATATTTTTCATATAAGTTTGTTAGGAATGATTTACTAGTCTAGTTTGAGGTTTTCATAGTTATAGTAAGACATGCTAAATATCAATGACATACATAAACTGTTTTATTTATCATCTTCTAAATAACTAGAATACCAAAGTATCCAATACTGAATTGCAGAAAAGATTAAACAATAAAACAGTCATTACTGATCCTGTACATAAATATTATGGTAGATTAAAATGTATTCTACAAATTAATTTCAGCATTTCAATTTCCTGTAAATTCTTCTGATGCACCGATAAAGTCCTCAATGTTCACTCTTCGCTTTCAAGGTACTGCATTTGAAGGCAGGTTTTCAGGACCTGGAATTTTGGTGACTACTTATTCTCACGTTATTTTTTTAAATTGTAATTAATCGCAGACAGTGAGGGGAAAAAAGTTGCTTTGTACGTATATGTACATATGTGTATATGTGTATGTATATTTGTGGGGTAAATTTTTGTAACAGGCAAAAGTTTCATGATAGAATTTTCTAAGATATAAGTTGGAAGTGATTTAAGAGATTTCTTTAGTTTAGAGTACAAGTACTTAACTTTCTCTGTCTCTTAGCAGATGGTCTCATTTACCATGAACATCCTACCAAAGTATAGAATTCATTTCATTGCTAAATGAAAACAAGAACTCTTATGTGAGGGCAATTGCCCCCCCTTTTCTTTCTTTTAGTGTATTGCTTTGCAAAATGGATGGAAATTGAATTGGGATCACTGGTTAGTAAACTCCTCTCTGAAGAGCTAGAGGGAGCTTTGTGATTTTATGAGATATGCCTAAGGTGAAAAAGTAGAAAATACTTTGCAAAACAGACCAGTGCAGAAAAGGAGTTGTCAGGAGCCACACTTCTAGCATTAGGCATGGAAGTGCTATTGTGGCATTTTAGCTGTGATGAGAGTGCTCAGTAGAACCTTGCCCTTGACCTGTGGAATGCTTTGCTAGACTAACCAAAAAGCAACCCTCAATGCATTTTAAGCCTTCATTGATCTCAGCTGAGTCCTTTAATAATGTACTGTTTGAAGGACTTTTTAGCTTCACTTTTGTTTGGAACCAATAGTGAAAACTCAGTTAAAAATTAGTCTACAAAATCAGCATCGCCTGTGAATTCTTTCAGTTCACTGAGGAAAACCCCCTTGTTACACACTAAGCTTGCCATGGCGTTCTGTGGAGAAATGGCTTTACCCTGAAGAGGAACCCCTTTTAATGTGAACTATTTGAACTGGAGGATCTAAAAGCAAGCCATTTAGAAAGCTGCTATGTGGGGAAGCCATAAGCAATCTTTCATACTTTTCCCTGGTGTTGGTCTTAAAGAAATCTGCCTTAAATGGTATTAAATTCAGTATTTGTTGCTTAATTTCACAGTGGTGTTTATCACTTGTTCTATAAAACTTACGAGATACGTTTGCATTTGAGATCCATTGATCATAATTGTTTAATATTTGTATACTAGTTTTTATGGCATGAGTTTGCACAAACTTATTTACCATTTAAGTAAATAATGTAATCCAATGAGATAAACTGCCAGATTGGCCTTTTTTAAAATCTCTTGCACAGTAGCTCCTATTATGTCGCTAGCCAATAAAAGCCTTTATTTGTTGCCTATTAGAACCCTCAGTACACTCAAGAGTTCAGCTATAATTTAATTTGGCTGTTTAAAGAGGCTCCCTTGTTCTAGAACGGATCCATAGTCCAGTCTTACCATTTGTTGGGAACTCTCCTATGTGAACCGTGCATGTTTATCTGAATTACTTTACAGGTATTTCAGTCTGTGTTAGAACTTTATTTTGAGAAACAACAAAAAAAGCTTAAAGTATGGAGAGGATCTAGGAAGGGTAACAATGTGGAATTTCTTTCTTTTTCTTTTTTTGTGTTTTTGGTCATTTTGGGATGATTTGTTTCGCTGGTAATTTTTAATAGCTTTCTATTATTAAAACTATTCTTCCATTTATTTTAAAAGTCTTTGCCCTAAAGAATGAAAACTTCCCTAAGGGAGGATGAAGAAAACTTTTAAAAACTAAATTTTCTAATTAAGAATTATAGCTCAGGCATTTTCAAAGTGGCAGTCATTTTGAAATATAAATTTTTAAAATTTCTAATTCACAGATTTCTAGCTCAGTAAATTAGAATTGCTTACATTAACCATTAAGGAGTTTTGTGGACTCAAGCATGTGAGAGTTGGAAAGTGTAGTTATAGAGTACAGAGCTTGACTGTTCAATGCCCGTAAGATGAGTCTCCAAAATTCTTTATTAAGAGGGTGTGGGATATGTGGAGTGTAGATTATGAACTGCAGAGATCCGTTTGAGAAGAAACTGTGTGTGTGTGTGTAAAATAGATATTAATAATGGCTGTGAGAGTCACATCAGGCCAACCCCTCAGATACATTATGGAACAGTGGTCAAAATGTACAGTATTGTCTTAAAAGTTATGTTTCATATGTCTTCAGTCACTGCTTTTTCTATGGAATACAAAGATGTAACAACACACACAAAACATTTTTTCCTTATTATGACCTTATATTTGCCCAAGTGCCCCATGCCGAAATTCCTTTTAGTATCTTTTTTTTTTGTCCAAAGCCAGACATGTACCCAGACACAAAAGACTCTGTGTATAGCAAGCTGTTTTAAATATTGTGACTCGACGCTATGCTGTCCTTTCTCTGCTTGAGCCAAGGATCTCTGCTCAGTGTCTGTGGATTACCAAGCCCCTTCTTTATTGTACCTCTTGTCAGCTATTCCTATTCATTTAACCTTTCATTAGTGTCTGTGCAGCTTCACTGTCTGGAAAAGCAAGGAAAAACCTCAAGGCCCTACTGTCACAGTTATTAGATTTCTCGGTTACATCCCAGCAACCATAAAGGAGTGAGAGTCAACACTATTGTCGGGCATGCTGCTATCCTGGGGTGCAACTCTTCTGTGCATGTCAAGGACATGTGCCACATGTTGATAATGCATCCCAGGGATAAATGCACAACATGGGGGATAGACTGAGGCTGGCAGTACTGAGCTTTGGAGGAGTTATTGCAAAGACAAACAGTTTGTGAAGGAATTTTGCCTAAGAGGCCAAGGAGATGGACTGCATTAAGGGTTGCCAAGGTTTGCGTCTGAGGTGCTTGTCAGTCACATGGTTTTCATATAAACCTCATTTGCAGGGGAAAATTAACTATTTCTGACAGCCAGGAAAATGCCCTATTTTCTTTTTTCCCCCCCTTACAGAGTAGTAGAAAGACAGTATGTTTCTGATGCTTCCCTCAATATGGTATATTTGGGGGGGGGCAGGGATTAAAGTTATTCAAACCAAAATAAAAGTCCATTAGATTAGAATGAGAATATGAGATGATAAAGGGAGATGAATTTGTGTCCCCTAGGTATGGTGTACTAAAGAATAATTAGCTAAATGAATCAGTTATTAATTTCTCCATCTCTTTTCCCTCTTATAGCCTTCCCACCTCTTACCTCATTATACACACTGACCTGTCTGGTATGGATGCTTTGAGTCTTTAAGAATGCTTTGTCTCTCTGTTCATGTGCCTAAATTGGATTTCCATTCAGTTCAATTCAGCAATTATTGTAAACTTCTGTAGGTAGAAGTGGGACAGCTATAAGGCACAGTAGATATAGCACTGGGCCTGGAGCCAGGAAAACTTGAGTTCAGATATGACTTCAGACGCAACCTCTGTGATCTCGTTTGCCTCAGTTTCCTCATCTGTGGCAAATCGCTCCAGTCTTTGCCAAGAAAACCCTAAATGGGGTCATGACGAGTTGGACAGAATTGAACGGCATTATGTAGAAAACACTGAAGGTGGTAAGGGAAGAGCCCCTTCCCTCAAGGAGCTTATATTTTACTGGGGGATATCATTCTTTTACAAGTAAGCAAAAATAGTGTATTTAAAAACTAACATCAAAAGAGATGGCATCCTGTCTTTGCTTCAACGTTCATAATAAAACATTTACATGTATTTTGAAAGAAAATTTTCAAATATTTATAAATGGTAAAACTGTTCATGTCATATTTGCAGTTCCCCAAGCTAGAAATATTCTTTTAAAGGATTTTTTTTGCACCTCTACTAAACTATGAACTTTGATGGCCTTTTATTTCCTTCTCTCCTTTCTTCTTTCCTTCTATCCTCTGTCTCTGTCTCTCTCTTTCTGCTTTTCAAATCTTAATGATGTCCCTGAGAGCTTGACCATCTTTTATTGCCTCCCCACCAACCCTTCCTACTGCAGGTGAGGCATAGATTGCTAATGCCAATATCAGGTTTGAAACAAGACTGGAATTGAGAAAGCATTCCTTTGGCGTCTTTCATCTGATCATGCAGTTTGGTGTAACTTTGGGCATGAAGGAGAAAGGAATCATTTTCTTAGACGTTTCTTTGACTTGCTCATTGAATTTTCTGGCCAGGGCGAGTCTCTTCTTCACCAAGCTGTTACATTGTGAAGGAACGGGTTTTCCATTTAGGGACCTGCCCTAGGTCTTGATCAGCAGACTTCAGGATCGTTGCATCCATACTTTGGTGACCCTGGAAATGGCTCCGCCTGACCATGCTCTGTGCAGCACCCCCGTTCGCAATGTATGATCCAGCAATGGCTGTCCTTTAGTCATAGCAATAGGTAGAGTTGAGGTTCCTGCTGGAGGTCAGGGAATGGTAACAGTAGACATTTTATGAAGTTTGTGCCATGTAAAGAATCATTCAGAGTTGAGATAAAGCATGCACCTTTCCCCTGTGGAGTTTGTGGTCTAGGAAAAGATACAATACAAACATAAACATGTGTTGTGTAATATATTATATCTAAATGGATTAGATGTGATACAAAATGTTAAAGAAGAAATGGTGATAAAGTTTATGGACAGAGATGATCAAGGAAGACTTCATGGAAGAGGTATCATTTGAATTGTACTTTAAAGGGTAGATAAGGAAGAAGAAGGAGGACATTTTGGGCTTAGTGAACAGGGTAAGCAAAGGTAGGGAGGTAGAAAAGTATAGAGTGAGTGTGTGTGTGTGTGTGTGTGCGCGTGCGCATGCACTCACGCACACGCGATTGTGGTGTGGGGAGTGGAATAGAGTTATCTGGTTTGACTGGAGCTAAGAATGCAGAGGTTGGTATATGAAATAAGGAAGAGAAGACAAGTTGATGCCAGATTGTGAAGGGCCTTGAATGCTAAGCAAAAGGAAGAAAGCTAAAGACTCAATTCTGAGAACATAAAAAAAATCAAAAGAGCTCATTTTGGTACCAGATTGGGAATGTGAAAAACAGTCTAATGATGCCCTAGGGAGGTAGCTATTATAGTAGGAATGCTCACTTTAGGTAAAAGAAAAGTTTGTGTGATACCACAATCTAATAATGATGATGATTCTAAACTCGGATGAATCCTCTATAAACTCATTAGAATTGTAAAGGTCCTACTGGGTAAGCTCATTATATGATTATTTTGCTTGTGTAGAATTCTCTTGGTGATACGTGTCTAGAGGTACCTTCTGTGTGGGAGCCCAAATACAGTAGATGCCCTAATTCCAGAAGAATGTATGTGAAATAGGTCTGGTTGCAGCATTAACCACTTTTTCTTTGATGTTTCCCATATCCACTGTAATCTAGCAAGTAGTTTAGATGCTCAGTCTATGTCTCTAACATTTCTGTAAGAGAGACCTTGACAGTCCTCCTTGTAGTTTTACAGTGTTTAGCAGATGCCTAACCCAGAGGAAATTGCAGAATAGGGAAAGGGGTTGGACCTGGGATTTCATTAGGAAAGGGAAGTTTCAGAAGAGGGAAATTCTTCCTCTGCCAGTCCAGGTCAGCACTTGTAATCTTCAGACAGTTGCTTGGAGTACTGACAGGTTTAGTGATTTGTCCATCGTCGTATGACTAGCAGGTATTTGAAGCAAGACTTGAACTAAATTCTTCCTTTATCCAAAGCTGGATTTTTATTCCTCCAGCTTCTCTGCCTTTTCTAGACATGTCATAAATGCTTTTTCATCCATTTAGTGATCTCAGATGTCCTCATTGTGGGTATTCCCTCATGAATGCAGACTGTAGACCCTCCACTGCATTGGTGTAGCCCTCCCTGAATTGCTGTGGTCTCTCAAAATCATTACCTGATAGCCAGCTTTCTGGTAATATGTCTCTTTGAACTAGGTTGGTTCTCTTTTGACGTATCGAGTCAATTTTTGGGCCTTTTCCCCTCAAATCTTTCCAAATTGTTAAGACCTATCAGAGCTTATTTGAGAACCATAGGTTACCGTAATTATACTCAGAAAGTACTTAATAAATGTGCATTATTAAATGATGGCCTTGGGACTGTATTGGCTTATTCTTGCCAAAGTTTCCCATAAGTGATTATCGTTCTTAAGAAAAGCACTAATTTACTTAATGTTTGGAAAAAGATTTTTAATAAGAAAAAACATTTTACACATATAAAAACAAATGACTTGGCACTATATTTGGCGTGTGTAAATATATTCCTAATTGAGAAACAATTGAAACTGTGAATGGGGTATTTTCCTAATGTTGAATATCCATGCCCTTGTGACAAATATCAATTATCTAATTTATTTATCTATGTTTATGGTATTTGGCATTTGAATTTATTAATATGAACTGCTTTCTTCTCCCTCTTATAATTTTACTGGTTAATTTGTAATTAAAATATTTTATAAGATCTAGTTATCAAGACTTGGAAATAAATGAAAGGTAAGACTCTTTGGGGGCCATTGGGTGGAATCATCCTTAAATTGCAAGTAATGTTTATTTTTATGAAAGCTGCATTTTTCTTTTAATTTCTGATAATACAGGTCTGTATCTTATTACTACATACTTAATTTTGTAGTTTTTTTTGATAGGTGCTAATTGCCTTAACTGCACTGAGTTTTTGGGCATTTTTCCTGTTCTTTTAGATGAAAGGTTATTCATTTTGGCATAATAGCTTGTGTTATCAAATATGTTCATATCAAATTATATTTTGTCTATTCATGCAAAAACATTAATATTCAACAAGACACAAGGAATTTATCACTGGTGCTTCTTCCACTGGCACCCACTGTCACTCCTTCTCCTTTTCCCACTTCCTCATGTTTTGGTATTTGACCTTCCACCCCCAAAGAAAATGATTACCTGCTTTCTGGTAGTGAGCCTTTCTGAATTTTCTTAGACTAGTTCCACAGTTCATTGCAGAGCCCATATTTTGAAGCCTTGTCCCCTTGGTTGTAGGACCTGGCAGAGGTTGTGTTCCATTTATACAGTCCCTAAGATCCCAGAGTCGTCTCTGGGTCATCATGAGGCATTGGAGGAAGACTTCAGTGAAGTTAAAATTATTTAGCCATTGACAGTTAGCCAATCTCAACACATATTCATGATGTCAATTCCGTGTCTCAAGCTACACTTGGAAAGTTTATTTTTTTTTTTCTGATTGAAATGACTGAAGCGTTTAGAGAACTTAAAATTATTTTCCCCTTAGGGGGAAAAACATTAATTCTGTCTTTGCTGACTATCTAGTGACTTTCAGCCTCAGGTAAAGGTAAATTCTCAGTATGCCAAATGACACATTAGGTCATTCTGAACAAAGTAATTCTGCTTTGTGTCCACTTTTTGGCTCCATAAATAATATAATGAACATTATTAAGTTTGGTATAGTAAGAAAAGCATTAGACTGAATCAGTTCCATGCTCTGTCCCTTAACTATCTTTGGGATCTTAATATTTGTGCAACTTAACTCACAGGGTTGTTGTGAGAAAAATCTTTTACAGAGTTTTAAATGGTTTGAAAATGGAACTCTGTTTCTATTTTAGGACAGTCCATAGTCCTTGCATTTTTATTGCTGCATCCATACCTAGTAATCTCTCTAGCCTGATCCCCTCCCATCTCCCTGGGCAAAAGCAAATGAACATTTGCATGACAAGTGACATCTTTCTTAATCTAGGCATATAAAGAACTACATCAGCTTAAATAAAATGGCTTCCTACAAGTAATGCATCCCAGCATCTTAATCTGAAGTACATATTGAAATATGTTTTAAGGGAGGTTTTAAATTTTGTCTAGCTACACTCAAATCAACACAAAACTCATGGAAATCCAGTTGAATATTTAACTTCATTTAGGGATTTTCCTTTTTTACTTAAAATGGTAATTAGAGTAAAAACTTGCTAATTTTTTTATTGATGTGTGACAGATTGCTATACTTAATAGATCATGGTTTTTACTTCAGAAAACTCCAACCACAAAGATAGTAGACACATATAAACATTTTAAAAATGTTTCCAAAGTTTCTGCTTGGAATTCACAAGAGCTGTTTTTCTCTCTGTTCAAGGTTTACACTAGAAATTACTTTTATGTGTATGCAGCATGACAAAGATTGCTAGGCCTTCATTGGTCTTTGCAGCTACACATGCAGCAAGTGGATGGGGGCCTTTTTCAGCTTAGGATGGTGATAAAGAGATTGCACAGATATTTAAGGAATGGATCTAGAAACATTTAAGTGGGAGCAGTAGTTTGCAACAGACACATGAGGGTTTCCTTGGAGGGTGGGGTGCAGTGGGCACTCAGGGTGGGTTAAAGGTAGAAAAGCATCCTTAGTGAATAAGCTGTAGTTGCCGGTTATTCAACTATAAGGATTTTTTTTTTGGCGGGGTATTATTTTATATATTGGGCCACAAACATAATTTTTGCATAGCACTGAATATTGCAGTAGGGGTTGGAAACCTGCAGTTATTCTTCTGCAGCTTCATACCTGACTTGTTAAATATTTGACATCTTCATTCTCTACTCTTGAGATATTATTTAATATTAACATATTATCAAAACTGCCCCTAAAGAAATGCACATGTGGCATCATGGTGGGGCTTTAGTGGAAAGAGAATTGGACTTGGCATAAAAAAATCTAACTTGAGTCCTTCTCAGACCTTGCTAGCTCAATGACAGTTGGCAAGTCAGTTTCCCTCTCAGAAGCTCAGTTTCTTTATCTGTGAAATGGAGATAATACTGTTTATCTATCTACCTCGCCAGGTTCTTGTGAAGAAAGTCCTTTGTAGACTTTAAATGATTTCAGAAAAGCGCTTTTCCGTGTAGCTCCTTGCAAATCAGGATAAATCCTAGATATCCAGGGTAAAGAAATACAGTATGAAAGACATACGCAACTGAAGATGACAAGATTTTTTAAAGGTTGAGTATGCTATGTCTGATTTCTGCCTGTTTATCCTGCACAGTAGGATGCTTAAGAAATACTTATTATATTATAGTGCTTTGTACTCATCCTTCAAAGCCTGACTCAAATGCTACTTCCTCCATGATGTCTTTCTTAATCATCTTTCCCTAGCTAAAATTGATTGCTTCTTCACTGAATTTCATAGGGCTCGTATTCTTCTTTTGCACTTATATAATGTAATTTACAATTTATCTGTGCACATGTATGTGTCTTTGTACTGGCTTGTCTCCCCGAATGATTGTGAACTCCTTGTAGGAAAAAAATCTTTTCTTATTTATTAATGTATCCAGCTCCATTCCTAAGACGGTACATGGTATATTGTAGGTTTGCTGTTGTTGAAGAAATAGAAGTTTTACAATGGCAGTAGAACTAATATACTATTCTTACTATATAACCCTTAATTCAGCAAGTATTTATTGACCCCTTTTGATCACTTAAGTATGTGCATGGTACTATATCATAAGCCATTTCTGTTGTTTAATTTTTCATTCATGTCTGACTTTTGTCCATGAACCATAGCACAAGAGGCTCTTCCATCTTCCACTGTCTTCCCAAGTCTGTCCAAGCTCATGTTCATATTATAAGCCATTAAGAAACAAGCGGAGAAGACGATAAGCTCTAGTCTTGGGAAGTTTGCATTCTAATTGAGGAGACAAAGGCATATGTTTATACAATCATGGGACAAAAGCAAATCTTGATTGATTTAGCTGAAACTGTATTTGTGTTGAGGGAATACCAAAATAAAGGATTGACTAGCATCAAGTGGGGCCAGGCTATGGCGATTTCCTACAGTCACCTGGAATCAGGTCTTGAAAGGGACATATATGGATTGGTAAAGAAGCAGCGAGTAGGAAACAGCACGCCCAAAGGCCCACTGATAGAAAAGAACAAGATACTTGTGGCATGGGGAATAAGGTCATTGAAGAATTGGCACCTCATCTGGGAGGAACTTTAACAAATTCAGATAGCAGAGAACTGAATCTATTCTGGACGTTGAAGATCCATGAACAAAGACATGGGAGAAGGCAAGGTGAGATTTGAGAGGTGATGAAGAGTAATGTGGAGTTTGTGTAGGAATGCGAGGATGGGGTGTGGGTAGCCTTGAATACTAGGGAGTTTATTGAGTAGGAAATGGGTTAGTTTTTAAATGAAGGTGGTACTTTAAAGCAGATGACTTCAGAAATGACCTGAAGGATGGGTTGTAAAGAAGATAGACAGGAAACAGAAAGAACAGTTAAGTTACTGTATGCCAGAAGAAATGAGGGTCTGAATACCAGTGATTGGTTACTGGAGTAATTGAGAGGAGTGGGTAAATGCAAAAAATTATGTGAGGGTAGAAGAACTTGATAACTGTTTGGATCTTGGCAAGGGTAAGAGAAGAAGCTAGAATTAAGGCAGGATTCCATGAGTGGTGGTATAACCAACTGCAGCAGATTTTATAAAGAACAATTTTTGATCCAAAGATGACTTGTACAAAGTAGAATAAGTGATTTCTCTCTGTGCTCTGGTTTGAAGGATGCCAGGAACTTCTTGCTCCCTACTCCTCTCCCCCATGACTCCTTCCACCGATGTCCACAATTCTACTTTAAACTTAAGGCACTATTTACCAGATTGCTTTGTGTTAACCCTGGGGTGCCAGGGTAATAGTAGGAACATGTTCTGTGAGGACATTTAGATACTTAGCCATACTTCTCCCTCTGACATGAAAAATAGTTGGTCCCTATCTCTGTCCTTACATGTTAAAAATATCTCCTCTGTGGCAATTTTTCAGTATGAAAATATGATTTATTTTCTCTATTTTGTACCAAAGTTTCCTTGATCCCCTTGTGGACCCCCTTTTCCCAAGGATATTCCTTATTCCATGATTTACCTTCTCAGAGCTGATAATTGTGGCTTCCAGACATGTATTTCAAGTCCTCAAAGTGGTCTGTGGCAAAGTTAATTAGGGAACATTTTGAGACCTTGAATCATGTTAAATGCAAATATCCTGAGGGAATACAAGAGACATCGTATAACTTATTAGTTATCAGCTACTTAAACCTTTGTATGAAGAAGTCACTGATCCTCACCGTTGGTTTTACCAAGACACTGCTGCTTCTGAGTAATCACCAAGGAAGGGAGTCACCACGGATAGTGAGTGGTAGACCTGGGCAAGGTCATAAACCTGGGAACCTGGAGGCACTGAAGATAAACATTGCCTAGTCGAAGTATTTCTCAACCTGGCCCTATTTGGACCATTTACCAGGCCTTCAATTCTGGCTTCTATGGGTTTCAGACACCTTATCTGGAGACAGCTGGATTAATGTATGGATTTTGCTATTTAAGGCCACCCTGACATTTAGGACTGGAAAAGGTTCCAAGACTAGACTGGCTAAAAGTAAATTTTCCTTCTAATAAAGGAGGTTGAGGGGAGATGATAGGGAAGAAAGCATACATGAAATGACAGGAAGTCTTAAGCATTAACTTAAAAATGTAGTGAGAGGATATAATAGATAAATGAAAATCAAATTTAAATTACTGGAGTTAAGATTTGTCCGGTGGGACTTGGAGTTCATCATAGCTCACCTTTGTAATGCTTATCTTGCTTCAAGGCTACCTTTTCCCCAAATCCTTCCCTGATACTTTTTTCTAACCCCCAATTTTTGGTACTCTCTCTCCCCACTCCCCCTCAATTTCTCTATACTATGCTTATTTGTGTACATGTTGGATTTCTCAGGGACTTGTACTTGAGGACAAGGACAGTTTCTGCTTTTGTATCCCCAATGTACATGTTAAGAAGTAGGTACTTAATAAATGTTGTTTGACCTTTACCCTCTCAGCAAAATAATGCCATTAGCTTCAGATTTTTTAAAGTTTCAGAATTTTGAGGTATGATTTGCCCTTTCTCTATTTCCTCTCCCTTTTCTCCTCAATATCCCCATACATTGACATTCACACTTACCTGGGTTATTCCCTGGTAGGCTAGCTAGCTTCTTACTTATTTCTCCATGGACTTTCTGTATGGTAAGAGTATAATGGGAGATGAAACTTCTTCTAGGCCAGTTTATTTTGCCAAAAGAAATTAATCAACAACATTCGTCATGTGTTTACTATGTGCCAAGCACTGTATTTTTTAAGTGCTGAGGATACAAAGACAAAACAAAAACCCTCAAGCAACTGACAGTCTTTGTGAACACTTTTCTTTTCAAATGAAGGTCTGCTTTTCTCCCTTCTGCCTTTTGTCTCTTCTCTCAGTCTGGGAAATCAAGAAAAACAAAACCCTCGTTCATAAACTTATATATTTGTAAACACAATATATTCAAGCAAAACAGATTCCTGCATTAGCCATATCCAAAGAAGAATGTGCCTCATTCTGTACAGAATATCTCTACATTAGAAGCTGGAGAGCTAACTTTCTAATGGTGGAAACATCCTATAAATCAGAAACAAAAACTAAATGGAGAGTAGATGGAAGGTCCCCTTAGAGGGGATACACTAGCAGCTGGAGGAACCAAGAAGGACCTGGAGGAGGTGGTGCTTGAGCTGAGTCCTCCAGGAAGTCGGGGATTCCGCACATTCCAGGCATGGGGAACAGACAGGAAATGGAGTGCTTATTTGTGTACATGTTGGACCAGCTTGTATGATCAAGGAATAGAAAGGAGGCCCAAATGACAAGATTGTAGATTGTGTGGAGGGGAGTCAAATGCAAGAAATGGTCAGGTTGTGAAGGGCTCTAAATTCTTTTTGATCCGGGAGGTCATAGGGAGTCACTGGAGTTTAGTGTGTAAGTGATTATGTGTGACATAATCAGAACTAAGCTTTAGAAAAATCCCATTGATAGCTACATAGAGGTTGGATTGGAGTGGGGAGATATTTGAGGCAGAAAGATCAATTAGAAGGATATTGTAAGATGTTCAACCAGGATGTGATAGCCATGTCAATGGAAAGAAGGAACATTTGTGAGAGACACTGTAGAGCAAGAAATTCACTTCAACTGATTGCCTGCGTTGGGTTATTGAGAAGTGTTGAAAATGACCCGTGAGGTTGTAGTCATGGGTGCCTAGATGACTCTAGGGAGGTTCAGAGGAAGGGAGAAAAATTTGGTTCCTTGCCTAGTCCCTTTCATAGATATGCACTTTTGGTTTTCACAGAGATGAAGCGAGGAGCAAGAGCAGTTAAAACGTGTTGTAGATAAATGTTGGAGAAGATGTGGAGGAGTTGGGACACTAATTCATTGTTGGTAGAGCTGTGAGCTGATCCAACCATTCTGGAGAGACACTTGGAACTATGCCCAGAGGGCTACAAAAATGTGCATACCCTTTGACCCAGCAATACCTCTTTTAGGACTTTATCCCCAAGAGATCATGAACATGGGAACGGGTCCCACATGTACAAAAATATTTATAACAACTCTCTTTGTGGTGACCAAAAACTGCAAATCAAGGGGATGCCCATCCATTGGGGAATGGCTGAATAAACTGTGGTATATGAATATAATGGAATACTATTGTGCTATAAGAAATGATGAACAGGAAAACTTCAGGGAGGCCTGGAAAGAGTTATATGAACTGATGCTGAGTGAAAGAAGCAGACCCAGGAGAACTTTGTACACAGCAATAACCACAGTGTGTGAGGAATTTTTCTGGTAGTCTTAGTACTTCATTGCAATGCAAAGACTTAAAAAATTCCCAAAGGTCTCTTAAGGCAAAATGCCTTCTGCATCCAGAGAAAGAACTATGGAATTGGATTGCAGAATGAAGCAGAACATTTTCTTTTGCGTTAGGTTTTGTTTTGTTTCATGATTTCTCCCATTCATTTTAATTCTTCTATACAACATGACTAAGGGGAAAATGTATTTATTAGGAATCTATGTGCAGAACCTATATAAAATTGTATGCTGTTTCAGGGAGGGAGTAGGGAGGTAGGGGGGAAGGAGGGAGAGGGAAGGGAAAAAAATCTAAGATATATAGAAGTGATTATAGAATACTGAAAACAAACAAACAAACAAAACGTGTTGTACTCAACAATCCCTGAGTCTTCTTGTATCAGTTTGGAATTTGGAGTATACCCTTGTGGAGTATTTTTAAAACACTCTAAAATTTATAATCTAGTGAGATTCTTTATTTTGAAAATTGGTCACCTCTCTTCTTTTTCCTTTGTGCCCTATATGAACTTTAGAGTCATTTCAGTAAATAGTTGTTTTGCAGCCTACTTGGCACAGATATTGGCATCTGCACCGACAAGTGCGTGGAGCTTAGATTGCTGTTTAAATGGAAATCTGTACCTGATAATGATATTTTTTCATTATGTGTGGTTTGAATAATCCATGACTGAACTTTTTTCTGTTATGGTGAATAACTGAGAATTGTATGTATTTGTAGAGATATTAGGAATACTTAAGGGCACCTATGACTTATTTTTACGGTTTCATTTTGTAATAATAGTCTGTAATTTTAGAGAAGTTTATAGGGGAAATAAGAATGTAGTATACTTAAAATGTGAAGATTTTTTTCCCCCTGATACTTTTTTAAAATGCTGTTTTCTCCAGCTAATTGATTTTCTAGAAATTTTAAAACTTATAGATTTTGTTAATAATGAGTGGAAAGTTTATTGATGTAAATAAAATAAAAGTTTTTTTATATCATAAAATAAGAAGTCATTTCAAAAACATTAAGTACTTGCTGTGTCCTAGATATGTGTATGTGTGTGTGTGCCTGTGGCAAAGTATTTGCCTCCCCCTCCCCCCCACATATACATGGAGTTAGTAATCAACTCTACCTCCCTTCTTTCACTTGCTTAGGTTAGATTTAGAATCATGATCACATTTCAAGCTGGAAGCAAACTTAGAGATCAACTGTTCCAACTCCCACATCTTACAAATGAAGAAAATGAGGACTGGAGAGGTTGTGACTTGGCCAATGTCATGCTTCTAGCCATTACACAACTGGTCTTTGAACTCTTGGTGTCTGACTCCAAACCCAGTTCTCTTTCACTATTTCAGCGTTCTCTTGTTGACTTCTACAGGCTGGGTGGGTTTCAAGGTGCTCACTGACACTTTCCTAGTTGGATAATGGAGTCTGTGATCATAGATGAGAAATTCCTGTGCAGGATATGAGGGATAGAATTGTCATGTGAAAAAAACAAAATCTATAACCAGGAAAATGTGTCGTGGAGCTGACAGGTCTGAGGCAATAAAATAATGTGAGTTAGGGTCAAAACCAAGAATTATAGGAAAGTCAGAGATTCTAGCAGGTGTTGTCTAGGAGTCAGATTGTACTGTACTGGAATCGGCATCTTTGTTGGAATGGATCTTAGAAGTCATCTAGTATAGCTTATATCCAAACAATCACTCTTGTAACTTCTAAGTGGTCAACTGAAAATCTCCAGAGAAGAGGGAACCAATTACATCCTTAGGTAGCCCATTTCATTGGGAGATAGTTCTGTTAGAAATTTTTTCCTTTGTGCAAGCCTTAATCTGGCTTTTTGCATCTTCCAACTACTTAATTCTGCCATTTGGGCTCAAGAAGAAATGGTCTATTTATTCTTCACATGACAACCTTTAAGATACGTGAAGACCGCTATCCTGCCCCTTTGAGGTCTAATCTTCATCAGGCCAAATATCTTTAGTTTCTTCACCTAATTGCCCTATGGCAGTTATTCATCTTGGTTAATACCATGGGTCGGACTTATCAATAATTTTCCTAAATTGTGGCAAGCCAGTCTGAGCACAGATCTGCAGATGTGGGCAGACCAGGAGTACAGCAGATCTGTCCTTCCTGTACTCCTTAAGTCCTGGAGATTAGGTTTCTCTTTATGTAGCTGAAGATTTAATTTTTCTTTTTGGCTGCCACTTCTGACTCATATTTAGTTAACAGTTCGTTAATCACCCCCCCCCCCAATTTCCATATAAATTGCTGTTTTGCCCCATCTTCACCATCTTGTGTTGGTGAATTTAATTTTTTGAATCCCAGTGTATGAAGGGATGAATTCACAAATGAAAAAGCATTTAGTGAGTGATAACTGTGCCAATCACCGTGCCAAGCACTTGGGGTACAAATAGAAAATCAAGCCAATCCCTGCTCTCAAGAAACTCAAATTCTACTTAAGGGAGACAACAATCTTATACAGATGAGAGTTTATTTGTAGTACAGCTATGAGAGTCCGTAGGGTGCATTTCCAGGATAGATGGCAATGCCCAGGGATCTGGAGGGCATAACAACAGGATAAGTAGTAAGACCCATTGGACTGTAGGGAGTAACACCAGAGCAAGTGATAAGGCTTGGTGACTCCATGCCTATTCAAGTGCTGTAATTAGCCATGTTGAGAAGGGATTAGTTGGCCCTAGGGTTGAAGTGGAGGAGGCCCTTGAGTTACTTCCCTTATAGGTAGGAATGGGGAGGGGGTAGATTATCCAGGAGGTGGTTACCAGCACCTCTGGGATCTGGAAGTGGGAGTTGAGAATGGAAGGGAGAGGGCTCTGGCCTGCTACCTCTGGATCCTCAGGCTTACAGTTTGGGTTGTGATTTATTAGACTTCAGCCTGTTAGATTTAGCTGAATGTTCTAGTCTATCAAGTTGATTTGAATTTTGACTTGATCATCTAATGCATTAACTGTCCTTCCTAGCTTTCTGTCATCTGCAAATTCCAGAAACTTGGCATTTCTACACATATCCAGGTCACTTATGAAAATGTTACACAGAATGGTGCCTGTTCTGAAAGCAGATAACCCTAATATCATCTAGCTCACAATCTTTTCATTGTATCTACAATAATAGATAGGAGACTTTATCAAATACTTTTCAAAAATCTAGGTAAACTTTATCTGAAGTCGTCCCCTGACCTACCTATCTATGAACTGTTAAAAATGACATGAAATTAATCTGACAAGACTGGTTTTTGATGAAGACATAATGCTTTTTGTGATCACCCATTCCTTTTCTAAATGTTCACAAATTATATCATGTTTACAACTGTGAATTCTGACACCTTTAATTCAGTTAAATAGGATGGGATTAGACAAAACCATTGCTGCCCCTTGGTGTGTCCTATGTGGTCAGTCTACGTAGACCAGGCAGCAAACACATGGGTAGTCTGCCCTGGCCAGATACCATCCTGCCAGAGGTGGATGGTGGGCTAGGGAGAGGGATGGGGAGATGGCTGATTGGTGCTGAGAAAGACTGTACTCTCACCAAAATATGGAGGGACTTACAATAATGCCTTGTAGGACATTTGTGCTTAATTATTAATTATTTTTATTAATTAAGCTTTATGCTGAATAACAATGATGACAATTTTGTTCCACCATCTTGTCCTGGTCTTTGCTTCCTCTATGACTTGGCACTAACTGTCCCCTATGTCTTGCAGGGATTCTGTCCATGTCCCTGCCTATTGAAACCTTACCTTTCAAAGTTCAGCTAACTTCAGGCTGTTCCGAGGTTACATAAGTGGTCTGTTCTAGGGAGGACCTAGCCAGAACTGAGAAGAGGAACACGGGTGCTGGTGCTGGTGATACAGTAATGTCAGGGTTGGACATGGACACAGACAGAAGAAGACTGCTCAGGGGGACTGTCTTGCTTGGGGGGTGACTTTCTCTCTGCTTATCTGTTCTTCTGTTTTCACTTGGAGGTATTTTATTAACGGGTTTTTTTTTTAGGTTTTTTTTGATAAAGTGGAGGTGTTGGATACTGCATGGTTTCTAGTCAAGGGACAGAAACAGAGAGAGAGAAAGATCGTAGTACTGTATAGTAAAACTAACATAGGTGTTTTTTGTAATGTGGATTTATTTCAGAATTTTTTAATTTGCAAAATGCAAATTTACCTAAAGTATGAATATTTCCTGGCTTGGCTCTAAGTGACCCCTTGCTCCTTGAGTCTTTTATGTCACTGTTTGAATCTCAGCTATATACTTAGTCACATTCTAAAGTATATTTTAGTTTTTGTGTACTTATCTTCCCAGCTCCACTTACTAGCTTCTAATCTCCTTGAATTCAGGGTCTAGTTTCCTTTTTTTTATTCCCAGCCTATCGCACTGTATATTAAACATAGAGCTTAAAAATGTTTACTGAACTATACGGATTATCTTCAATAACAGCAGATCTTTGTTTTTTGAGGATGGATTAGTTATAGTATATTAACACCTACTATGTGCCAGGTACCGGGAGAGGCACTTTACAAATATTATCGCCTGTGATTCTCCTGCAAGGTAGGTGTTATCCCCTTTTTACAGATGAGGAAACTGAGAGAGATGGAGCTTGCCCACAGTAACACAGCAGTGTCTGATACCAGATTTGAATTTAGGTCTTCTTGACTCCAGGTTTGGCATTATGTCATACACTGTGCCATCTAGCTGCCTGAGATGACCGTTTGGACCAAACGTAATTTTGAAGCAGTTTTGGTAAGGTAGGTGATTAAGCGAGTAATACTTTTTTTTTTCATTAAAAGAAGAATGAGCATAAAAGTAGACACCGATTTTCTTGTGCATTTTAAGCAGTGCCAGAATCACTGAATGTTTGAGTTGCAAAGGACAGGAATTCCCATCATCCTGAACATTCAGCTTTTTGCTCAAGGATTTCCAATAAAAGCATTCGTTCACTCTTAGCATTGGGGCTTATTCCACGTAAGAATACTTCTAATTGTTAGAACATTTTTCCTGACATTGAACCTTTTTCTTTTTTGCTCCTTTTACCCATCATTGGTCTGTAGGGGCCCTCTTCCATGTAACAGGCCTTCGGATATAGCTATCATGTTCCCTCCAAGTTTGCTCTGCAGAGTCAATGAAATAAGTGTGTATCACAAGGTGGCTACTTTGAAGGACAAAACTCATTTTGGTGTCCAAGTTTTGGTTCATTTAAAAAAAAATCCAGCCTCACCGCTTTATAGTTTAAACCTTGTATTATACAATAGAATACCTAATAAAAGTTAACGTATTCCTTTCCAGTAAATACCAAGTAAGTACCATGTCAGAGTAAATCCCTCTGAATTTGGAGAAAAGCATTGTAGGGCTTTATGTCTAAGAAGTGACCTGACAGAAAGGAGTCATAAAAATGGGGACCAAGGAGAGTTCAAGTTAGATTATGAAATATGAGAGCCTGAAAGAGGGCCTCCCGATATTAAAAAGTGATTTGACCTTCATGTTCTTAAAAGAGAGGGGGAAGAAAAGAAACAAACCTTGTGTGTTGGTACATTTCTTATATGATGATTTTTCTCCTGGTTGAGTGAATTTGTTTGTGTACATTATAGAAAGTTACCATGGATGTAAGAAATGGGAAAACTAGTGAAGCACAAATTTGTGCATATAGCTATTTCTATGGCTGTCTTATCCAACCTGACAAAGCCAAGGGCATAGGGAGTTGCTAAAAAAGATTACGTTAAAAAATATTTTTTGAGCAGTGAATGAGTCATTAAGAAAATATGTGATCTAGAAAATGGCAGATAATACGGATTGTCCCAGCCTCTTCTTCAAGATGTTATCCTTTCTTGGTCCCCTTATCAGTTTAGTACTGTGGTTAGTACTTGCTTAGAAACCCAGAACTTGGTCTTGATTGACTTTCTTGCAGTTCTTTTCCACTCCCTTCCCTACCTGTCTTGATGCCTCTCCCATCCCACAGAAAGTTAAATGTATCCAGGAGGTATGGATATTAAAGTCATTGCAATTTTTAAGCAAAACACAATCAACCAGGAGAATTTGGATAATTTCCTAAAGTCTTACCTTTCTTAAGAGATTTGTAGTTGTAGATTTGTAAAAGACCTTTTTTTGGGTGGGGAGGGAGAGGAGGGTGAAGTCTATCTGAAATCTGTAATTTTGTAGGTATAAGAGGACCACTAGTATGGAAAGTCATATCAATTCAAATTCACTTGGAGCATTGAAAGGTTAATAATAGACTTGCCCAGGGTCACATTGTAAGAGTCAGAGGCAGGTCTTCAACCTGGCTGCCTTGACTCTAAGGCCAACTCTTTACGCCATGTTGTATCTTAGTGATGGTAACAAAAGAAAGATGAAGCCAGTTTGGTCATCGTCTTTTATGTACAAAAAGGGGTTAATTTCAAACTACTTTCCCATGCTAGTTTTAGGCTTCTCTAAATTCTACAGGTTCTCTGTGACTTGAAAGGATTTTTAAAACCAGCCCTGTACTGTGGTCAGCACGTATCGACATGTACTTTTCTTGTTCTAAGGGTAGTCTCTTACATATTTTCATTTTGCCAAATTCTTCTAGAGCACTTTACAGAACTGGCAGACTCCCCTGTGGAGTACTTTGAAGTTAGGGCTCCTGGCACCAATCACAGAGATGGAGGACTCTGCTTGACCAAACTCTGAGTACACAATTAACACTACCCTGCCTTGGGAGGGGCCACGTGCTGTCTTCATGGACCATTTGTCCTACAAGATAGAATCTGGCTCATAATTCAATGTCATGTACTATATTGCTCCTGTGGGAGTACATGGGTCTAGTTGCTTTACCTTGGATTTGGTCCTGAATGTTTTATCTTGTTCCAGGGTAGATTATTATACTTGAGAATGCACTTAATTACAAGCTTTATGTTTCCAACACTCTTATTACAATACCTCCCCTTCACTACACCTAACTTCATCAATGGGAACTGCATGTACAGATAGAGTGCAGTCTATGACGCGTACGTAATAGGCAACCTATCAAGTACTAAATCCACTTGGCTTCTGTCATATTTGGACTCTTGGGGCTCCTCTGCTCTGCTTTGGCCCTTTCAGAAATATCCACTTAATAAGATAACATTGAAGAGGAAGCTCATTTTTCCAAGTCTACTATTCTGCCCAGTTAGGTAGCATTTAATATTCCATAATAAAAGGTTTTTTTTTCTTAATGCCCTTATGAAAGGTTGTTCTAAAATAAGCATTTGACTCCATACATCTTAGACCAGGTTTTTCTCTCCCTGCCCTGTCCCCCTGGAAATGGGATGCCTTGAGATGCACTTGCCTCACTCCTCTGAAAGGGAATACATGTCTCAAAAGACTTTCCATCATGATTCTGTTGCTTGTTTTCCCTAAGTGAAAACATCATTTGTGAAACCAAATGCATAACCCAGCAGAATGGGGTTTAATGGTGGGTTGGTGGATTAGTTTTAAAAGCTGCTTTAGGCTTTGGGTTTGGAGGTATGTTGATGATATGTTTTTGACATAAACTTTGTTTTTTTATTATTGCCAAAATTAAATAGTACTGGTGTAATCCTTGCATCTTTTATTTTTAGAAGGCAGTGTGCTTCATCCCTGATTGCGGAACTTGATTGTCAAAATACTATTTCTTTGATTTTTTCCAAATGAGTTTTGTCAACATGTAGTTTTGAAGAATGACACTCATTCACCAAAGGAATATGAAGACTAGTTAACGTTTTCCCAATTTGTAATGTACCCTGAGTTAAAGCTGTAGGGCAATTTTTTTCTCTGAGGAATCTTTAAAGGGATGTTTAAACAAATCAAAATATGCTTATAGCTTAAAAGAAACGACTTAGTGTGGTAACTTTTAAAGTTTTTTATACACACACATATAATACTGCATACCCACTCGTTGAGTCTTTGGTATAAATCTTCTGTCATTTAATGCCAAAAACTTTGTTCAGAGCTGTGTGTTGAAACATGTATGCCTGTCCCAGTGTCATAACTAATTATATCTCTCGTATGCTTACTTGTAGTAATTGGAAAGCAGACCTACCGCAGGATACATTTTAGCATTTGGTTGTATCTCGAGGACATGTTACAGAAATCAAGTTTTCCACCATGCAGCAACTTGAAATTGTAAACAGATATTATTTTTAAAGACATCATCTCTGTATTTTAGAGCAATAGAATACTTTAAAAGCAAAAAAAACCCCAAAAAACAAAAAACTAGGGAGCTTTTAAAAGTGCATCTTTGCCTTCAGTAGCAGTGATGCCCAGTATTGAGGTGTCGTAATTCTTCAACCATTGCCAAGTCTGTGACTTGTGAGAACTCTGCTGTAGATCTGGTCACTTAGTTTTTCTGAATTTGCATGAATTGGCAGTAGTTTTGGGGAAAATGCATTAGATAGAGCAGACATAATTTGGAGGATTTTTTTAAAAAGTCTGCTTTTTAAAGAAAATTCTCATAGGCTTCTTTCCCAGTTATACAAAGAGAATGGAATGAGTTGAAGCATTATATACTTCTGTGCAAATCCTGTCTTAGTGTGCTTGTGGCTGGGACAGTGAACAATGTCTTCTATGCGCCAGCATGTATAAAAATATGTGGTCCTTGCCCATGCCTGCTGAAAGAAGACTTCACCAGGCCTCAGTCTTTGAGCTTCATGTAGCCTTGTTGCAATTAAAGTCTTATGACTAGGAGCAGTTAATGCTCATGATAGATTAGAGTATTGTTAGAATTGTGCCATGCTCCATGGTGATCTAGGTCTCTTTCGAATTATGTGATTCCAGGCAGAACTTAGGCGTACAAATGAGTTCCAGTTGTACATTAACAACGAAAGCTGCCACAGAATTTATGGCAATTATAGTTGTTTTTTTTTTTAGTGTAAGTTCTACTAAAATTACATCATTAGTAAACATGTCTGTATAAAGACATGTTTGACTTTGCTAAATAAAATCCTGAAATAATTATCAGGCTCTAGGATATCAATAATTATTTAAAAAGGAAAATATTCTGCCACTTTTCAGTTTTATTAACTTGTTAATTCATTGCTTTGAAATTTCCTTCCATTCTAATTATCATTAGAGAAAATAAACATCTCTTTGGGACTGTGCTCTAACTATAATGGACATAGTAGAGCTTTTTTTTTTTTGAGGGGAGCTAAGAGTAATTGTGTGCCCAGATTAAGTCCATAAATCCTGTATTTTTGTTTTTTGTCTAGTAAGTAAGTAACCTTAGTATGCAGAGGAATTAGACTTGAATGCTTTATATGCCCTAGATTGCAGGGTTGGCCATTCAGTATGATTTCATTGTTTTCAAAAACTGAACTCCAGTGGATCCTTTCAAATTGGTGTATCATGGCCTGTTACATTTTAAAAATTATATGCTCTGAGGAATTTTATTTTTAAGGCCTTGACAGTAAAATACATGCTTTAGATAATTGCAGTGTCTTGTCAGTTATAGAAACTTGACACTCTCTTACAATTTTTTTAACTGTTAGTCAAAGTCAATACTAGTGTGCCTTACTTTAAGAAAAAAAATTCTGACCTTATAAAACAGATGATTAGTAGGTGATTGCTAACATTATAAAAAATATTCTTTTCTAAAAAAAGCAAATTACAGGGCTCCTCTTATATTTGTGTGTTTGTTTATAACTCAATTACAACTACAAAATTCTAATGTTGGGTAATTGGAAAATAATACATAATTTTAAACAATTTCTACTTTTACACAACTTTTAAGGACATATATTAGATAAAGAGGAGCACCTAATTGTAGCTGACTGATTAGAGTATTGAATTTCAGTTCTTGATATTCTAAAGTAAATCTTGTTCCTATGGATATTTTGTACACATGGCATTTGCAGTACAATGGAAAGAACATTGCCTCTGGGGTCGGAGGACCTAGATTCAATATCCCACCTCAGGCACTTACCTGAGGCAAGTCATTTAACCTTTGGGGTTTCAGTTCCTCCAGTTGTAAAATGTGCACAGGTTGGCTTCTGATGTCCCTTACAGCTCTAGAGTTAAGTCCTATGAACCAATATCCAACCTGTGGTTTGAATCTCAGGAATAGGAAACATTTTCTTGTATTTTGGTCTTAAGAAAACTTTTCAAAATGCAAGCTGACACACACATATGTATATGTTAACAGGCAATAATGATGAAGTCAGTAACACTGTTTATTCTGTGATGGTTAGCTGGCTAATGTCCATCAGTGATTATCAGATTAGTAGATTGGGAAAGTGTTGATACTTGTGTTCCCAAACTAATGTGTATATATTAAGTAGTTTGTACTTTTTTTTTTTATTAGGAGCTGCTAATATATAAAAAGAATGTTAAAAAAAGAGATACCTCCCCCAAGCTGTTAACCTTGGAGAGCAGAGTAAACACAGACAATAGGTATCAGTTTTCTAGGCAAAACAAATATTTTCATATGCTAGCAATACTGATAAAGACAGTAACCCTCAATTAAATAAATAAACCATTAGGTTGAGACAAGAAGTATCAACTCCATCTCCCCCTTTGTTAGTCCTTAATGGTTTAGTTGATAGGTATTGGCCAGTATAGGTACAAGGGCATATTTTTTAGCGAGTTCCCTTAGGAATTTAACCAGATGCGTGTAATCACAAGTGGTGTAACTTGCTAGTCATTTTCTTAAAATCAAAAAATGACCAAAGAGCATCACTAATGTGCCCTGCTGTAATATAAGTATTTTTGTTGGTTCTTTTTGCGCTTATCCCAGGAGCAAACAGAGTAACCGTCTGTGTACATGTAAAGTATTCTGGGAACTCAATGTATGATGATTGGAGCAGTGCTTTCATCAAGTAAGAGTTATTACTGCATTCTTTTCCAAAGTGAAAATTCCCTGCCAACTCCAAAAGAGGTTTAGTGACAATGGTATTTACAAATATAGTTTGACGGTATTATCAGTGTATATATATATGTATATATATATATATATATATATATATATTATATATATATATATATACTATATATATATATAGTATATAAATAGTTTAAGTTTAGCTGTTAAGGCAGACTGTGCTGCACACTTGAAGGAAATGTGTATTGTAAGTGACTTTAGCAATATAAAAATTTATTTTTATTTTGGCCGCCTGCTCCTAAGCAGATATTTTGACTGAATCATTATCTCTTAAAAATTGTACCCGAGGCTTTAGCCAGACGGGCTTCAGAGGTCATTTAAATCAGCTGCCTCATTTTACAAAATGAGTAAACTGACTTCCAGAGAGATTAAGGAATTTGTCCCAATTACATAGGTAATAAGTATCAGAGAAACTCCAACTTTGCTTTCTCTTTGACTGCTTATTATATACTTTTTTTTTTGGTACATATTTTATTTTTTCCAATTACTTGTAAAGACAGTTTTCAACATTCATTTTTTTTTAAATAAATTTTTTTTAGTTTTCAACATTTATAAGATTTTAAGTTCCAATTTTTTTCTCCCTTCCTCTTTCCCCTGACCCTTTCCCAACCCAGCAAATAATCTGATATAGGCTATACAGGTACAGTCATATTGAGCATATTTCCACATTAGTTGTGTTGGGGAAAAAAAAAACAGAACAAAGGGGAAAAGTCACCAAAACAAAAAAAAAAGTGAAAAAGATATGCTTCAATCCGCATTCAGACTCGGTAGTTCTTTCTCTGGACATGGATAGCATTTCCATCTTGGATCACTGTATTGCTGAGGAGAGCTAAGTTATCAATCATAGTTGATCATCTCACAGTGTTACTGTGTATACAATGTTCTGGTTCTGCTGATTTCAGTTACTTCACTCAGCATCCATTCATGTAAGTTCTTTCAGGTTTTTCTGAAATCCACATGCTCATTATTTCTTATAGCACAGTAGTATTCCATTGTATTCATATACCACAACTTGTTCAGCTAGTCTCTGATTCATGGGCATTCCCTCAATTTCCAATTTTTTGTCACCACAAAATGAGCTGTTATAAATATTTTTGTACATGTGGGTCTTTTCCTTTTTTATGATCTTTTTGGGATACTGATGTAGTATTTCTGGATCAAAGGGTATACAGAGTTTAATTACCCTTTGGGCATAGTTTCAAATTGCTCTGCAGAATGGTTGGATCATTTCACAACTCCACCAACAATTCATTAGTGTCCTGATTTTCCCCACATCTTCTCCAGCATTTATCGTTTTCCTTTTCTGTCATATTAGCCAATCTGATATGTCTCAGGTTATTTTAATCTCAGAGTTGTTTTAATTTGCCTTTTCTAATCAGTAGTGATTCAGAGCATTTTTTCATATTACTATAGATAGCTTTAATTTCTTCATCTGAAAACTGCTTGTTCATATCCTTTGACCATTTATCATTTGGGGTGCTTTTTATAAGCTTTTTCAGAACTTTATTTAGCCACTTTTTAAGGATTCTCAAACTCCATGTTGCCATTTGGACCCACACATATTTTAGTAAATAATGTAATGTTTAAAGTAGCTCAGAGGATCACTACTGTTATTTTAAATGATTTATGTTCAGCATGGATTAGATTAATTTATACAGAGGGACTTGATAGATAGTACTTGCCTAGACAGCTATATCCTGACAAAGAATGACAAGTTTAACATCAGTTAGTTAGTTGCCAGCTGTGTGGTTCTACATGATTCTGAAGATTGTGAAATTTGTTGAATAACAATAAAATGGAATGTCCCGAAATACTTTCTAGGACAGCATTCCCAGGTGTGTTTCATCGACCTTGCAAGTAAATTGGAATTCCATGGGAAATATTAATGCTCATAATATTTCTCAAAGACATTATATATTAAATGATGTATTTTTGAAAAGTACTTATTACATGTCATAATTTTTATATGAATATAAGCTTAATTTCCTCTCTCTTTCTCCACCTTGATCCTAAGAGGATTCTTCTCGATTTCCTCTCTGTTGCTCCACTTTACCCCTCCCGTCCCAAATATTCCTGAGTTCCAGCAGTATATTTCAGGCCAAAACCTATTCCGTGGCCAAATAAATCTGCTAAGTACTGTCTGAGAGACAAACTTTATTATTTTCAGGATCATTTCAAAACATTTCATTCCTTGGCATTTAAAGAAAGATAATTTAGTTCTATGATCTAGTCTAAAATATATTCTACCTTGTTGCCGTTCTTCTGGAACCTTTTTTGGCCAAGTATTTGTCCTTCTTTCCCATTATCTCATTTGTTCTTACAAGGTACAAGGGGGCAGTTTTTAAAATAAAGCTGATGCAGAGACATGAAGTAACTTACCCAAGGTCACAGAGTGACTTACTCGTGGAGCTGGAAATTAAACCAAAAAAGTAACATCTGATTAAATGCTGGTCATTGTCCACAAGTCATATTTTTGTGAAGTAGCTGGCTTTCTGGTGTTATAAAAATATCGAATACAAGAAAATTGTTTTGTTCTAAGAATAAATGACAATATTGTAACCTTTCTTTAGTAAGCAGTCTTGGACTGTGTCTAGATAGTGTATCTAGGTCCAGTGTTATAGGGAAATTTGATTAGTCTGATACACAGAAGTTACCCCATAGAGCTCCATGTTTGATGGGGAACCTGGAAGCATCATATTCTCCTGATCTTGAGCCATACTTAGGAGCCATTGGATCTAACAGCCTTTTTCCTACAGCCAATCTGCTGAACTATACATTCTCCATAGGAGAGATGAGCTTGTACATGAGAAACTCTGATTTGGACACCATTTATTTATGTCTATGACCTCAGTTTGGAAAATGGATGTGAACATTATAACATTTTACAGTTGTGACATCAGATAAAGAGCAAATTTGTAGGCTGAATACTTCTGAGCAGAAGCAAAGATAAAGTTGTAGAATGACCTTTTGAGTCCATGTTAGCATGGCTCCAGGGCAAAATGGCCAGGTCAACTATGTGCATTCATTTTCCCCAAGTCAGTACCTGTATAGAAATATAAAGATGATGAATTCTTTTTATTCCTAAACTCATAGGTAAAAAGAATAGCAGAAATGATGGGTATTTGGGAAGGGGGAATTATAATGGATAGTATGAAATGAATACAAAGAGTAGGGGGAGAGCTGCTCTATATAGGCAGTGGGTTAGAGTGTAAAGAAGTTTGGAGTAAGAGTCAGGAGATCCGGGTTCTAATCTCAGGTCTGCCACTAATTAACTGTGATTTTGGAGAAATTAGTTCATTTCCATCAACTTCAATTTCCTTACCTAAAATATAAAGACTTTTGACTAAATTAGAGGGTTATAAAATTTAGAGTGAGAAAGGACCTTAGAAACCAGCTATTACTATCTAGTTGAGCCCCAGTGAGGACCATGAATTTGGGGAGGATTTAAGTAATTAGTAGGATAGTCATGATCTGAACCAAGGTCCTCTGACTCCAGACCCTTTGCTCTATAATCTTTATGCTCCCTTCTCAAAGGAAGGAACTGTTCATTAAAACTCTGCTTTCTTCTCTTTATACCTTTTTGCATATTTATTGAATAGCATTCTCTGATCAATTTCTATTATTTTTTTTTCTGACAGCATTTCTTTTTTATTTCTCTGGGGTAGAAGCTTTGTCTTTAGAACCCACTGGGTTTTTTGGTTTGTTTTTTATTTTCCCCCACTTAGTTCCATTTCTGAAACAGCATATTGCTTCTAGGTACTCTGTGGAAAGAATCGTGTGTGTTCAGATTCTGTCCCATGTACTGCCCCAGCATATTTCACATAAACTTACTCAAGACTTCTGTCTGTGGGGGAGTGAAATGAACTAAATGATAATGGTGTCACTCTAGAACCATTGTTAAGCAATGAATAAAATAAAAAATGATGAACGTATGCCAGTCATACCTAATATGTTTCCTAAACTAACTATACGAAAAAGCTATGCCATTTGATGTAAATTACATTTTTTTCCCCAAAATGGACATTTGTTTTGTGTTATGTAGTAATACAAAATAGAAGGAAGATAGATAGATAGAGAGAGAGAGAGAGAGAGAGAGAGCGCGAGCATTGGCCTGAATTATGTCATCCTTGCTTTATAATAAGGTAATACCAAGAATTGGAAATAAATTGGTTTGTGAGAGATTTTTGCAGTGCAAACAGATTGCTTTTTGGATATATAGTGCGCACTGTCTTGAAGTTTACTGTTCCACTTGAGAAAAAAGTAAATTGACGAATATGACAAAAATGGGACAGGTTAATAGTGAACGAATTGTAGAAATATAGTCACACTGATATACTATGAATGGGTCCATCTACTCTGGAAAGCAATTTGGAATTTGATTTAAAAAAAAGTAACTAAATTATCCATACCCTTTGCCCTGAAGATCTTACTTCTAAGCATATAACCCAATGAAGTGAAAGAAAAAAATGTCCACACCAAATATTCATGCAGAGCACTTTTTGTGGTAACAAAGAATTGGAAACAAAGTAGACACTGATTGATTGGAGAATGACTAAATAAATTGTGGTACATGCATATAATGTTATTGCAGTAGAAGAAATGAATATGAAGAACTCAAGTAAGAAAATATCTTTGAACTCAAAAAGTCTTTTTAAAGAAAGTGTTTGAGTTTCTTCCAGTGCTATGATTTTTAGATAAGTGTTTGGAATGATCTATGATTGGGAAAAAGTTGGTTTGCTCTGTTAGCTCCTTTCTACATTTGAAAGAACTTAAAATATCATTACCATATTGTTATCATTTTTCTTGTTAATTCCTGAGAAAATGGGGTTGGAAGGAATGTTTTCTTCATAACAACCTAGGGAAGTAGGTAGTGCAAGTTTTAACTCTCATCTAACACATGACAGAGCCGAAGTCTAGGTAAATTAAGTCACTTTGTCAAGATCTCAGAATTAGAAAATGCCAAAGCTGGAACTCAAAATCAACCTAGGTGAAAGTTCAGTGATTCTCCCAGCTCCGGTATCCTCTGGTTTTAAAAGTAATTAAACAAGGGCTAGCTTTCTATCATGAAATATATATTTGTTTTTTGGAACTATCTTAGCTTTAATGTACTTGACTTTTATGAAGAGATGAATATAGTATGAGGAAAGTCATACCAATTTGTGGTTTTAATTTATCCTACAGGGGAAGAATTTCCCAAACTTTTGGTTTCATTGTATAGGTATAGTATATGTTTATGTGTATAAATATAGAGTGTCCCAAAAGTCTTGGTGCAGTATCAAACTAATAAAGCTTTAACATTAAATATGATTGAATATTATATTAAATATCATATATATATATAACAAATGCTATATTGTATTATTTCATTAATGTATGCCATGTTACATTACACACAATATATTGATAACATTATATTAAAACATTTAATATTATAATATTAAATCATATTTAATATTAAAGCTTTAATAGTTTAACATTTCACTTTAATTAAGCCAGGATTAAATTGTTTTATATAGAGCATTAATCAGGGATATGATTTTAGTTTAATAATACTGTACTTCAATTAAGCTTTAAAAGTTAAATATTATACTAAGAGTTTTAGGACACCATAAGTGACTCTCTCTGTGCATATATATGTACATAGATGCATATTATAGAAACATGTTTTGTAAGTCCTAATGGCATTATCTGTATTGGTATGAAGGAACAACTCTGAAGGCATAATGAATAGTAAACCCATATAAGATGAAGCCTTTCTTTAACGTCTAGTAATGCTTATAGTTAATTACAATAGAACTAAACGCCTGGAGTAATTGCATTTTTAGTCCTTTGTAGATGTGCAAAGGACCATAATATGTTAGAGTCACACTTGGTACTTGTATATTTGATTTGTATTTGTTTTCTGTGTTTTAATCAGGGGTCATGGAATTTAGATAGAATATTATAGGTAGTAATATAATAGGAATTAGATAGAATATTTTCCTTAGTGTGGTCAAAAATAATAAATAGTAGTTGACCTTCCATGTAAAGAGATATTTAAAAAAAATATTAAAGTGATTAATAATGGGCATTGCATAATGCAAAATTTCATATTCTTGAAGTAACTTTTGTATGGAAATTGATAAGTGAGTAATAATTATTTAACGGAATCTGTCAATTCCTTGCTCCAAGGTCAAGACGTAGAAGTAGAATCTTAAAAGTATTATTTTAAAACCTTAGAACAAAAATGTTGTTCTTGGAGTTCATTGCTGTATTACTCAAGGCAAAAAAAAAATTGTATTATTTGAATAGATGTTTTTGCATAGACAAAATACCAGAACAAAGTTTGGTCCAGATGTAGAAGTCAAAGAATTTTAAAATATATGTTAATGTAAATGATTCACTCTTATTAGAAATACTCTTCACAGTCTATACCATTTCTTAGTCCAAATATAGAAATCATGGTAAATTCTTCCACTTAGGAAAAAGAGATTTTAATTTCTATCCACTCATCCTAATTGTTCTTTTTTTCTTTTATGACTGATTTCAAATCCGGTCACAATGTATTTCTTCCCTATTACTTGCAGATTCTGTCTTATTTTTCTCCCTTTTGTGATAAACTTCCACTGATTACAGCAGATAAACATGTTATTGTGACTTTAGTTTCAGATGGCCTTTCTGATTACAGATACTGTCAAGGGATGGTATGTTGTGATGACTCCAGAAGTCCAGATTTGGGAATTTTGTGGGTATAATGTCCCAGGCAAGAGGACGATATATGACTCCACTGTATGGAAAGTTCTCATGCATTGTATTCCTTATGTTCACCTCCGCCTTTTTATAGACCATTTTAATTCCCAAGGACCTCAAGAATCACATTTGTTCCATGCATACATTTATGTAGGTAACATTCTATGGTGGTTTAAATGGTGATTTGGGCATAGGATATGACCATTTTAATCTGAGTAATGAGTTCTTTCTCAGAAGACTGAATATTAACTGATATGATGATCACATACCCAAGATCAGGGTTGTACATTAAGTCCAATCATTAACTTGGATGGAATTATAGGTGAGAAGTCATGAAAGCATTGAGTCATTTTCTATTTGTGGGTGGTATGTTAATATTTCTTTTAGAATGTGCCCACAATTGGATCCCATAGAGGATGTTGGAGAAGACCCATTAGATGGATGGTAGACACCATTGTGTCATTTGATTGTATGCCATGAAGTATTGTCATCTTGAAGGACATTTGCCCAATAGTTCCTGAACTGCACTGCTTGAGACTGGGACTTTTGTTTCTCTAGAGGGCGCATGGAATTTGGTAATTATAAAATTTATGAACACAGCACCAGTGGTTAGTGGGTGGTATAGCTTCATTCAGTTTTCATCATTGTTTTCATACTTCTAGGCAAATTTTAAGGGCTTCATATACCTGGTCTCCTATACCATGTATCTGGAAACTGAAATGAATCACCAGTAAGGTGCTTGGCTCTTGATCCTTCACATTGGGCTGGGAGAGTGAGCCAAGACTAAAATGTTTTCTACAGGTCATTGGCCAGTGATATAATTTTAGTTTAATAAAATTAGTTGGCAAGGCTTTGAGAATAGTTCTGTTGACAGAGACTTTGCCATTGGCCTAGCTAAATATAAAAAGGGCTTCTTCTTGAGTAGATTAATGATGGACTCTTGGCTTTATGATCTGGGAAGCACATGGAGGTTAAAATGGCCATTGATCCTGTGAAGGCACCTTTTAATTCTCCCATGATAATGGTGGAGTGATACACATAGACTCAAAAGGTGTTAAGAATTGTACAGATTTTAGGTAGTCTATGAATAAAATAAAAGTACTTGTCTAATTGGTAGAAGATCTAAGAACCTTAGATCTCTGCCCACCCTTCCCATCCCAGTCAAATAACTGAGGAAAACAAGTCATTTACCCTATAGGTTTTAGAATCTGACTTTGTTTTTCTTATTTTTAATTTTCTTAATAATTTCTTTTAAAAATTATTATTTTATAAGAAATGTGAGATGTGCAAATTTAGAGACATCTCTTCCTCAGTGTTCATATAGACTACTTGTGCTTGACCTGTGGCAGAACCTTCTGGACACACTGTACCTTAACCTCAACATACTGATGTAATTTTGGTCCTCTTTGACAAGAAAACCAACCATTTAAAAAAAAGTTTTGAGACTTTCAGTGATGCATCAAGTGACTTTAATAACTATTCAGTTTAAGTTTTAGCATTGCCACTTAATAGCTATATGAGCTTGGCAAATTGGTTTTCCTTAATCTGTAAATGAGGGTATGATTGCATAACTGGTAAGTACCAGAAACGGGACTTAAATGCAGATTTCCCCTAATTCTTAAGTCCAACAATCTTACCTCCTGAGTTGTGCTCCTTCTCTAATAGTAATGTTTACACTGCTTCCTTCATAGGGCCATTTTGAGTACCAAGTGAAATGTAGGTGAAAGCATTTTGTAAATAGAAACCATTATGTAAAATATACACTATTATCATGGTTCGTTAAGGAAAATTGGAGTTCAGGTACACAGTTAATGAATTTAGTAATAAAAGAGAGAAAGTTAAATTGCAATCTCCACATTACATCATCATGTGATCTAAAATAATAAAAGAGCTAGGAAAAATCTTAAAAACTGAGGTGGAGTCTATTTCTTAAATTCATGGCCAAATTACTGTTTATGACCTGACTTAATTTATGGACCACACCTCTGTTTTCGGAATTGATTCATTGATGGTCAACTTAATTTGCATTCATTTGACTCCAGTACCATAAGCCTACTAATCACTGACCATATCTGAAATAAAGTGACCTACACACTTTGACCACGTCAGGACAAATTATTTTTGAAAGCTTGACTTTGCCCCATGCTTCATATGTCCACAGGCTTAGACCCCAGAGAAAAGGAAAGGAAATTACAGAGATGAGAACTCAGTGCTTGTAGTCACCCAGAATTCTAATCTGGCAATCATTAGCAGGGGCACCTTGCTTCAAGGGCTTAGAAAGAGAGAGAGGGAGGCAATTTCTCAGACAGCCAGAACCCAATCCATGTAGGGTTTTAGAGATTAAACTCACCACCCTGAATTGTACCCAGATGAGAACAATTACACAGTTCAGCCTGCTGAGCACAGAGGTGAAATCTACTCCTTACAGCCAGAATTGTTTAACTAGATTCACTACATTTTACATTGAGCTCTAGGTTTTACATAGTTTTTGGTGGTTGTCGCATCTATAATTAAGTGTTCTTTGTGGTAAGAACTAGCAAAAATGAAGTGAATACAAAACATCAAACCATTTTCCCCTTCCCCTCTTTCTTTTTTTTTTAAATGTATGAAGATGATGTGCCTCACTTGACCAACCATCCTTAGGTTTTTCCATAACTGGAGGAAGGAGTTGTGCTAATCCATTCACATTCTTGTACTTGGTTTGCCCTTGGAAACAACAGAATGTAGTCTAATGTAGAATAGATGTGATATAACTGGCCCATATGTGAATCCAACCATTGCCCTTTCCCTAATCAGCTCAGTAGTCTAACCACATGTGTTACAAATATATATTAAATAATTTGTAGAATAATAATTTTCTATTTAAAAACCTAGACTACTCAGTGGATGGGAGGGGGGAACATCTTCCCTCTTCTGCTCCCCAGGAGTTATAACAAATGACCCTTTTGCTACCATATCATAGGAAAAGAGGGTAAAATAGTAATAGTTGTTAGAAACATACAGTCGATCTCCTTTAGTTTCAGATTCTGTATTTGCAAATTCACCAACTTGGTAAAATTTACTTGTAACACCCAAGTCAATCCTCTTGGCAGTTTTACTGTCAACATTTCACGGACTTTCATAGAATAGCCCTGACGGGCATGGATGGTGCCAGCTGAGGTCCACCCAGGCGACTCTCTGCCTTCTTTTTTCAGCCCTCATACTGTAAACAAGTGTCCTTTTCGAAGTCCTAAGTGCAAGAAGGCAGCTTCATTCCTGAATAAGCTATCGTGCTGCTGGCCCTGAGTACTAATGAATCAGTAGTATGGTACATCCAGAAAAAGGAAGAGGAAATTCACATAAAATTAATTATTTGTAAGTAATATATATTAAATAAGGTGTTTTTCAACAAACACCATACAACAAGGCTCTATATTGATTAGTTGACAAAAATGTTGTGACCAGAGGCTCATAGGAACCTAACTCTATTTCCCTTGGGAGCAGTGGTTCAGTATTTGCTAATTCAGTGTTTGTGGCAACTTTATAGAATTTGATGAGAATTCACTCTATATCTGTTTTGAAAGTTATTATCAGGTCACCTTTGCAGTTTGACCTGCATCTACAAGTTTTCATAATTGGCCAGTTCATTAGATTTTCTCTGATCAATAATTATAAATATTTAAAAATATCCATAGAATCAAAGGACTATAGAGCTAGAAGAGGCTTCAGAGACTATTCCCTTTATCATTTATAACTACTCTCTCCCCCACCCCCTTCCAAACACTGAACTAAGATTAAGAATTCAGGTCTTGCAATTTCTACTCCAATACTCTTTTTCATGTACTATTGCTATATTCCATTTTTTTTTAAGTTTTACATCTTTCATCTAGGTTTGTCAGTTACACATGTTCCTTTTAGACCTGACACATGATAGGCGACTGAATTTATGACAAAACCCTGTTGTTACCTATTTTGGTTTGAATGAGTTGGTTCTGAATTTTTGGATTGGAGAAGTATTCTGTTCCATAAACAAATGATGCTTCAGGACAAGAATCCACATCACTAGCAATTCCAAGCCTCAAAGTTCAATGGTGAGCATGTCTTTTTCAAATTTCGTTAGGGTGTGGATATTATTCCCTGTTGTTTTATTTTTTAAACTCTTCTTTGATCATTTTGTTAATTCTCATGGCATCAACTGCCAGCTTTAAATGAATGAATCCTAAACTTCTAACTTTATCTCTGACCTATCTCTTTGTCTCCAGAACTACATCTTATTTCTACAGGACAGTGGCATGTCTGGATGCCACTAGCGCACGTTTCCCTCCTCCCCACCCCATGTCAAACTCAACATGTCCAAAATGGAGCTTATTATTTCTTCTTTTTTATGGTTCTTCATCCTGATTTAAGGATTTCTTTCAATGGTATATTTATCTACACAGTTTCTCACATTAAAAACTTTCATGTTATCTTGGATTGTTCTTTCTCCTTCACTACTCAAAACTAATTCATTGTCAAGTCTTAATAAAAACCCTATCCTCTGTAATATTACTCGCAATTCTTGCTATCATCAGTTTAGTACAGGTCTTCATTAAAAAGGGTCTGTATTGTAATGATCCACCTCCTTCTAACCTTTCCCTCCAATCTATTTTTCCTGCATCTGTCAGACTTACTTTCCTTATGGATAGTCACACCATTTCAAAGTTCTTCAAGGGCTCCTATTGTCTCTAGCAAGTAAACTCCCTAACTTTACTTAAAGCACTCCACAATATGATAATGGCCTCACTTCCATACTATGTGCCCCCACTTACTCTATGTCCCAGTCAAACCAGACTACTTGAGATATCTCATATCTTTCTTCCATACTACCTTGGTTCCTAAGGAAGTATTACTGAGGGTGCTCTGTCTTTCTCTTCCATTCCCCCTACTGTTGAGCTTTTCCTTATCTTTATAGCTCAATCTAACTAATACCTTGTACTGGAAATTCTTGCATGAGTCTGGGAGTCAGTAATCACTTTCCTTCCCTATTCACGCCCCTCTACTGTATCCTGTCTAATATAGCACTTTATACTTCTCTGATGCACTTATCATGTATAGGTTTATATTACAGTTACTTACATATGTGGTAATATCCCCTTAGTAGCCAATAAATTTCATGAGGTAAGGGACCATGTTTTGCTTAACCTTTGTTTATTGCCTAGCACCTAGCAGAGTGTTTTGTGCACAAAAAAAAGCTGTCTAATGAAGGTTCATCTAATTGAATAAATGATCAGATTGTAAACAGGATAAATACAGTACTTTCCACAGAGTAGAATCTACACTGAAGATGAACTAATCACAAAAGAGCCTAATAATCCCTACTTTGATTTGAATGCTTTGAACTTTAAAATTGTATTTTAAAATAGTGAGATCGCTTATATCCAATAGTCTAATTGATTTTCCGTTAGAAATTTTTCATAATTTAATGAGGGTTGGAACTCCTGGTTTTAGTAATCTGTTCCTTTAACTTAACACTCTGAGACTTTCCTTACCTTCCTTCTTTCAGTATGTATCATTTGAGAAGTCTGAGTCCAAGTTGTGGTCTCAGGAATACTTAAAGTTTTTTTTTTTCTAGTTGAATCAAGGCAGCAACATATAAATTAAACCTACATTATCTGTGTAATACAAAAACTTCTTCAACCAGTAGATGGGGTGTAATCAGTCAACCAGTAGAGCATTGCGCTCTTACTTTGTTCATTCTGCAAACATTTATGAATCTCACACTGCGCAGAGTTTGGTCTAAACAAAATTTAGACAAAAGGCCATTTCTTGCCCTCAGTTCATAGTCTAGTTGGAAACTAAGATACAATAGTAACTCAAAGATAATACACATAATAAATGCATTGGCACTGGGCATTCTGGACCTACCTACAATTTCATTAGTGTAGAGAAGTGGGGAAATTCTTTCTACCAGAGCAGATGGATCCTCAACTGTTCTGTGGTTTATAGTACTGAAGAGTTGTTTGGGGGCACTGAGATATTAAGTGATTTATTTGCTCAGGGTAATGGGGACAGTTTGTGTCAGAGGTAACACCTGCACCCACATCCTACTGAGCCCAAGTCTGTCTCCCTATCTATTAAACCATGCTATATCTTGATGTGTGCATTTGAGAAGTATAAACAAAGTGCTTGGAGAACTCTAAGCTTTAGAGGTTCTTTAGGTGTTTCTGTTTTCTCGCTTCAGGGCTAGTTAAAGTGATTTCATCTTGTTCTGTTCACCCATATTCCCTCCCTTGTAATAAAAAAGTTCAAAGAAACTTTGAGCCACATAGAGGTGAAGTAAGTTTGGTGATTGTTGAGATAGCCCTTGGCCACAGTTTGTTCCTAGAATAAGAGAAGGAAGAGACATGGAGAGAAGATATAAAAGGCGGTACGTGTTAGGACCTGGGCTGCTGTACGGCACTAATGACAGTGAAGTTATAGGCCTGATGAGCTGTAAGGTCTCAAATTTAATTTATTTTGACATGGTACTTATTATAAGAACTACCAAATCATTTAACTCAGATGCTATGAAATTCTTGAAGGTTACACTGTCTATATCTTGTGTGTGTATAGTTTTGCACATTTTGTCACCCTTCCACCTCCCTTTAAATGTTAACTTCCTGAACCACTATGCTTTTCCTTCTATATCCCCAGTTTGGCATTAACTCAAAAGTTTATTCAACTACTTCCATGTGAAGTCTTTGAAAACTCTTAACTGAAAAGACAACTCCTTGAAAAATTATTTACCTCTTCTTAAATCAGCTTTCTCTTTAATGTAAAAGTTAATCACACGTTTAATATGACAAATTGATAAAAAGCACCTGGTACGAATGTACTAGAATATCGAGGTCCATTGGTTGTATGTCATCTCCTTATTTGATTTCTCTTTTCTTCAAGAATCAATATTTGGGTGATCGAAGATAATCCATCTTTTAGACACTTGGCATCTCATTCTGAAAATATGAAAGCTTATAATCTTTATAAGGCCTCTTTGAATATTGGGCTGTTGTTTTGAAGGGCTCTTAGCCCTGTTGAATGCTTTCTATTCCTTTGGGTTCCCTTAGGTTGGAATAATAAAGGATGATCTGCAAATAACTAGAAATATTCAAATTATTTCTTTCTTGGGGTTGCCAATAAATTTTTGAAGTTGGACCTTTGCAAATGATTAGTTTGGGATGTCTGATTTGTCAAGAAGTACTGTTTCTGTTACAAGGAAATAACATTTTTCATGTAGAGGATGAAAAATTTTCCACCGCCATGAATGTCTTATTGGCTTCATTCAGCTGCCTACCATGGAGTCCAATTTCTAGAAGGCAGTAGCATCGCCGTTCCTTTCTGCTGTTCTTTTAGCTCTTTCTTCACATTCCGAATCCGGTGACCGCCAACCATCCATCCTTGGGGTATTACTCTGCCAGGTTAAATGTGTGAATTACAGGCTAGAGAGGGAGTTGAAGATTTGTTCCATTTTCTGCTCCCAAATAATACTTTCTCATGGGCTTTTACTTTTCTTTTTCCATTTTGGTGATCAACTTTTCTTTCAGATCCTGAGTCATCAAATGGATTATTCCAAGAGGAGGGAAATATAGTTAAATACTTAGAAATGGTAGACATTCATCAGTTGGCAGACACTGTGAGTGGAAGGAACCACATGACTTCTGCCTTCTTCCATCCTAGTTAATTATGACTTTATTGGTTTCAGTGCACATTTTAATTCTTAAGCAATTTAAAATGTGACTGCATCTCACAGAGATAATTATCTGTAATTGCACTTTTGTTCATTGTCTGCAATAGAGAAATTCCTAGAAATTTGGATGGAATGTGATTGTGTGAGTCTTTTGATGCTATATTAGAAATATGTTTCTTGAAAAGTTTGCCATAGATGCCGAAAAACTGAATGGGTTTTGTTTTTACAGATGTTAGCATTTATGTACAGTTTAAATAGTGATTAATATTACAGGTATTTGCTAAAACCAAAACTCCCATTTTAAACACTATGAGGAGTTACTGGAATTAAAATATGGTAGATTAATGTTAAAAATAGGAGACTTCTATAGCCTGGAATAGTTATAGTGATGCCAAGTATTTTGTTAGGGAGACAGTTTTCATAGTGGGGGAAGGACTGACTCTGTTGTTATTAGTTTAAATAAAATATCAAATTTAAAAACAGATCCATTTCTTAACTTTATGAATATTTGACTCCTCAAACCCCTGTACTTCATAGTTTTTGATAACTTGTTTTAGGACTGATTTGTACATTTGCTAATTTGGTTCTAAAAACAAGAAATAGGCCTCTGTCTAGGTTTGTAGCTTTCTTTTAGAAAAATACCTTTAGGAATGAATTTCAGGGAGAGAATATGTTTTTTGCTTACATTTTGGTTTCCATTCATAGTTAGTTGTTTCATTAGGAAAAATCAGATTTCATCTTCTAGAGAAATAATTTTAAAATATACTAGGGGAGAAAAATCCACTATAATGCTTAACTACTACACCCTCTTTTATAAAGAAAAGAAACAGTGACATTTTCAGATCAAGGATATAGTCAGTTGTTTAACCACCTAATAAACATATTGCTTTATGGCATTAAGAGCACAAAGACAAGGCTATTCCTAGGAGAGAGAAGGGAAGGGACCTAGGGAAGAGCCCCTCCCTTGGCTATAGAATGCTTCAGAAACATTGACATGGAAACTTCAGACAGCAAACATTATGAATCCTTTCCCCTTATTTTTATCCCCCCTTCTCTTGAAGTTCATATTTCATTTTGCTCCCCAAATCTCACAAGTCTGTGCCAGACGGAAATTCACAGAGGCTGCAGCAGAGGCCACTCAGAGGAGGGACGGACATGAACAATCGGGCCCAGTCCTCAAGTCGCCAGGCTGCACCCGTCCTCAGGGTGCCTCCTGCCTGGCCCCCCACACCATGCCCTTGCCTCCTGTCTTTCTTCTAACTTAGTTGATCCCCTTTCCTCCCCCAGGCACCCCTTCCCACATTTGCCTCCCCCACCCCCCAATCCCAATTCTCTGGAGTCAACCGTGAGGCCATCCAGTCATACGTTGTCCATCAGATGTGTTTACTTTCTTCATGACAGCCGACACATCTGGAGCACATACTCAGGTTATTTCACTGCCACTAGACACATTCCACGAGATCATTTCAGCGGTTGTTATGGCGATCTTCTTCCCTCCAGTGATTTTCAAGTTGCATGACAGAAATAGCTTGAGCTAACCGGGGGGACAGAAGTCAACGGGCTCAGGAGGGGCTTCTTTCACAGAATGAACTAATTACTGACCCTGCTTTCTTCACAGGGCAATGAGCATATGGTTTAATAAAGTGAGTCTATGACATTTTTTTCTCTCTCTCTGTAGGCAAAGCTGTCACTGGCTGAAAACTTTCCTGTTTTTACTGGTGGGACCATAGTCTGCTGTCTTTCAACAGAGTTTACTTCACAAGTAGAAAATGTTTGCTCCTGAGAGTTTAGCTTCAGAACTTTTCTTGGCTTCAGACTACTTAAGGGTAGCAGGTCCTTCATTTTAAAGAGACAGCATTTATTTCACATGAACTTTATTAGCAGGAATTTAAATGTACTCAGAACGTGGCATTTTCCAGTTAAGTTTTTTGTAAGTAGGTCTGAATGTGTTTTATGGAGGCAAGTATAAGTTTGTTGTACAGATTTCATATATTTGAAATTTGCAGTTTATAACAAACATACTTGCCTTATATATAAATTGCAGATTTTATATGTGTATGTATTATATATGTATGGAACTGGCAATTTATAACAACTTATCCTTGCCATATATATGTAAATTGCAGATTATATATATACACATATCTATGTATGAAATCTGCAATTTATATTTGCCATATATAATTTACAGATTACATATTATATGTATGCATATATGTATAAAAGCTGCAATTTAAAAAGAAGCTCATACTTGTTACACACATGATCTGCAATTTACATATATGGCAAGGATAAGTTTGTTTGAAATTGCCGATTTCCTATACATATAGGAAGTCTGTAGTTTATATGTATGTGTAGTGTGTGTGTGTGTGTGTGTGTGTGTGTGTGTGTGTGGCTGTGTTAGAAGGGCAACTAAGTGGTCTAGTGAATAAAATTCCTGATGTAGAATCAGAAAGACCTGAGTTCAAATACAGCCTTAGATACTAACTTTGTGACCCTGGGCAACTTACTTAACCCTGTTTGCCTCAGTTTCCTCATGCATAAAATGAACTGAAAAAGGAAATGGTGAACCATTCTAGTATATTTGCCAAGAAAACCACAAATGGGATCACAAAGACTTGGACATGATTGAAAATGACTAAACAACCATATATGTATGTGTGTATAAGTATCTATATCTATATACATACACACATATATATGATTGTATGTGTATACATACATATATACACACACAAACACATACATATATATATGAAAGCTGCAATTTATAGCAAACTTATACTTGTTTAGTTTTCATAAAACTTTTAGACTTATACACACATATACATATACAAAAAACATTTATATATGCCTGTATGTATGTATGTGTGTGTGTGTGTGTGTGTGTGTATACATATATATATTTTATATTTGTATAATACTACCAGCATTTCTTTTTGGGGAAAAGATTTTGGAGATGTAGTTCTCTGCCTTCTTTGCCACCTTGATTTAGCATAGTTCTACTGTTTCAAAAAAGATTTGGTTGCCTAAAGAGCCTCTCATATATTTAGTTACTTATTTTTATCTAACATGTAGCTTGGTTATGATTGGAGCAAAAAACAATTTTTTCTATAGTACTATTATATTCTTTTAGGGAGAAATCCTCTCAGTGGCTTGACTTGTTTTCTTTTGTATTGACATTTGTGCAGGAGTCCTTGCATGATTAGCACATGGAAATTATCCCCAGACTGCAGCAGTTCATTCAAATAAATCTTCTAGATTTGTGATGATTTTGTAACACGTGCACATTAGTGCAGATGTGGAGATTTGTACTTGAGATGATTGTGTCTTAGTAAGAATTATTACTGCTGGTAGCTGTGCCCACTTCCAAAGGTCCAGGTTACATTGGAGCAAAACAGCTTGCCTCAGTTACCATGAAGGCTATACCATGACCGGTTTTCTTGAGCTCTGTTAGTATGACTGGACTTTGCCTCTTACATTGTGGGGTGTTGAGGATTCTGATGCATAAACCCAAGCCTTTGAAATGCTTGATTTTTCAGATCACATTGGGCAGTGTCGCTGTTTCTTCCTGTCGTTATAAAAGTCCATGTCTTTGACACATTTGTAGCTCATGCTTGCACAACGTTACCTCCCTCCTCCCCTCCCTCCCCCCACGCATAACCACTCATACTTTTTGTCCTTATTCACCCTTTTTTCTCATCCATACTCTTGGCATTTGCTCATTCTTTCATCCAGAATTTCCCCTCACATACTCAAGCCTTGCTGCCAAAGTACTGTAGTCATCATGTGTAATGAAGAAAGCTCAGTGAATGTTCTTGGTTTTGTTATTCATTCATATGCCGATGGCTTACTTTGAATTCAGTAAATATGACAGTGATTAGAAGGAAAAACAGATTTGAACTTCTTTCTTTTTCATCCACCTAGGGATCTGAATTATGTCCTGCTTTCTCCATCAGGACTCCTAGCAAAGGCCTCCCAGCCCCCCCTCCCCCTCCCCACCCTTCACCTCCCCCCAACATTCCTTTTGCCTGGATACTGTTAAGATTGGTCACCAATTCTGGAATACCTGCCCTCAGGAGGGCTCAAGGGGACACTGAGAGGTCATGTTTTAGAGCTGACTTTAATTCACAGAGACCACTTTGTCATTGGGTCTCCTTGTGCTCTTACCAGCTTCGCATTATTAATTACAGTGAGTTTCAGGGTCCACATGAGATGTGGAAGTATGTTGAGAGGCAGGCAGTGAGCTCAAGTTAGAATGCTGAGGCTAGTTAGGAAATTTGTTTCCCTCTCCAGATGTAACTTTGCAGTAATTAAATCTAATGAAATTTAAGTATTGTAGTCAGTGTTGTGGTAGCTATCTCCAAGCTTACTTGGTAATATCACTTAAATCATAGCAATTATTGCCAGTTATCTGGGAACTATAATAAAGCCAAATAAGTCACATATATTAACCCTGATTTTTTCCAAATTGGGTGAAACAGATATCGGGTCCAAGTCCCACTTCCCTTCTTTCTGTTCTTCATGTCAGGGGTATTTGGTTGCAATTATGTCACTGATAGATGTTTTTTTTTTCCTTTTGTGATACAATCTATTGTTTTCAAGTTTATTTTTTAAAAATCATTTCCTCCCATATTTCCTTCATTTTTCATACTTTCTCTTATTTAGGAGTTATTTTCTCTTCTTGTTTTCCATGTCTTCTCTTACTTTGGAGTATTTGCTCAGCGTAGACCCAGAGTTGGTACCCACAAGTATGGTTTTGTTTTCCTTTTTTATTTAGGCGAACAAAATCTGTGGTAAAATAGATTTACAGATTTTGAAAGGCCATGTACAGATATCTTTAGGGGGGGTTAACCCAGTAAAAAGAGTTAAGAGGTTATATTATTTTGGGGACCCCAAATAAAGTATTATCACAAAAGCTCCTCCAGCCTTGGATTTCTTTTGTGTGTCAGGCACCTATTTTATTATGACAACAAAAGATGGGACCTGCTTCCTCCTCTCCAGCAACCAAGCTGCTTCAGTTTTGCCTGCTGCATGCATCTGAATGAATGGGGAACTCAAAATGTCAGTGATAGGCCAACTAATATGGTTTTCTCAGTTGTGAAATGTTTGTGTTAAGGATTTTTTTTCTTTTGGTTTGTTTTTGTTATAGTCTGACAGCTGAAGATGCTTTTAAACCCTTCTAGTCACTTAGAGCAGAGCTATAGAGCACAGGCTGGATGCTTCTAAAAGGCAGGTCGTATCCATCACTGGAACAGCAAGGCTCTGGGTTATGAGAGAAGATCTAGGGGTGGGGGAAGGAGGCAAAGGAAAGGGGGAGCTGCTCAGTCCAGTTTACATTTGTCACCAGTGACTAGCTTTTAAAAAATGTATTAGCTGTGCATGGTGGTAAGTAAGTTCCAGCTGCAGGGGATTACTGCTTTGAGTGGGTCGGGGAGCTTGGAATGCATTCACTTCCATCAGGGGATTTGTGTCCCTCGTCATTAGCCTTAACATTGCTAAAGCACTAAAGATTAAGAACAGACCAGTGTCACCTGCTCTGAACTTTGAGAAACTCTGGAGTCATTAAAAAATCATCCAAAATGGGGCATAAGGGATGTGCTGTTCTAGTGTCCCTGTCTCTGTCCTGAAGGATTTTGCAGCTGGCATGCAGGAAATCAAAGGAAATATCAAGGTTCAGGCAGAACACTGTCTAGGGCTGACTTATTCCTGCTACTTATCGAACATGTCACAACCATAATTTATACCACAGGCACCTTCACAAATACCTTTCGGTTAATGAACAGTGAGTGTGTGTGTGTGTGTGTGTGTATATGTGTGTGTATGTGTGAGAGTGAGAGGGATTGTGTGTGTGTGAGAGATAGGGTGTGTGTATATGTATGTGTGTGTGTGTGTGTGTGAGAGAGAGAGAGAGAGAGGGGTGTGTGTGTGTGTGTGTGTGTGTGTGAAGTTTTAACATCGAGATGAACTGTAGTTCTGAAGAAATGTTTCTGTGGATGTGAGACTCATGAGTTAAGTAAAGAATTTTACTTTGTTGGGGGTGGGGGGGATATGTACTTAAAAGCAACACACACACACACACACACACACACACACACACCCCCACCCCACCCCCGAAAGTAAGTGAGCACCACAAAGGTTTACTTTTTTCAGGGATTTTGAAATTCATCTTCCATGCCAGCAAGCAGTTTAGTGGCAGGAAGTCTTTCCTAGTAGTGCAGTCATGAACTGGTAAACTAGAAGCATCTGTAAAAATTTAGAGGGAATATCAGCTTTCTCAAAGCTCCAGCCCAAGACTAATGAGGTGCAAATGATAGCGCTGTATAACCCTCCCCACCCCAATTGTGGAATGAGATATTCAGGCAGAAATAAAAGAGGAAGACAGAGATTTCAGAACTGCACTCCGCTGAAACAAATTTCATTTTTCAAATGAAATGGCTTTCAGATGACTTAGATGAACCAACTTTTAAGGTCGGGAAGTAACCCACAGTTACTTCTCTCTCAGCAGAAAAATGTTTCTCTGCTGAGTAAAAACATTCAGGTGGCAGAGGGTTTTTTTTTTGAGAGCTAGTGACTTGGGGGCGCGGTTTACATGTGTGTTAGATTACATACCTGTTAGCCTGACTATACTCATTAACAGGAGTTCTACTTTAAGTAAACTGCTGATTTGCATCTTTGGCCAGCATCTCTCCCTTTACAGAAAAAAGAAAAAGGGGTAAGAAAAAAAAAGATGTGATTTGTTTGAAGGAACACATCTGGGGTGCGATCTGCTGTATCTTAACACCAGATGGCAGGTTTAGGCTGACAACTAAACCCACTTTAGCCTGGTCAAACAGTATCTTAATCTCCCCCCATCTCTGACCATGCACAAGGAAAACTCCTGTGGAAGTCAAACAATTATTTGTACTTGGAGCTCACTGAGAAGTCCTCTATAATTGTGTCTTTGGGCTGATTCTTTTTGCTTGCCTTTGTGCTGTTTATAGACAAGACTGCCTTTCCTTGGCAACACCTGAAACGTTCCCTATGTGGCTCATACCTTTTCAAAGTATGTTTTGTAGGGGCAGAGGTGTGGTGCCTGGAAGTGTCTGATTCTTGTCATAACAGGTATGGCTTTAGCCTGCTTGAGTAGTGACTAGAAGTGACAGAAATGCATTGGAGGTGCCTGGAGGGCCCTCAGTCATCACTCCTACACAGTGCATTGAGAATATGAAAGCACTGCTCACCATAGCTGCCAGTGTGAAATACCATCATGATAAAAGTATAGGATACTAAAGGGGATCTCTTGTGTATGCATGTGAGGAGGGCCTTGGAGGCACAGGAGGAGGAAAAGGAAATGTCTCCTCCTCCCCCCTTGTCTTTTGGTCTTTTTTTGGAAGGGGATGGTATTAAAAACATGCACGTAGTGTAGAGATTTTGAAAAGACAAGGAAAGGGAGGACATTGTTGGAGTCTAGTTTGGAGTTCAGTCCTTTTACCATTATACATATGATTTCTTGGTTTCCTTTAGAATTATACAACATAGTGAGGGACTGCAAGGGAAATGGAGCATGCAATAGTTTCCCTACATGCTAGTATATCACCTTCACAGGGATAGCCCTAAGTCAAAGACTAGTTTGGTTTTTTGAAAATTAATTTCCAAAGGTTCCAGATCAGTACATCTAGTGGATATGAGATATACATATAGCTTTACTATATGTAAAACACATGTTACATGTAGTGCTGTATAATTTACAGAGTACTTTCCTCACAACAACCTTTTGAGATAGATAATGTAGAGCCCTGGCCTTGGAAGTTGGGAGAACCCAAAGTCATACCCTGCCTCATCTACTCATTAGCTCTGTGACTTAATAATCATAGTGAACCTTTATGTAGCACTTACTGTGTGCCAGGTACTGACACTTTATAAATATCTCACTTGATCCTCACGATAACCCTGGGAAGAAGGTAACTGCTATTGTTAGCCTTATTTTATAGATGAGGAAACTGAGGCAAACAGAAGTTAGGTGATTTGCCCATGGTCACACAGTACCTGTCTGAGGCTCAAATTGAACTCAGGTCTTCCCAACTCCAGGTTTGGTGCTCTGTTCACTGAACCACCTAATGTCTCTATTTTGTCTTTGATAAGATGGCTTCTGAGTTACCTTCCAGCTCTAAAGTTATAATTCTATGGTCTCCATTTCACAGATAGAGAAATGGAGGCATAGGAAATTTAAGTTATTTTGGTGTGGTCACACAGCTAATAAGTAAGAGTCTGAGTCAGGACCCCACCAGAGTTCCTCTGAGACCAAGGTCATTGCTCTTTGCTTATGAGAGCATCTTTTTTTTAAAAAAAATTTTATATTGAAAGTAGCAATTTTATTTGAGTTAAAATTATTTACAAAAAAAATTATTCATGAACCTGGTACAAACTATTTTTTCCTGTTGTTGGCTTTTACTCCAAAGCTCATGACTGAGAAATACTGTGTGGAATAAAAATAGGATTGGATTCAGAAAAGTACTTTCTTGTTTTAATTTCCAGTTGATAGTATTTACCGAAATATTTACAGTAGAAAAGAAGTTACCTTAAAATTTTAGTTAATTTGCAAGTCAGCCTCAAGGACCCTTGGATGCAGAGTCCTCAGGGTAGGACAGCATCTTACCACTTTTAATACCTGTGTGTCCTCAACCAGACCTTATTTTCCCCATCTGAAAAGTGAGTATTACCACCTCTCCTACCTCATTATTGTAATACTCCAATGAGTAAATGTAAGTAGAGACCTTTGTAAAAGTTAAAGTATTGAATAAATGCCAGTGATTATTCTGTTAGGGTTATCTTCACACTCTACTGACATATCTCTAAGGATCCTTTGGGGACTGTTAAGGGTTTTGGTTAAAAATTGAAAAAAACCCAACCCTTAACAAGAACAGAGGAAAAACTCTAACCCTAACCCACCCCCCAACCCTAACTCTCTTATTTCTTTTATGTTTTTGTTAACTCCAGTTCGCTGTATTCTGAAACAGCTCATCAGAAACACAAGAGTAGCTCCCTAACTAGCTATAGAAATTCTCTTTGTAAGAACTATTTTTAATTGTGATTATTGTAAACAAGAGTGTCTTCCTGTCCTAGTGGATGAAGTGCTGGTCTTAGAGTCAGGAAGAACCAGTTCAAGTTCATCCTTTAACTCCATGTGACCATGGGTAAGTGACTTAATCTTTGTTGGCCCTGGAAACTAAGTCTAAATACCATGGAAGAATTTTTGTTAGACCTCTTCTGAGGGAAACTTCCACACGTGGTGAATTCATAGATATGGACATCTGTAACAGCAAGGACCCCAGCATACCGAAGAGGGCCTGCTGTACAGGTTCTCAGATTTGCTTTTCTAAAAGGAAAGCAACTTTCTATGGGTCAACAATCTACTTCAATCAAACACGTATATCATTCACTTAGTTCAGGGGAAATCAGCACCCTGAACTTCAGAGAAAATACAAACAGACCAACAGACAGGGTTTCCAACTGTCTGACCATAGACAATACATACATCATCACCAGAGAGAGGCACCAACACCTGGGCTTTCAAGGAAAGGGGAGCTCCTTAGCGACTGCCCAGAGTCTCATCTGGCACACGAGTCTTCTTCCAAAAAATAGGCCCCAAAGTAAAACCTCACCACTTTTCAGAGTTGGAAGGCACAAACAACTTTCTTGACCCTGTGCCTCATTAGAAATTAGCCAAAGGTGTCTGAGGCCTATTGATGGACCTGGAATATCTTTAATTCTTCTCCCCACCCACTATTAACTTTACATTAACATTATAATGTCCTCCCTCTGCAAAAGTTTTTAAGCAAAGCTGTAGCAGGGTTTCCCTGAATGACTAGGTACTTGCCTGGAGTTGTTTCCTTCCTCAGCTCTGAATCCCAGCTTCCCTAGTGGTCTTTCAGAATGCCACTCAAATTCCACCTTCTATAGGAGACCTTCCCTCCAAGCTTTATTCCACTTACTCTGTATTTATCTTGTATGTACATAGTTATTTGAATGTGGTCTCACTCATTAAAATGGGAACTCCTTGAAGTCAGAACTCTTGTTTTTGCCTTTTCTTTGTAAACCTGGAACTTAGCAGAGTGCTTGGCACATAGTAAGTACCTAATAAATGCTTGTTGATGTTTTTATACTTTTTGCTAAATCATTTATCTTTCTTAGATAGCCATACATAATTGTCTGTCTTTACATTCCACTGCATTAATGGTAAACAATTAGTCTATAAGATTCTCATTCCCCATTTTTCATAAAGACTTTGTGTTTTTGGAAAACCGTTTATCTATAGAAGGAGGGAGGGAATGAGCATTTATTAAGTACTTACTATTTGCATGGCTCTGTTTAAATGCTTTGCAAATATCATCTCATTTGCTCCAGTTATTGTATCCTGAATTACAGTTGAGGGGCAGACCCAGATTAAGTGATTTGCCCAGAGTCATATAATTTGTAATTATCTAAGGTCAAATTCGATCTCAGGTCTAACTGACTCCTAGTGCAGCACCTACATGCCTCTCTGTAAGGAGTCAAGACAAGTGAGTATCAGGTATTTGCAAGATAGTTTTGAAAAAAAAAATTGGATTTCAGGACTAATACTTTAACTTCTTATTTTCAGGGACTTTAAGCTTTACTGCTGAATAGGCAGGACTGTTCAGTTTGATAATTGAGAGGAGACACAATTGATGGGGTTTCTCTCAGTCATCATGCAAGAGAGAATCTTTCAATGAGAAAGGTCTTTTTTTTAGTTTTTTACATGAAAAACCTGATCAGTTGTCCTCCTTGGGAAGCAGACATCTTAATTTTTTAAAACTTGGTCTTAACTTAAAAAAACTTTCCATGTATCTGTAAGGATTTTGACAGTACTTGTGTTTAATTTTAAATTTTTGTCTCTTCAACATAGTGGAGAAAAGAGAGCTAACTCAGATCGGCAAATCAGCCTTGTGACTTTGGGAAAGTGCTTTTTAAACTTTCCTAGGCCTCAATTAACAAATCTATAAAATGAAGGAGTTTCACTAAATTCCCTCTCGGTTCCATTCTGTTTTAGATTTATGATTTTTTTAATCTTAATTTGGTATCATTGAGTAGTCTCTCAGTTTAAAAAAATGACCTATCTAATGGCGTATTATATATTTTATACATTAGCTCACCTGTCATACATTATGTTTTACATTTTGAAAAGTTATTTTTTATTTGGTATGACATTTGGGACTGATTTTAAAACCCCCACTAACTTGGGTACTTTTATATATAATGTAAGAGCAACCAGCCTCTAAACAAGCCTTAGGCAAACTTTTCAGTAAGTTCTTAATGGATTTTTTTTTTTTAAGCTGTAATTCCAAGTAATTTTAGAAACTCCTGTGGTCTATTTGTCTATGCACATGATGCTACCTATGTAGCTTCATGGCCATGTCCACAGGGTTCCCATTAGTATCTTATCAGTGATGTATTTTCAAAAGTTATCATCATATCCAAAAAGTTGATATAAAAATGAAAATACTATATCTTTTAAGATAAGTAGTCCAATTTTTGGTAATTTACATATGAAAGATTTATATTGTAGTCTTACTTCCAGCAGCATATCTCACTGTAATTGTTTTGATTCAGATTTGTTAGATGAGTTTGGCCACGTAGCAGAATGTAAGAGAGTAACATGCACTTGAGTGTTAAGACTATTTGTCTGTGGGTGTTATATATTTTTATTTTTCTTTAAGCAGTATTTGGCAAAAAAATTCCAACTCTGCAGTCAGTTGTGTGTTTATACATATCATTAGAAGCTCTCACTGCTGTCTGAGTATTTCCTATGCTTCTTTATTAGTTTAAAAGTCTCAAGAATTGAAGCTGAGAACCTAGGTGTACTTATGACATATAAAAAAGGAATGATATTATAATCTGAAAAATACTCATATTTGACCTATTACTATGGTCTGTTGTTTTTTTTATTAGGATACAGGGTTTTTAAAAAAATCTTTTAATGGTAGGCTGTCAAAATCATGGACTTAAAACCACTTAATTTTTTTTTCTTGCACACTTAAGAACTGTGTGGTAGCTATAAATGTAAGGAAGAAGAAACTCAGAATTATATGTAGCATATAATTCTATTCCATATGTAGTCAGAGGGTGCCATCATTTGAATGATAATGAAAGCTAAAACTTGCATTTGGGTATTTTAGACTCCTATCCTACTTAAAGTTTAAAGTGTAAGGTTTGTAGGTTTGTAGAAACATATTATAAATTATGATACTTAATGAGTCCATGATATTCCAAAACAGGATTATCCTACGTATTTGTTTCTTTGATGGAGCTGTGATCTCATTAGTATCAACACCCTTTCCAGTAGTGCTGACCATACTCTTGCACTCCCTACCCCTGTACCCCTATATATCTTCTCAACTGAAGGAACTTTTATCTAAGCTTTTTTGTAAAGGATATACTCAGCATATTGGAGGTTTTCTACTAATTATTTATAATATATTTGGAATACTAGTATAGAACTTGAACTAACCATTGGTTTCCAATTTTTACTACCTGACTGGTGCGCCTATTTTCTGATCATATGTGTCTTTGTTTGTTGAGTTATTTCCATACTGTATGATTCTTTTTGAATCCATTTGGAGTTTTCTTGGCAAAGATACTAGAGTGGTTTGTCATCCCCTTGTCTGGCTTGTTTTACAGATGGGGAAACTTAGGCAAACAGGGTTAAATGAGTTGCCCAGGGTCACACAACTAGTAAATGTTTGAGGCCAGATTTGAATCAGGAAGATGAGGTTTCCTGATTCCAGGTCCACCTAGGTATTGTCTTTTACCCTATTGCTTGTACACCAAGTAATATGTCTTTCTGTTTCCTCTTGAGTTATTTGTAATTTTTATTCCTGTTTATTCTTGTGCCATTCTGTTGTTTGTAACCATATAAAATCATCAAGAGACTATTAATGTTAAAGAGATGGAATTCCTTGCTGGTAAGGATCTGGTGATCATTAGAACACTATGCATGTTATCCTGTCAGTTTACTCTAATTGTGTTCATTTTCTCTCAGTGCCTGTACAAGATCTACATCTGTATTTCAGTGCATGTATCATGATCTCATTGACTCATTCTCTCATTATAGATCAAACCCCATCCATTTCTTCTCATCTTGTATTGTCCTTCTCTTTGTCAATCTATAAATTCTTTATAAAGGGTTTACCAAACATGCTAGAAACTTTCAAAAGGGTTCTTTAATACTTTTGCATTTTCTCCAATATAATTTAGTGTCTTTTCCTCTTTCTGCTCTAGTCTGAGTCCAACCCTCAATCTATATACAATCTCTCTATTTCTCTGTGTGTGTACACACAGTTGTGTGTATATACACTCCTGTGTAGAAGCGTGCATATATTTCATTGGGAAAAAGTTCAACTTTCATTCACTTTGTTTTTACAGTTAGAGTAATAGTTTTCATATCACTGACAGTTTCATCAGTTAGGTCTTAATGTGTCCTAGGTCTCCATGCAGTTATTACACTGTTATCTGTAAAAAAGAACTATTGGAGAACTTTGTTGTCCAGAGGAAATCCTTCCATTTGGACTCTGTGAAATAAGTCTTTAATGATATTGCTTACCATCTTAGGTGAACATGTTTCATGTCAATCTGTGGTAGAGTATTGGGCAAAGCTATCTCTGTAGCCACTTCTGCCATAGCCTTGTTAATATGTATGGAAGATACCGTCTTTGAAGAGAGCACTTAATATTGAATTTTGTTCAAAATCAATGAAGGATGGACAACGCAAGATCTTGTAATCTCCATACCCTTCATTCAGTTAATACAATCCAAGGAAGTAAATGCTTTTAATTCTGTTCTAAATGTTTGGAAGTTCTTAACAAGGGTAGCATGATGTGTTAGAAAGAACATTGAACAAGTTGTTAAGGAACCTGAGTTACAGGACTATTTTTGCCACTTTATACCTTTGTTACCTTCCGTTACATTGTCTGTGAAGTGTTTGCATTGGAGTTTGGGTGCAGAAGGGAAACTGTGTTGGGAGAATTAGGCCTCTTATTACCCAGAGAAAGATAGATATACAGAGATAAAGCAACTTGTGGCAGTATAAGACCTAGAATATGAATCTGGGATTTTTTTATACTGAGAACTAAACTCTAATCCCTGGAACATATTCTTTCTTTTGTTTTCCCATCTTTTCATGTCAGTATAGTGAGGGCTTTGAAAGATGTTAACCCCCTGCATTCAAGGCAAATGAAATCTCCCCTGAAGGAGCTGTCATATTAACTAAAAGAGCCAGCAGTTTAAACTTTTGGCATAGAACTTAAAACAAAAATGTCTTTGCTTCCCTTTGACAAATCCAAGCATTATTCTAAGGTGAGGTACCTAAGTGCCTGGCTTTTCCCCCTTGAGTTTCATATACATGTGTGTATGTATTTTTGTCTGTCAAAGATGATGCATTTTACTTGAAAGACAGATGAACTTTCTTATTTCCTTAAGACATTCTAATGCAATTCATGTGGGTCGTTCTTCCAATAACATAGACCATAGACTTCCCATGCCTTCCGAGATGGTCTTCTGATGTTCCCGTTGCTGAAAGATTCATCTCATGGTCACTTTCTTTACACTAAAGATACTCTTCAGACAGCAGATATATACAGTCCATCATTAGTCCTGAACTCAACACTTGCCAGCTCAATACATCCTAGTAAAGTCTGTTCTCCTCTGGGTAAGCCTTAGAGAATTTAAGGTCACTTCCACACCACAATGAGGCATCAGAGGTGGATTTTAGTGGAAGATCTTATTCCACACGGGATAAAAGGACTTCTTCATCTAAAGGCCAGGCATTTCTGTTTTCTTGTAGAACTAATGACTCTTTATGGCACCTTCTCCTTCCTGTTTGATGGTTTTTCTTGTTCCAGCTGAACCACATCACTTCTGATTGTGGCTGTCCCACATGGTTTGTGTACTTCTGTTCCTCTGTGGTGATCTTCAGCTGAGTATTACATTGCTTCTTGGTAATCTCTTGTCTTTTTTCCCTTCCCTCCATCTTTGCTTATTTATGGTCAGCCCACTTCAATTTTCTTTCAGTGGGGCTGAAAGCATCCTCCTGCTATCTAGTTTCTTAAGGCACCAATCCATTAAAGCTAACTTGCCCCAAGGAGGAAATCAGTAGTTGAGGCAAAGGTTTGTGCTTCAGCATTACATTCTTGGTGTCCTCAACTTTATTGTGTGGATAGTGCTACCGAAAAGCAGAAAGAGATGTGTAAAGTACTGAAAAAGTTTCAAGTTGGGGTGTGTGTTCATCCTTCGTTGCCCAAGAAGACCATGCCATCAGAGAAACAATGACATGACTTGCACTTGATTTTGTTTTGAGTGAGGGAGGGCTGTGCAGGTCACCAGCCTCACTTCTCCTCCAGAGCCATCTGGATCCAGTGACCAGATATTCATCAGGATGAGTGGAGATGACTCAGGAGGAGGCCGTTGGGGTTAAGTGACTTGCCCA
>CM053769.1:20830835-20848335 GCA_028658325.1 Potorous gilbertii
CTCCTCCAGAGCCATCTGGATCCAGTGACCAGATATTCATCAGGATGAGTGGAGATGACTCAGGAGGAGGCCGTTGGGGTTAAGTGACTTGCCCAAGGTCACACAGCTAGTGAGTGTCAAGTGTCTGAGATGACATTTGAACTCAGGTCCTCCTGACTCTTGCAGTGGTGCACCCAGCTGCCCCTCAAGTTGGGGTGCGGAGTTAGGAAGCATTTATAAAGTGCCTGTTTTGTATATTTTATATAGTGTCTATATCCTTTGATAAGTATTATCTCATTTGATCTTGGCAATAACCCTGGGAGGTAAGTGCTGTTACTATTTTCATTTTACAATTGAGGAAACTGAGGCAAGCACATTTAAGTAACTTGCTCAGGGTTACACAGCCAGTAGGTGTCTGAGGCCAGATCTGAACTCAGACCTTCTTGACTCCAGGCCCAGAGCTCCATGGGCCTGCACCACCTTGCTGCCTTGTGCCATCTTAGAAGGTTCACATTTGATTAGAAGATAACCATTTCTTGATAGACCTTTAATTAGATCTGTCACTCTTCCCGCTGTTGATGCATAAATTGGTCTGCATGTCAGTTGTCAAAAGTTACGAGGTTTTATTTGCTTTGAAGTTTTAGTTTCTTATCTAGCCAGGGTAGATGGAAGAATTAATGATTAATAACAGCTTTCTCTTACCCATTTTGATATTTGCTGGTTGTGGAGTAGATACTAATAGTAATAACTTACTAGTTACAAAAGGTTTCTAAAGTTCTTTATTTTCAGTAATTCCCTGGGATATTTAGGAAGTCAGCTTCTTTTGAGGGGACATTGTTTCATCCTTTGTCCTCATATCCTTAGCTCTGGGACTGGCAGTATGTGCTTAATAAATACTTGTTGGTTGATCTTATATTGATTGATTGATTTTCCCCCCCATTTTACAGATAAGGAAACTGACTTAGATTGGATGACTTGATATAAGGTAATAACTAGTAAGAAACAGATTGGATTTGAATACAAGTCTTCTGACTTCAACCACAGCTCTTTCTACTATGCCATGCCTTTCTCTCTGTCTTCCCCCTCTAGAGAGGGTAAGTGAATTTGAATAAGAGAAAACTTCCCTAAATGGAAAAAGTAGCAGCTTCCCTACCCAACTTTTGTCTGTTGCAGAAGATAGCACACTTGACCCTACAAGAGCAACTTCAAACTTTGGGGAATCCTGGATGGTTAACCAGTGAGATCATTTGATTGTAGTGAAACTTCCCAGCCGTTATGAATTCAGGCTTCTAGTGCATTTTGCTTTTATTACTAGATTAAATTGTAGGATAAGAGGAGAGTTTTGATCATCTAGACCACACACACAAGCCTAGAGACTTTGTACCTGAATCTGAGGATTTTGAATGGTGTCTTTTAAAACAGGTTTGTTTTTTTACTTTAAAGGTACTTTTTTTTTCTGTTTGGCCTAGGAATTCATTTATTTCATAGTAAGTTCCATTAATACCTAAATTTTTCTAGCCAACACCTGATCACTGTAGCAGTTTTTTCATTTTGCAATACGCATTTTTGACATAGTTCTTTTACCAATATTTCTTTTCTATTGGCTTTTATGTCCACCTTAGTAGTTGTACTTTGGATTCCTTAATTCTTTAAGAAAAGGATAGGAAAAGCTGGGCCTTCTTCTGAACCTAATTGTGGGGTCAGTGTTGCGGTAGGAGTCTGAATACAAGGTCTGCCTTGATGGAGTGTCTTGATTAAATGTGGAATGGTAGTAGGAAGAGAGGAAACACACAATCCCCCAATAACCAGAATGGAGTCAACAAAGTCAACAAATCAGAGTCAACAAAGAGTAAAAAAACAGTATTTAACTCCATTGCCGAGCCGTTGTTCAGACCACAGTACAAATGTGTTCTGCACAAGTTGGCTGGAGCAGTGTCTCAACTTAGTGATTAGGCTCCACTCCAACTTTAACCTCCGGCAAAATTTATGCAGCTATACTACCCTTTGTCAGGTAATTAAACGGAAAAAAGAAATATTTGCCTAAAGTAGAAGTGTTTTTTAATTAAACATGAAAAATAATAAATAAATGCAGGAGCTAAGTAAACAATGAGAAAACTGTGCTTAACCTCTCTTCCAACATATTAAGACCTTCAAGTGAAAAGCCAATATTTTAGTACGGATGCTTGTTGAGTATTCACTGATCCTGTCTGATTTCTCAAGACTTCAGGTTATCAGTTTTGCTGTGCTGGACTTTGGAATTTAATATTGGTATTTTGCATTTCTTTAGCAGGATGGCAGTGCCTTTGTCCTCTTCTATATACTTCTGCTGTATTAAAGAAATGTAGATTATGAATATCTAATATTTGCCTGCTCCTGCCACTTATTTCTACACATTGGATCTTCTGTAGGTGAGTGGTGGCAAGCTTTTTTTGTGAGCTGGAGTCAAGCCTGACTTGTGTGACCTTTTTAGAGAGTGGAAGGGCCCTTAGACATCATCTAACTCAACTCTTTCATTTTATAGATAAGAAACCTGAAACCTAGAGAGAGAGAGAAAAATTTTGAAAAAAAAGGAGAAAAAGGACCCTCCCCCCCTTTTGATTAGTGATGGTTTAAATTCAAATCTTTAGTGTTCAAAACTGAACTAATCATTTTCTCCTCCAAATCAGTTCCTTTCCCTGATTTTCTACTCTGGCAATGCCAGTATCACCCTCTTATTCACCCACTACCTTTCTCTCATCTTCTACATATAGACACACATATACATCTTGTTTCTGAAATAGCTTTGGTTTTTCCTCAATTTTCTATTTTATGTTTCTACTATACTCAGAGCCCGCTAAGTCATGTTATCTTGCTCTTTTGACTGAATGAACCTTTCCTGGCTGATACCCCCTACCCAGTTTCTTGTTTCCATCATGTCTGTCTTATATTCTATTGTTAGATCTGATTTCCCACTTGTTCAAAAAAATTAAGTGGTTTCCTCTTACCTTCTGAATTAAGTCTAAAATTCTTAGTGCAGAGGTCAGCAAACTGTGGCCCATGAGCTCACCCTTCCCTTAATTTAACATTCAAAGTCTTCCATAATTTGACCTCAACCTGCCTAACTAGTGTCTTCTTCCACACATATTTTGAACTTCATAAAAACACTGATAGATTCTTTGCTGTCCCTCTGAAAATACCATGCTAATGTGTTTCTTGCTTGCACAGCTTTCTTTGCCCATTCTATTTCTTCCACTTAGATTTCCCACTTTTGGCTCTGCCTGTGGAAATACTTCCTTTCTTTCAAAGTTCAGTTATATGTTACCTCCTTCATGAAGCCTTTCCTGATGCCCATCCCTATATAGGGCAACATTTACTGAGTATCTGTTATGTGCCTGAACTTTTCTAGGTGCTGAAGGGGATGCGAAGGAAAAAAGACCCAATCCCTGCCCTCAAAACAGCTTAGTCTTGGGAGAGAAGAGGAGAAGGGACATAAGATATAGGCACATAAATAATTAAGAAGAGGAATATATTTATTTTCCTTCCTTTCTCTCCCCCTCTTCAGAAGGCATAGCTGGGGCCAATGACCAGAACTTACAGGTAAGCTGGTTTGGCATCACTATGAGGAAAAACGTCTGAACTGTCAGAGCCGTCAAAGGTGAAGTAGGCTGCTCCCATGATTAATAGGTCTCTCGTCCCTGGAAATGTTTAGGTACAAACCTGACAGCCAGTTGTCAGGAATCTCATAGGTTTAGATCTAGAAGGCACTTTTGGGATCATGAAATCCATTCCTTTTACTTTACTAGTTGAAAAAAGTGAAAGTCAGAAAGACTAAATGATTTGTCCAAGGGCACACAGATAATGAATGTTTGTGGCAGGATTCAAACCTAGGTCTTTGTGACTCCTAGTCCAGCACTCTATCTACCACACCATATGCTATGCCTCTTGCAGATAGGATTCGTGATTTGAGTATAGGTTACACTAGATAACTTCTGAGCTGCTCCTTTGAACTCTGAAGAACAATTTATACATTAACAACACTACTAAAACAACTCTGAAAGGTATAAGAATTGTGATGTAAGTCACTGAACCTCTGTGTTTCTCAAATATTGATGACAAAAAATGCTATCCACCTCATAAGAGAGGTGATAGACTCTAGGTATGGGGAGAGGGAGGGAGAGAGAGAGAGGGACAGAGGGAGGGAGAGAGAGAGAGGGAGAGAGGGAGAGAGAGAGAGAGAGAGAGAGAGAGAGAGAGAGAATGCATGTATATGTATGTATATACACACATAAAAATTTATTTTTTATATTCCCAATGAGAATTTGTTTTGTTTGGCAGTGCATATTTTTTAAAAGGAATTTGAGGGTGAGGCTGGCAGGAAAGAGAGAAAACATTTCTGTTAATTAAAAAATAAAATTTGATTCTTGAAAAAGTTATTTGTGAAGGTGCTATTTATGTAATACTTTACATGTTTTAGAGTGAATGCACTTTGAAAACTGTGAAGTACCTAGTAAATTTATAGGGTATTGTCAGGTATCCACCTCTTCTCCCCTACTAAATTGTAAAATCTTTGAGGGCAGACACTCTATTGCAAAATCAGCCTTCAGTCAATATACATTGAAAGAATGAATGATATAATCAGTGCCACCTTAACTAAGTTTTTTACCCTGGCTTAGCCAACATTTTTCCCTAGAAACAATGGTCTCTCCTATGTCTGCATATTCCTCTAATGTACACCTAACAAGTGGACTTTCCTCTTTAAGAACCACAGTATAATATCCCTACCTACAACCAATTTCAGTACATGCAACCCTGCTACACTTCATATAAATATATATTACCCCCCCTTTCCCTTTCCCCTTCATCTATTCTCCCTGCTCCCTTCTTTCCCCTCTCCCCTTTCTCTTATTTTAGAAATGGGGTCGGGGAACATCATGGACGTTCATAGACATGGGCTCCATTTGTCCATTGTGTAGAGTCGTATTTTTGAGAAACTATTAAAAATGAAATCTTCCCACACAGACTTGGGGTAGACATCCCCCTGACTCACTGACATGTTTGAGATCTGTCAGTTACCCACCACCTCCTCTGGCCTGTCTGCTGAGATGGTTTTCCCAGGGTGTGGCTGCTATGCATGCTACAGCTTCTTGGAGCCACAGGTGAGATGTGGATAGTACATGGACACCAAAGATGGATGGAAAGGGCTCAGCAAGCCCTCATACTAGAGGTGCTAGTCCTCCTTAACCTCCCATAGGAGAGGGCACAAACCCTTCTGTGAATTAGGGGCATGTCTACCCCAAGTGTGTGAAGAATTCCATTAAGGAATGGGTGGATGAGAACAATTTGTTCCAGAAGCCACGAAGGTGGTTGAAGCAGGTGCAATAAAATGCTTAGAGCTTGATCAGATATCAGAGATACAAATGTCAGCCACTGCATCTATCCGGGGTCATCGCCCATCCTCCTAACTTTTGTCCTGCCATTGGATTTGGATGATTCTGGAAGAGATAGTGAGGCTGATAACTTTGTACAACTCTGCCTTATTTAAATCCAATTAGTACACAAGTTAAGACATCACCTTGTCATGCCATGGGTTTCCTTCAAAAATGAAGGATGCACAGTGCAAAAATTAAGTAGAAGATCACGACACAGAGACTGGCTCTCAATCCAGAAGACTCATGTTCAACGAGATTTACTCAAGTTTTCTCTTCTGAAGCTCATCTGTAAAATGGAGCATTGTGTTTGATGATCTCTAAGATAGCTTCTAGCTCTAAATACTGAGATTTAGTCTTTGTTCTAGGTAGGTTAGAGTGATGATGTTTCGTTGTGAAGCAGTGGTTTAGGTACAGTGTCTCACCACACCAAGACGCTGGTGTGGTCCAAGAATTTTTTTCTTATTATGACATTCCATTTCTTACCTCCATGTCTTTGCAGGGGTACCTTCTCCTTGCCAGGAATGTGTTTCCTTATCATCTGTCAGAATGCCTGATTACTTTCAAAATTCAGCAAAATTACTCACTCTTAAAGGAGGCTTTTCTTATTCTCCCTTGCAGTTGGTAGTGACCCCTGAAATTACTTTGTGTTTATTTATTTTGTACATCTATTTTATATTTCCTCATCATAGAACTGTAAGATAATAGATCTAGAGTTAGCACCCCGGAGATCATAATTTATAGGTGAGGAAACTGAGGGCAAGAGAATTTTAGTGATTTGCTCTAGGTCAGTCACACATTCCAACCCAAGTCTTCCAGACTCCAGGTGCAGCACTTAACCTGCTCTATCATGTTAACTTTTTATTCAGCCACTCTAGTTTTTTGTCTCTTTAATTCCCAGCATCTAGCAGAAGTGCCTAGTATATAGTAGATACTTAAATACTCTCTGAATAAATGAATTTCTTTGAGAAAAGATTTATGGAGATGGGGAAGCTGATTGACTGGTAGACAAGTGACTTTCAGGTAGAAGAGGTTTAAGGTGTGCTAAACACATACATATTGAAATACACTGAAAATGGAAGGGAAAGGGCAGGGGAAAAAGCTATGAAATAAAGGCAGTCTTTTTTAACAGTAATCTACTACTGGGCTCTCCATGCCAAGATGATGCTTGGTGTAAGAAGACTTGGGGGAGATGACTAAATCTCTTATCCTCAAGCCTTAAATACAGTAGAATAAGAGACATACTGAAGTCATCTAAAGCTCACACATAATCTCTTACTGTTTACAGTGTGCTTCCCAAATTGAGGGAAAGATTCAAATGGAAAATGGGGTTTGGTGGTGGTCTCCCAGAGTCCATTCTGTTTGATGCCACACATCATATTGGATTGGAACTCAGCTACATGAATGCTGAAATCACTGCCCAGGATTTTACTAACTCAGAGTGAGGGAGAACACTGTAAGAGTGTGGAGTGGGGTGAAATGAATGAGATAAAGAAACCAGTAAGTTTTGGTAAAATATGTGGAAAAAAGATAGTGGAAGCGGCTTAGCTTTCAACAGTGAACTGGACTTGTCTTGCTTCAGAATTGATGAGCTCAAAGGTGTCACTGTGGAGGACTATGGACTTTGTCCTCTGGCCTCCCTAAAGACTGACCATGTTCTTCTTCCATCCCCCTGTCCCCTGCATTTTTCCTAGGGAGGGGAGTGAATCTCAGAATTAAAGTTGGGTTTCCATTTATGCTAGTGCTAGGTTGTTGAAGTATACTCTCTATATTAGGAAGGTTAGTGGAGTTTCTCCTTTGTTCAGATTTTCCATCAGAGAATAGAATTGAAAAGATTTTTTTAAAAGTATAAGTCTTTTAAATTTTTTGTTCACTTTAGATCATCATTAACTAGACTTCATTCATATCCAGTTAGTTTTCCTGCGCTGTGCTAATAAGGTATTCTGACTTTGGCGGCAGATCATGGCTGGAAACTCAGCATCTATGAATTTGTAAATTTATATTAGATTACATTATGTTTAATTGTTTTATATGATGAATATATTATTTATATTATATATTATTTATATAATATTTATAATATATTAAATGATTAATATATCAATATATATTAATATATTATTTATATTATGTCATATTATACTGAAATGAAGCTTTTGTTGGGTCACCAAAGTACAGTGAAATAAGCATTGGTTTTAGAGTCAAATGACCTGGGTACACATCCTTGTTTTAACACTTAGTGCCCATGTGAACTTGGCCAGGTAAATTTCTTTAAGCCTGTTTTTTTCTCATTTGTAAAATGAAGGGTTAAGGTACCTTACGACTTTGCATCTATAGTTATGCCTCTAAACATATATATTATTTTAAGTATCACAAAACACTAAGGATTTCCGTAAGATTTTTCTAGTATAACCACGTTGGCCCAAAGTTTGGGCTCTAAACTGTAGTTATTGATTGGGTTTTTTCCTATTTAACCAGCTTTTTCTTGAGCTGGGCCCCTTGATTGAAACGTATCTTTAAATAAGAGAAAGAAACCTTCACTGACTTTTCGTCATTCAGGTCAAGTGAGAGTAGTAGACAGCCCATAGGGATATGTTGCTCAGTACACATGCCTTATGGGAACAATTTCCAAATGGTTCTTAGCCTCCTTTTCTGTAAAAGACTTTCTCCTAGATTTTATTTTCCCCATCCTGTATTTCTCCTTTCCATGTTCATGCCCCCACAGTGGGAATTCCTAATACAGGGAGTAGGGATAGCAGTATAGAGGAAAGCATCTGATGCATTTGGTTTCCTTTGAGATCATAAGATACTGGTGAATACCATTATCCCTCTGAGTGCTTTGGAATGGTATGGAATGAAAAGGCATTTGTAGATCCCTATGGACATTTGTGGTTTATCATGGTACATCAGTGAAGGATTAGAAATATGACAACATTGAGTGGCCCCTAGGTTTTCCATGGGTGTGGCAAGTTTGACAACTTTGGTTAATTTTCACATTGGAACAGGTTAGTTAACCCATTACTTCCCTACTTCTACTCCAAAGTTAATATTTGAATGCTTTTTCTTTTTAGGCCGATAATTGGTTTCCTCTGGTTTCCCTTGAGCTTATGCGTGTTAAAGTGCTTTGCAGACTTTAAAGTGCTGTAGAAAAATAAATTATTGTTATTTTTATAATTTTAGTACTTGGGTAATTGACCTATTGTTATTTCTCCTTTGCCATTGGAATCTCTCATGGAATCATAGGTTCAGAACTGGAAGGGCCAATAGAGCTCATGTAATCCAAACCCTTCATGTTACAGATGGGGAAAGGAGTTCAGGAAATTATCTGAAATTACTATTGATAATCACTCTCCCTCCCAGCCTGAGATCTTTCTTTTTCTTTATCTCACTAAAGGGATCATGCCCTGGCTACCTCTTACACAGGCCTATTCAGTGAATGGGTATTGCCTCACCCTAAGTGAGTACCTGCAAAGACCTTGGCCTAAAGGGCATCCTGGGTCATCTCCAGTCGTCCTGATGAATGTCTGGTCACTGGATTCAGATGGCTCTGGAGAAGTGAGGCTGGTGATCTGCACAGCCCTCCCTCACTCAAAGTCAAGTGCAAGTCATGTCATTATTTCTCTGATGGCATGGTCTTCTTTGGCAACAAAGGACAAACACAGTCCATAATCACACAGTTAGTAAGTGGCAGGGCTGGACACAAACACATTCCCTCTGATTGGAAAGCCAGTATTGTTTCCACTATGCTATATTACTTTTCACTTTCAGCTTTGCTGTCTGACTTTTTTGAAAAATGGTATTTTAAAGAGGAAGATAATTTATTTAAAAAATTTTTCCTTCGATGTTTTGCGTGTGTATGTTTGTATGCATGCACATTGTGTATATGTTAATCCAAATTTATAGAACAGACTATATAGGGGTGATTCTTCATAAGAGGATTCTTTGCTTTTTGCGGTTAGGAAAGAACACTTCAATATTTTGAATTTCCCTAACATTTCTAAAGTATTATTTGATTCATATGCAAAGTAGCAGTTGTATATGAAACAAGGTACACTTATATGCATGCAACAGAAATGCACATTATTTATAGGTACCCACATTTTCCATCTTCCATTTTCTTAATGTCACATGTATGGTAACATATTAATCAGGTCTTCTTGCTTGGGGGTCCCTTCACCCTCATGCCAAGAGTGTCTAAGGCAACAAAGGCAACAAAAGTACATAAGGGGAAGGAACAAATGGGACTAGAAAACACTGTACACAGTGGTCTATGTCTCTACTTTTGGTTTCTAGCTTATGTCACAGTCAGGAGAGGCAAGACAGGCCAAAGCCTGTTAGTGCACAATATCCGGGGCAGTTGTGAAGTCCCTGGGGATAGTTTCTTGATGTCATTGTAGCAGTCTACATTGTGACACAGAAGTACTCTGAAAGAGTTCTTGAAAGTCAGCTGAGAGTGACTTGAGAAACCTATTTCTGTACTATGGTTATAGGTTAAGGAATGCATTTGCAGTATTAAAAATGAAGAGATAATATTTTGTATAAGATCTCCACAGTAGTATCTTAATTCTTAAATTTCTTCCATTTCTCTTAATAAAGGCTTTTAGAAAAAGATTCCAATAGCAAGTTAATGAATTATCATGTTACTGTTATTTGTTTCCTACCAGAGTCTGGGTGGACCAAGGATGGATTTTCTGGGATATTCCACTACTTTTCCCCATCATTTTCATTCCGCAATACCTACATAAAGGGAGAAAACATGATAGTACTAAGTCGGTGTGAACTTCGAGCTTTTTACAATGCTCTGAAAGTTGTATGTTTCCCTAACCCCAGTAAGCATCCTATTGTGATGCCTTGTGTAGTAGAGACAACTGGTTTCTTTCAACATCATTGTAGTTAAAGCCTTTTTAATTCTTATTAAACTGGACTGCTTTGAGTACAGACTTAGAAACATACTTGCTGTTGTAGAACCAACATCCATATAAGTTCTTAAGAGAGTCATAAGAAAGTTGTGAGGAAAGTTAAAGAACTTAGGGAATCTTTATGAACAGTAGTATTGGTAAGGTTTCCTATCAGTTGATTTATTTTACCATAACATCATACAGGATGCAAATTTTTAATAACACTCAAGAGGTCATAGATTGTATGCATGAATAACAAAGTATTTCCTGATATATACTCATTTTCTTATATTTAGAACTCTTTGAAAAGTTGTAGATGAATTTTTTAAGATCTAATTTCAATCCAAGCAAGGTATTTTTGGAAAGGAAATGGTTTCAACCTTTGCTGCTGTATTTCAGTTTCTAGACAGAGGAAACTTCTATTTATTAAGTCCTCTGTGAGGAATATTTGTCACATATGTTTAAAGGAAAACTGTTTAAGATGAAAAATATCATGAATGACTTTCCCCCTGTGCAAAGTAAACAAACACACCAAAAACCCTTCTCCATTTGCGCCTATAGGAATGACAAAGATATGACAAACTGCAGGCAGGTGAGGCATACAGCAACGAGCTCACATCAGCACACCTGCACGCAGATCAGGGCTGCATCTGGAGCTGGCAGTTGGAGTTGCTTTTTTTTGTTTGCTTGATGGGAGACCAGGACTCAATTTGGAATCTGCACAGGAGGAAGAGAGAGGGAGTTGTAAACTAGGTAGAGGAAATCATGGGCTGCTTGCATTGTCGTCGTTTTGTGGAGAATGGGCCAGGGGTATGGTGAGGGTCAAGTGGCCATCTCAGAATTCAGCATCAATCTGAAGCCAACCAGGAATAACCGAGCCCAGAGTTGTGATTTCTCATCGCAGAGCTTTTTTCACCAGGCACATGTGTTCCACTGAGCTTTGTGACAGAGGGCTGGTGTCACTTCTCCGTCCTGTTACTGAGGAGAGTGCAGCCATAAGCCTTTCTAAAGCGTTTCTCTTCTCCCACCGGGCCACTCTTCACTCCTCCAGAGCAGCTCAGCAATATTTCCTGGCAGTTTAGGAAAGAAAACAAGGAAGAAAATCATAGGGCAGCAGAGTCTTTGAAGGCTGACTGATATCACTCAGCTGTGACTGGGATAAGGATCTTGTGCTAACTCTCCTTTCCTCCCCTCCCCTCATCCTTTCAGCATATTCTGTAAAAGAAAAAATATATGAAAGATAAGGATCAATCTCTTTCGTTAGAGCGGAAGTAATATGTTAGTGTGGGTCATGCTAGTGCTCTTGCAGCCTTGAGAAAGTGAAAAAGTGAAAAATATGTATATGTTATTAAACCCATTGGTCTTTTTTCCTTTATCATTTCCATAGGTACTGGTACAATATGCCGCTTGCTTGGGTAGCTCTACCGTCATCATCAGGCTAAGCAAAAACTAGCTTTTGATTATATGGAATTCCTTGACAGTTGCCCATGAAATTCAAATAGAAATTGGACATATTAAACTTGTTTTTATTCTGTTTGCTCTCTAAGATCAAGTCTGTTGCCTGATATTTATCATATATGTCCTGATTTCTTTTGGGTTGTAGATGTGAAGTTTTGGCTTATTCCCTTTTTTCCTATTTTTCATTTTCTGCACAATGTAGGGATGATTGGGAAGAAAGAAGATAAACATAAACTTCCTTGACGGCTGATCTGTGTATCTTGAGGTGTGCTGCCCAGTTTCAAGAAACCTCCCTTTGGGCACTAGGAAAACATAGATGGGAGAGCTGAAGGAAGAGTTGTTCACATTATAAAAGGATTCCTTGATTTACAAAAGGGCTTGTTTGAATAGATTCCTTAGGACCAAAATAGTTAAGTGATTGAGGGGGTGGGTAACCCATTTTTATAATAGAATTCTCTTTTCATTCATTTCTATTGTCACTTTTCAGGTGGACTTAGAAAAATCTATAGTAGAAATAGAAATAATTATATCTCACATTTAGAAGTTTTCCATACATTATTTTTTCCTGTTATCAAAACAAGCCTTTGTGGTGTTATCTGGTATTATTTATTTTTATTAACCTGGTGTTATCAGGGATTATTCCCATTTTCTAGAGCCAAGAGCTGAGGTTCTGAGAGGTTCCATGACATAGTGGTGGGTTGTTCAGCCTGTAAGGGTCAGAGCTCAGGTCAGAACTTTTGAACACACGTTTTCCTTATTTCTCATCCAGCTTTCTGTGTCCTATGTTGTAAACCTTTCCTAGTTAAAGTTTGCTTTATAAAGATAAAACAATTCTGAAATTAGAATGTGAATCAATGGGAAATATAATGTGATTTACCAAGGTTTGATTTACATATAATTTTTCCAATATCTCCTGGGCAAAACATAGTATCTGTCTGTGGTGCTTTCTTGAAATGATATCTGGCTGATTATATATCATTACTATAGTTATAGAAATGCAAATTCTCATGGCATCCCTATGAGATAGATGGAGAGCAGAGTATTATGGAATATCCTGGCTATTACTTCCTAGACAGAGTAGACACAGGCCTTGAAGCAAGTTTATGGCTCTTCCCGGTGGAGCCAGATGCATGAAGCAAGTACTTTTCATGGAACAGCGAGAGTAGGGGTTCAGCAGGTGCACTGGATGGACCCATTGAAAACTGGTGCTCAAACAGAGTATATTTATTTAGTTGGGTTGGTGATAGAGGCCAAAAAAAGGGGGGAAATGTTATGACTTTCCATCTAAAGCTGTATTCCCAAGCCTCCTTTGGTCCCCTAAAATGAAAGCACTTAAAACTTGGCCTTCCTTTCAGTGGTGTTTTTTTTTTTTTTTGGTGTTGTTGTGTTTTTTACTTTTGTTTTTTAACAGTCACAGTCCTATGCCCTGAGTCAATTGTTAACACTCTGGAGAATGCTTAAAAGGTTATCAAAGGAGACATAAAGCCAGGATCTAGTTTTTGGTTCTTATCTCCTTATTAAGAAGACGGTCAGCAATAGCTCTGCCTTCTTCTAGTTCTGCTGGGAAAGGTACTGGGATTTCTTTTTTTTTTTTAATTTCCTTTTATATTATGAACTTGATAGACCTTAACAAACTTGAACATTTCAATAGGCAAAGAGCAACAGAAAAGGCTTATAGAGCATATGAAATCATGAACTTGTAAGCAGTTTGGTTTTTTAAGTTCTCTAAATTCAGCATGATAGTAAGAAAAACATTTTGCTTGTGTTTTTCTCCTTTTGAATCTTCTGCTGTTTCACGTATATTTTTTTGTTTTTATTTATTTATTTTTTTATCTCATGTATATTTTAAGAATATTTTATTGACTCTTCCATCACCCTCCATCACTGTTACTTCCCACTAATTCTCAAACAAGTTCACTCCTTGCTCATGTTTGAAAGTGTTCATCTTGTTATGTACCTCTTAGGCAAAATGAGAAGTATGCTTTATATCAGAATTCTGCAGTCATGCTTGCTCACTGTATTTCTTAAGTCTTCCAAAACTGTTTTTCTTTCCATTATTCTAGTCATCGTACGATTTGTTCCCTTGATTTCTCTTTATATGAGTCCTTCTAGGTTTCTCTGAGTCCATTATTTTTGTCACTTTAAAGGACTAGTAATATTCCTTTGCACTCATATACCACAACTTGTCCAACCATTTCCTAGTTGATAGACAACCCACTTTGTTTCCAGTTTTCTGCTCCAACGAAAAGTGCTGCAATAAATTTTGTATACGTGTACATCCTTCCCTTTGTATCTGTCCTCTTTTGGGTATATAGTAGCATCTTTGAGTCAAAGGGCATTCATAATTTGTATTATTATTTTCTAGAAAGAATTGAGAACCAGAAAATTTACAAACTAAGTATAGCTATCCAGATTAATTTGTAAAGTGACATTAAGGAATAAAAAATTCTATGAAATGTTATAGAAACAAAAGTCATACAAGATTGTTTGGAAGATAGAATAACAGTTAACTTTGTCACTTGAATCTTTGACTATTAATTCATTGATGTCAAGAGAAACCTAACAAAAGACATTCACCAAAGGATATTCATCACTCTGATAGAAGAGATCCAGTGCTGATCCAGGTCAAAGAAGACTTTCTTGTAGATGGCCAAGCCTTTGAACATGGTAGAACTTCCTAGATAAGAGCCATATCCTTTCCCCCATGAGGTTAACTGTAAGCTCTTTGAAAGTATGGATTGTGTTATTCTTTATCTTCACAGTTTGGGAACCTAGCACAGTGTCTTACACCTAGTGAGTGTTTCATACATGTTTCTGGAAGAAATGAGTGAAGGATGGAGTTGTTACTAGAGAATACTGAGTAATCTGGTAGTTTCATTGACTGCTTTAAAAGTGGTGGGTAAAGGTTTTGGTTTGTATAATGTTGATTACTTAAAATTCTATATAATTCCATTAAAAAAGGGACATTATAAGACCCATTGTTATGCTAGCATCAGAAGCATAAAGTTAATACCCCAGAAAAGCTATAATCATCAAGGATCCCAACTGTGGGTCATTCAACTCTTATGTTCTGTTTTTGAGAGTCACCAAGGGTTATGTTACCAAAAAGCCTTCCTACACATCCACTTCAAAGGATTAGAGGTAAATTCTGAGTAAGATCTAAAAAGGAGTTTGGGTAGGGGAAGGGTAGAGAAGCATGATTCCTAGCTTCAGTTATTTGAAGGATTATCATGGGGTGGAGTTATTAGACTTAACTCTGCTCTGGCTTGATAGGGCAGAAGGACGAGTAATGAGTAGAAATTACATGAAAGCCATAGAAAGAAAAACAATTAGAACTGTGCCAGACTGAAATGAGTTGACTTGGTAGAAGAGTATATCCACTGATCAGGGCTCTTTCAGCAGAGATTATATGCTTCACCAGGTTCTTCCTGGATGAGATGATTTTGTTCATTTCCAACTTTTTAAATTCTTGGATCTCTAGTTAAGTTTTATGTAGTAATAACCTTTATACATCACTATGTGCATGGGAGAGAGGATTTGACCCTTAGTATAGCTGAATCTGTGATACATCAAACCACTTTCTAAGAGAATTTTGACTGTTTTTTAATATTGCCATTTGTTTTTGGCTTTTCCCACCAGTCCTTTAGTTGTCTGTGTGTAGTTTTTGATGTGTCTAGTCAGAAACATTAAACATGTCCTTCAGTCCTGTCTTATTATAGCTGTCAGTAGTAATGTCATGCAGGAACATGAAGTGAATCAGTGTATTTGTACAATACAGTATTAGAGTCTATTTTTTTTCCAGGAGAAACAGAATCCATTTTTTTTAATGATTGGTAATATTTTCCCTCCAAATAGCAAAATATGATGAAAGAAATTTGAGGTACCAAAAGGAAAGTAAGGATTGATTAGTTGTACAAAAGAAAATTCAGTGTAATATTTACTTTATGTATCTATATTTTCCCTTATGACTTTATCCATCTTTGTCCTATGTATTTTAAAAGTTTCTGAGTTTGAATATTAAAAGTCTCTCTTGAAATTTTTGATCTTCAGTTGTCAAAACACTCTAGAATTCATGCTTTAACCTGTAAGGCATTTAATTTACATTTTAAGAAAATAATATAATAATAATTTCTTGAGTTATCTAAGTAGCCATTTCCCTAGAAGATTCTTCCTTTGCTTCTCACTTTTCCCTTTCCAAAAGTAAGATATTTAGCCAGATATTTAATTTGCTTATTTAACCATCTCTTTAATTGAATCTCTTTGAATAAAAAAATGTAACCTTGTTCCTACATTAACTAGTAAAAGAATATCAATCATTTTACTATATGAAAAATGAATTCAAAAGTAACTTTTCAACAGAGACTTCACTCTCCTTTGCTATCTTCACCTCCCAGTATTCTCCTCTCTATTTTATTCAACAAATACCTGAGTAACTAAAATGTACATATTCTTTGACCCAGAGATTCTCACTTCTAGGCATATGCCCCCAACGAATTCAAAGATAAAAAGAAAGGTTTCATATATTCATATTCATATATTCCAAAGTAGATGTTCATCAGTTGCGGAATGGCTAGAAAAATTCTGGTGTAGGAATTGTGCTGTAAAAAATAACAAATAGGAAAATTACAGAGAAACGTAAACTGATCCAGAGAGAATTAAGCGGCCCAGCAAAACCATATACACTGACCACATAAGACCAAGAACAGTAAAATGTACCTAAATGCTCTTCAATTGTAATGACCAAACCTCAGCCTGGAGAAGAGTTAAAAAAATGTACTTCCGTCAGTTTTTGTAGAAGTGGGGGATTTTGAATATGTAATATTAAAAGTAGAAAATGTGTTGATTATTTTTGTTGGACTGTGGTTTTTTTTTTCCTCTTGTGTCTTTATTACAAGGGAAGGCTTCTTGAGTAGGGGAGAAGGAAGAAATATACTAAGTAAGGTTAAAAATAATTTAAAAATAGATATCCATAATTTTTTAAAATCATAAATATTTTACTGCCTATTATATGAAAGGCATTGTATTATCAGTTCAGTTCAATTCCAAAAGCATTTATTAAGCATCTGTGTGTTGTGCTTTCTAAGATAGGAAATGAAAACCAGTTCTTTCCCTTAAGGAACATCCATTCAATTAGGGGATAAATATGTAAATAGACAAGTAAATTTAGACTCTGTTGAGGAGGGAGAGAACACTAAAAACTCTGGGGATCAGGAAGGCTTCTTGAAGGAAGTGTTGCCTGATCTTCATCATGAAGGGTGCAAAGGATTCTGAGAGGTAAGGTGAGAAGGAATGTATTTCATATATGGGGAAAGACATGGAGGAAGGAGATGGAATAACAGGTTTGGGGAGCTCCAAGTAGGTCAGTTGACTGAAATGCAGAATATGTATTAAAGGAAATAATTGTGAAATCTCTGGAAATGTAAACTGGAGCTAGATTATAGTAGGTTTTTAACTGAAGCAGCTCATTCTCCCTTAGAATCATATAAGATCAAGATAAAGTCCATGATACTGTTTTGTTTTTTTTTTTAGGGGGAGATTTTTTTTTTTTAATATCAGCAGGAGATGTGCTGCTTTTTGCTATAACTTTGTAATATAGCAATTTAACATAGGCATCTCAAATAGGACTTTCTAAATGGGGATTATTGTCAGATGTCTGATAAAACTTGGAATTAAAAAAGGGATGATTTTTTTTTTTATTTTCTAAAACTTATTTCCAAGGTAAGGAGCGGTAGATACCTTCTGGCCTCATGCTGTTACTTA
>CM053769.1:20853335-20928335 GCA_028658325.1 Potorous gilbertii
GTTATAATACCTATTAAGATGATATGTACCTCCTAGTAGACTCCACGACTCTCCAGGACTGGGATTGTATTTAATTTTGTCCTTGTATCTCCCAGTGCCATGTACAATGAATGCCCTGTGTTGTTTGCCTTTCATTCTTGAAGAGGACTGTGACATCAGAAAGGTGATGCCATGATTTGCAAGTATGTTGGATTAAAGTGTGGGAGGGCTGTGCTAAGTCACCAGTCTGTCTCCCTTTCTCCACCTGAGCCATCTGGGTGCAGTGGCCAGATATAGATCAGAATGACTGGAGATGCCTCCCTTCAGGGCTGCCCCCTCTCCTTCCCCCCAGGCACCTGTCTGAAGTTAGTCATATTGTATTATTTTTAAAAATTTCACCTGGGATGCCACCAAGAGGAGTTGAGGAAGACCAGAACCAAAGACTTGGATTCTCAATTCTACACTGGCCCTATATCTGACCATGCTTTTTGTTTTTATATTTATTTATGAAAATGTATAGTAATAACTGAGTGTTCTCCTGACACAAAGCCCAGGGCTCTGTCTGGTATATCAGGTTGCCGTCCGTAGCAGTTTCCCAAGTGATCTCCTCGGTAGGTGGCAGGAAATGATGAATTCCAAGTTTTGAACTTCTCCAATGAAATATAGGAGTTAGGGAAAGGGTATGAGCGTGTAATGATTGTCTTTATCATCAATATTATGCTCTTTGCTGTTTTTGTTCAAAGCTTTGAGGGATTTGAAGGTCATAAAAATCTGGCGTAAGAAAAGTATAGAAAAAGGAAAAAAAGCACAGAAAAATTTTGAGAATTCTGTAGGGATCTGCCTTGGATTATGAAGTCTTTTCACCAATGTGTATATTTGGGGGGAGATAATTACATCACTTTGGGACTCCTTTCATCCACTCAGGTCACAGGTCTCTATTTTATTATATTGTATATAATCTTGGTCTTTGGAGGGGTATGAGAAGATATTATTAACAACCATCCAAATTATGACAATTATTTTCCCTTTCGGCTTCTAAAACATAATACAGCTGCACGATGGGACAGCTTCCTATATATATATGTATATATATATATATATATTTTTTTTTTGTCTATTCTGAGTAAGGGGAAAGAGAAAGTACTGCTTTAGAACATATTTAAAGCACATGATGAAAATGAAAGGTTTTAAAACCTTTTAGAATCTATTTTCTTTACGTGCCAGGTACCAGATGTTGATGTTGGCAGTACTTAAGAGGGTCACAGGGCATTTAAAATCACTAGGCTGTGGGGAATAAAATTCCGGGTCTATTGCACTGAAAATTATTTAAAACTTGTGTTTACCTAGCAGTAAGTAGTGAAGAAGTACTTTTTCTTGTATAGTAGATTTTACACATTCAGTTTTGTTAGATGTACATATCCAATTAAGTTCTTGCACAATGTTTACTTTCTGGTGGTTCTTGTTGCAACTCTTCTTTTCAGGAACTGAATGTGAATCCTTTGGTCCCTTTCAGAATTTGACATTGTCCTCAACTTCTTAATTAGGTAGCTCTCAGAGTCGAATCACTTATTTTTTTTTTAGTTACAGGGGCAGCATCCTTGTTTTATTCAAGTTTTAATCTCTTCTTTTTAACCCTTCCCCTCTCATTTCTGCATATTTGCTATATGTTTATTCTCTATGTACTTATCTGTGAACTTCTAGTTCTTAAAAGAATGTAAATTCCTTTAAATCAAGGTTTATTCACTTTTGTTTTTGTATTGTCAGGACAGTGCCTTACGTATAGCAGACTGTTTAGTAAATGCTTGGTGACTGATTTTGAGGCCTTGGCAAAGTGCTTTACATCTATCTAGTCTGTGCACAATAAATGCTTGTGACTTAAAATAGTAGTCAAGAATTGTGCGTATGGATTGGACCAGAGCCATAGTTATACTGTACTATGTATGACCTCTGTGTATTTAGTTTTGGGGATAAAATCTATTTTAGGGAGAAATCAGGTTAAGGTAGCATACTGCAATGAATGAATTATGTATAAGAATAGAAAATGGATTGGTTATTTAGGGAGAGTAAAGGATAGCAGGTAGATATCCTAAGTGCAGCATTAGTGCCCAGGAAGTGTTAAAAAGGCCAAGACCAGGGCCTTGAACACTGTGGGTAGATTTTTTATGTAGAATTTATGGGAGGACGATGGGCAAGACTCATACACAATGAAATTCTATGGATAAGTTAGGATCTGAACGGTGGTGAGGTTCTACCCACATCAATGAAATCTTTGAAGATGAAGTGTAAGAAATTATTTGTTAGCAAGTTCATGCCTGAAGATCTGTATTCTAGGTATTTAATACTGAAAACTTTTCATTCTAACTCATGAAGTCCCTCTCCCTAAGTTTTGCTCCCTTGCTAGACATCAGTGGTTCCATTTACTTGGAAGAATTGTGTCTTGTGGTTAATGCTCACATCTCCAGTAGAGGAAGCCCTAGTTCATCAGTATAATTTGGTAATTACCCACACTAGCATAGTGCCTGGAACATAGTAAGCACTTTATAAAAACTTGTTGACTGACTAAATTAGGATTGAGGTGTTGTGAGACAGGTAAGATCACCTGGCAGTGCTTTTTATTTCTATTCAGTCATTTCTCTTGCGTTCGACTCTTTATGATCACATTTGAAATTTTGTTGGCAAAGACACTGAAGTGATTTGCCATTTCCTTCTCCTGAAGCCAGCAGGATGAAGTGACTTGCCCAGAGTCACACATCTAGTCAGTGTCTGAGGCTGGATTTAAACTCACGAAGATGGGTCTTCCTGAGTTCAGGCCAGCACTCTATCTACTGTGTCACCTAGCTGCATATCAATGTTTTAATAAGGACAACGGCTGACATTTAATAGTTTCGAAAGGATGGTCAAAGATACAGGGGCATAATGTCATTTTTGTAAGGACATTTTCATGTCTGATATTATCCCCTGGTCCAGTATACTAAAATCAGAAAATGATCCCTTATCTTATTTGTGACTGTTTAGGTTTGTATGCAATAAGCAAAAATTCATTTAGGATGATGAAAATGAGCAGAAAATGATCTTTTCCTTTCTAGGTTAACAAAAAGGTACTTTGTGTGTGTCTATGTGTATGTACACATGCGCACACACACACACACACACACACACACACACACACACACACACACACACATATATATTTGGTTTCAAATTCACTTATTCAGAAGATAGTGTGATGGAGTGGAGTGGAATGTGCTGTACTGAGAGTCAAAGATCTGGGTTCAGATTACTTTTGTGTGGCTAAGAGCCAGGCCCTGTTACTTCTTTACATACCTGTCTCCTCATAGTTAATGGCATTTGTGCTTTCTCCTCTGAAGAATTGTGGGGATAGTGCTTTGCAAATCCTCAGTTACTGTGTGGAGATAGGGATAAGGGCCGGAGAAGTGATTTCACTGATGCAGAGAGTGCCTCAGTAAAAAAGCTTTTTCTCCAAAGCTGGTGAGCATCTCCTCTGCAACCTAGAGTCTTATGTTTATTGTCTACTTTAAAGGAAAAGCAAATTGTATGCAACAGAGACTCACGTTTTCATGTACTGTCCTCTCCTGCTATTCTATAGAGTGTGTGAAAATGTGCATTTTATTTTGTGTTTAAGTTCAGAATTACAAAAAAAAAAAAAAGCCTCAGCCTGCCCGGAGTCACATAGCCACTGGCAAAGGCAGGACTTGAATCTAGACCTTCTTGGCCTTGAGGCTGGTTCTCTGCTTGTTACATTATGCTACCTCTATGGCTATTTTATGTAAATATGAATTTTTATTATTTTTGTTAATCGAGCACTTTACTATGTACATGGCATTGTTGAATGCTTAAGCGCCAGGGAGAGAATTAGTATGGAAACCAGCGCACTGTTATTGATGCCGAAATTTTGTCTGAAAAATATTTTCACTGACATACAACACACCCTTATTATTTAGGGTCAAGTTCATAGAGCAGAAAATAAAATGAAAATTAGAATGTGTATCTTAATTTCCTGTGGCATTGTGCTGTGTCCTAGATTTCTTTTTCTGGATGAGAAGCCTTTTTTTACCCTTTCCCCATAGTATTTTGGTTTTCCTAGCATGATCATGCACCATAGTAGAGTAAGGCAATGCTAGGCAAATTGGTGGATGGGGTTGGGATTGGGGGGGTTGGGGATGGGGTATAGTCTTGGGGATGATTGTTAGCGTTCCCTGTAACATGCAGGGCAACAAGTTGAGTTAGGAAAGGTAGAAGAGGCAGCTTATAGAAATTAATGAATTGTATGTAAGAATAGAAAGTGTGTGATAAGAAAAGTGAATGAGCTAATCCTATAAGGGGAGAGTAAGGGATAACAGATGGATAGCCTGGGTGCCACATTGATGTCCAGGAAGTGTTAATAGATCTGGAGGAAGGTTAGTCTCTAGTGCTGAGGATTTGGGTAGATGTTTTATGAGGGTTTATGCAAAGACATGAGCTCTGGAGCATAGAGCCACAACCCAAATGACATTTTATCAACTTTGGAGGCTTTCTTTTGCTCCTTAATGGAACTACCTTTGCATGCTGGGACCTCCACATTTCCCAAAGTGTAACGTAGTTTTGAAAAGGCAGCAGTTTCCAGGGAAAAAGACCTTCTTGGGTTGTGAAGAAGCTTTCTGCTTTCTAAGACTCAACTGAAGGAAAACCAAAACAAAACAGATAAGTAGCAGTTTATGAAGAAATGTAGAGCCTGGGCTGTTAGAACCAGCAGGTTTGGGATTTTCAACTGTTTTTGCAAAGATCACAATCCTATCTGATTTGAGTCAATGAACAATTATGTATTGGGCACAGTACTAGATTTGGAAAAAAATATAACATTAAACCAGACATAATCCTTGCTTTCAGGACAGCGTTGTTACCTAATTGAACTAGAACTGTGTTTCTCAATTGTCCTTCCTTGGATTGTCTCAGTCTGTAGCAAATTTTATCCATCCATAAAATTTTACGGCCAAAGAACTTTATTTCCTAAGATTTGTAAACTTCACCATCATCATTACTCCATGTTCCTGATGTTTCCATTTCTTTTTTCTGCTTTTCCAAAAATCTGTTCTTTCTAGTCCTGGGTTTATCTTTTTCTTTGCCTTCTTGTGCTTCCCCTCTTCCTCAGCTACCAAGATGGTAGAGAAGTCTAAAGTAGAGAACGCAGGTGTTTCTCTTGTCTGCAATATACTTTGGCCTGTGAAACACTGAGATAGATGATCTTAATGTAACCTCCCTTCTGAGTGGAAGAATCCAAGTACCCTTGGAAGTACATCTTCTGGCTCATCTAGCCACATCCAGGTGACACCTGGAAACATCTATGTACATCCTCTACTCTGAACAGTTCATAGTCATACAACAAAAGATACAGAAAAGACTTCTCTGGAAGTTCATAGTTACAAAACATTTCCTTCCTTTATGCTAAGACTCCATGTCCCTCCTTCCTACCTCCTAATAACTAGATGGATCCCTCAGAAAGGGGAAAGAATTCAAATTTATCACCATCATATGAAAAACTCCTCCTTTCAGTTGAACAACCCTATCAAGGGTCTGCATAGTCCATGTTACTTCTGGTACTACCCAGACTAAAGCCTTGCCCTAGAGCAAATTTAAGGTTCCTTGATAACTCTGCTTTGGCTTTCCTTACTACTTCCCAACCTCCACACTGAGGATCCAGGGGTTTCCTAAGAAATCTCTCTTTCTCTTCCTCTCTTACCTTCCCTTTTCTCCTCCTCCTCTCCTTCTTCTCTCTCATTATTTTCACAATTTTCCATTTGCCTTCTCTTCCTCAGTTCTGTTTGAGCAATGGCCTTGGCTATGCAAATTTTCATGAGGTAGCCTTCAGATAGTACTAGAACTAAGATAAGTGGGGAGAGCACAGTATTGTCGCATTCTGGACTGCTTTCTCTGTCTAGACATCTTTGTTTTTTCCCATAAGACTTGGATTTTCATAGCATTAACCATGCCCAATCAGCCACTTGTTCCCAACACAGACATTCAAGATTCACAGAGAGAGTGACAACCCTGCCACAATGGTAAATTTTCTGTAATTAAGTTGAATTAAATTAGAATTAGAGAATTCGTTGGAATTAGAGAATCATTAGATTTTAAAGTGGGGAGAGATTTTAAAGAGATTTTAAATCTTTTCATTTTATATCTTGGAGGCCCTTAAGGAACAGAATGGCTAATAAAATATCTTTCCCAAAATCACACAGATAGTCATAGTTCTAGAAATGGCACTTGTGTCTTCTGACTCCTAGTGTAATTTCCCTCTCTCTCCATTCTATGTATCATGTTGCATTGGTCATGAGACTCCTTCTACCTGGCATTCATTCTTTTTGTTCTGTCTTGGTTCTTTGTTCATAGTAAGCCCTCAGCATTTCTTGAAAGACTTTGCTTCACAGAAACCCAGTTTCTACTGTATAGTTGAAGTGAGTTCTAGATACTATAGCGAGGAAAGAAAATTCATTGTCTACTATGATAACAACTTCTAAGAAACCCTAGAAATTTGATTCAGTTCAGCAAGCATTTGTTAAGCATCTCCCATATGCCAGAGATGCTGTGGCAACAATAAAATAATCCCTGGCCTCAAGGTGCTTACATTCTATGGAATGGGAGGGGGAGCTACGGTACAGAGATAAGAAAATTCAAAATATACACAGTCCATTTTGTTGGATAGTATCAAGGATTAGATGATCAGGAATAACGTGTGGCACTTAGTTTGAGCCTCAATGGGAAAACAATCCAAACATGAGGAACAGTCTTTGCAAAGGCCAGGAGGTTAGGAATGGAATGTTGCATATATGGAATTGCAGTTATGCTAGTTTAGCTGAATGTAGGGTTTATAAAGTAACAATGGCTAGCATTTATATAGTATCTTAAGGTTTGCAAAGAGCTTCACAAATACTATTTCCTTTGATCCTCACTACAAATGTGGGAGATAGGTTCTCTTATTACTTCCTTTTTGTGGTTGAAGACATGGAAGCAGACCAAGGTTAAGTCTTGGTCAAGGTCAAAGAACTGTCTAAGGGAATTGCATTCAGGTCTTCCTGACCCAAATCCAGTGCTCTATCTACTGTGACTCAAGTTGTCATTGTGGTTCAGTCATTTCAGTCATGTCCAACTTCTCATGATTCCACATAGTTCATTATTTCCTACTCCAGCTCCTTTTACAGATGAGGAGGGTAGCTAGGTGGTGCAGTGGATAGAGCAGCAGTGCAGGAGTGAGGAGGACCTGAGTTCAAATCTCACCTCAGACACTTGACACTCACTAGCTGTGTGACCTTGGGCAAGTCACTGAACCCCAATTACCTCATCTTGGGTCATCTCCAATAATCCTGATGAATATCTGGTCACTGGACTCAGATGGCTCTGGAGGAGAAGTGAGGCTGGTGACCTGCACAGCCCTCCCTCCCTCAAAACAAAGTCAAGTGTAAGTCATGTCATTATTTCTCTGATGACATGGTCTTCTTCAGCAATGAAGGACAAACACACACACACACACACACATGCACACACACACATGAGTAACTGAGCTCCACTTAGGTACATTTTGTGAAAACATTGCAGCCATTCCAAGGATAATACCTCAGTGCTAAACCATCAGCCTCTGTCCTAGAATCTTAAGACAATGACTTTGTAGATGCTTGTGGGACACGTCTTTCCATGTTTCTTGATGCCACCAGTAAAGCTGATGCTCAGAGTTGAACCAGTTTAATTGATAACAACAGAAAATCGACCTGATTCTGTTTTAGTATGACTTCAGAGGGTTAGTGCCATCCCACATCTCTTTGTTTCCCCACTTTTACAGGATTATGGAATAATGGCCAGTGTGGAACTATTGGAACCTGGGAAAAGGGCGGCTCTTTGGTCGTAAACACTTCCAGTGGTTTTGTCTTTTTTCAGTCATGTCTTTCCCAGAAGAGACATGGTTCCTATAAATCTTACACCCTTGGGAACCAAACTTGTGACAATCCATCATGAAGCCTCTGACTTCAAAGGAAGAGGTGACTTGGCAAGTTGGAATCATAATTATCTCTCAGATAACGTGTGTGAGCATGCCTCTGTCTTATGCGATCATCCGATATGAAGTAACAGTATCACCGTCTGCCCCTTACTGCTAGTGAGGTGCTGAGGTGAGGTAGGATTTATACTTGCATGACTGGCTGGCCTTCTGCATGCATTTTTCCCATTCAGGACTCCGGTAATTGTCATCAGATGTCTCAGTCTCCCAAATGTTTCCTGTGCAGCAGTGGTTTCTGGAGTGTATAACAAAGGACTGAATTAGAAACAATCATTTATTTGCAATTCTTCTCTTATGTATAGATGCATGTAAATTGGGCTTCTCTTGGACTTTAGTATGTGGAAGAAAAAGAATTCTCATTCTTGTTACCCTCTCTAGAACCTTCCACCTTTCACTGACTCCTCTGCCTACGCAGCTTTATTTATTTAATATCCTCTTCATTGGGAACTTTGTACAAACAAAACTTTCAGACTTTCAAACTTTCTGCTGTAGGGTTCACAATTCTTAGATACAATGGGAAAAAAATGAGAGGATGATATTTGCAGTATAGATATTTATACTCTGAGAGTCTAAGGTAATCCTCCTACTTTACTGATTAATCTTTGGGACTTGATAGTGTTGGGTTTTGTGGCAAAAGAGAACTTTCTAGTTCTAAGTAGTTTTATAAAGTTGTGTTATGGGCACCATGAGACAAATAAAGGTCTGGTTATCATGATATAAGTAACCATCCTTCTGATCCTCAAGGTTTGCAACCTTACAGTCAGTCTTGAGTCTTCACCCTTTCTTACCCCACGTATTCAGTCATACTGATTCTACTTCCACAACATCTCCTATCCCTTCCTTTCTCCTTCACTCATTTAGGCTGCCTCTTAGATTCAGGCCCTCATCACCCATCACCTGGTCTACTACCCTGTTTCTCACCCATTCACTGAATGGGCATTACCTCGCTCTAAGTGAGTACCTGAATAGGCCAAGGTCTCCTGGTGCATTCTGGGCCATCTCCAGTCATCCTGATCAATATCTGGTCACTGGACCTAGATGGCTCAGGAGGAGAAGGGAGGCTGGTGACCTGCACAGCCCTCCCTCTCTCAAAACAATGTCAAGTGCAAGTCATGCCATCATTTCTCAGATGTCACACTATTCTTTGAAAGCGAAGGATGAATGTCGATATTTCCCTCCCTAATCTTTCCCTTATGCCACTCCCGAATTGATATTTCTGGTGTACTCATCTGGGATGCTGCTTCCTTACTCAATAAGCTTACCCATCTGCTAGGCATCAAGAATCACAGCAGCAATGACATTAGAGGTGAGTGAGATTATTGTACTTATTTTGCAGATGAGGAAATGAGGCATACAGGTTAAATGACTTGCCCAGAGAAGCAGGGCTAGTAAGTGTCTGAGGCTAGATTTCAACTTAAGTCTTCCTGACGCTAGACAGCGAGGTGGTACAGTGGATAGAGCAGTGGACTTGGAGTCAGGAAGACCTGAGTTCAAATGCGACCTCAGACACTTTCTAGTTATTTGACCCTGGACAAATCACTTAACCCTGTTTGCTTCGGTTTCCTCATCTGTAAAATAAACGGAGAGAAAGAAATAGCAAACCTCTTCAGTATCTTTGCCAAGTAAATGCCAGGTGGGGTTATGAAGAACAAGCCTGAAACGACTGACCACCAACTTCTGACTCCAGACCCTGTACTCTATCCACTTAACTATACTCCCTGCTTCATTATACTAGGTGCTGAGGATGCAAAAATTAAGTATATCCTAACAAGGGCAATCCGGGTTCAGATTTTCAGAAGAACCTCTTAATAGTGAAGCGGCATGCAAAAAGGAACTAGTGAAGGAAAGTGCATTCTCTCCTCTGGAGAAAGTAGTCTTCTCTTGGGTATGGTTTAGCTATAGTCCCACTCGGTGACTCTACACATTGAATCATTCATTTCTATGCACTTAATCAATCATTTTATTAAGTGAATGGGATCCTGTAATGTGCCACCAGGTAGAGCAAGGCCCCTGGAACTGGAGTTTACAGGAAAGAATCCAAATCTTCTTTCTTTGTTAGTACAAATGAATTTCTGGACAGCTATGAAAATGACCTCTTAAGGATAGTATGTCCTCATTTTTAGACTCAGCAAAAAATTTAAAAAATGACTAAATTAGAAAATAAATGATTACTCTAAATAAGTGTGTTTTTCCTTCACAGCAGAGGCAAACTAGAGTCACGTTAACATATGGTAATAGGTTAACCGGTGTAACTTTAATGAGTTAGAGTTTTAGGAAAACATGTTAAATCTACTTTAGTTCATAGTCTGAGAAATTTCAGTTCCCCTTTCTTTAACCCCATCTTTATTGTTGTATACATTGCTACTATGGGTGCCCAGTCAAGTAATCAGTCATTTGATTATCTCTCCAAGATCTATTTTTCAGGTCCATTAATTTTCCAAAGAGATATTTCACATTGTCTTCTATTTTTTTCATTCTTTTGGTTTTGTTTTACTGTTTCTTACATTCTCATAAAGTCATTTGCTTTGCTTTTGTTCAGTTCTAAATTTTAAGGAATGATTTTTTTTTATAGTGAGATTTTGTACCTCCTTTTCCATTTGGCCAGTTCTACTCTTTAAGGAGTTTTTTCATTCAGTGAGTTTTTGTGTGTGTTTTTCATTTGACCAGTTCTGCTTTTTCATGCATTCTTCTCATTGGGGTTTTTTGTACCTTATCATTTTTTGAGGTGTTATTTCCTTTAGTATTTTTTTGTGCCTCCTTTACCAAGCTGTTGGCTTTTTTTTCATGTTTTCTGTCTCTCTTAGTTGATTTCCAAAATTATTTTTGAGCCCTTCCATGGATTGAGACCAGTTCATATTTTTTTTCAGGCTTTGGATGTAGGAGCTTTGACTGTGTTATCTTCTGAGTGTGTGTTTGGATGCTCCTTGTGTAGTAACTTTCTATGATCAGAATTTTTTTTTTTTTGCTCATTTTTCCAGTCTGTTTCTTGATTTGGGAACTCTGCTTCCAGGGTGGAGGTATACTGTCCCAAGCTTCAGGGGTTTTGTGCAACTTTTTCATGCAGTTTTCAGAACTACTTCTAGGGACCTGTAAGTTTTCATTTCTTCTAAGACAGTATGGTCTAAGGAGAGGTGTTTATACTACCCATGCTCTTGTCTGTGAGTGATCACAAGCCCTGGAACTGTGGGGAGGGTAGAGCCACAAGCTGTGGTGTGGTAGTGCTCCTCCTTGCCCTGAGACTGCCCCCTAGGACTGCAACCTAGATCTGAGTATGGGCAAAGTCCTGCCTCAGTGCAAAGAGACTCCTTACTGGTTACTGACCCTCTTACCATTTGTGGGCTGAGAGGTATGGCAGCAGCCCCTGCCGCTGATACATGCTCCTAAAACATGCTCCTGTCGTCATTTCAAATTACTAACATGACAACTGCCAATCACATCCTGTTAACTCCTTTGGGGAGATATAAAAGCGGAGCCTCTTCTAAAGAGAAACCAGTCCAGCTGATAATCTCTTCTGTGACCTTTAAAAACAACAGGTGCTTCTGTAGTTTTCTCATAGATTAAAAAAAAAATACTCGTACAGTGCTGTCATCATGTCCGTACTTCGCTTTTCCTCCAATTTAAATGAGTTTGAGTCTTAAAACCGTTTTCTATGGCATTACCTGTAAATCATAACTAAGCTTAGCCATGACTCCAGGGGCTCTGCCTTACCTCTGTGCCTTTGGTTTTCTTTTAGCAGTAAGCTCCGGGACTTGGCCCACCAATTTTCCTCACTAATAATTAGTGCTGCTACTCTCCGCAGTATTGCTGTGGAGAGTCTTTCTGACCTTGAGTGGAAGGGAGCACAGGTTTCCAATTTTCATGTTGCTCCTTGAGCAATTTGTGAGTCCCCCTAGCCCATCCCCTAACTTGTCCTGCTGTATCTGAAGTCAGCACACAAAGTTCTTGATGGTTTGGGTTTTTTAAAAATAAATTTTATTTCTAGTAATCATAGGTTTGAAAATTTCTAGTAATCATGGGTTTGAAAATAAGAAACAAAAAGTGAAAACTGCAAAGTTATAGAAGTTTGTTATCTAACCATTGCGTTCTGTGTAGATGTTCATAGGATCATGTTAGTGATGGAAATGACATTTAAAATGATATATCACCCATCAGCTTTGCAGTTGCACCCTAATGACCCCTGAGTCTTTCTACGTGTCTTGCAAATGATACTTCCTATGTGTTTTATATGTCCGTTAGAATGTGAGCTTCTGGAGAGTAGAAACTGTCTTGCTTTTCTATTTGTATCTCAACTAGACCTAGTATAAGGCTTTACTACATGTATAAAGAGCTTGTTAAATCTTTTTTTCATTCATTCACTCATAGGATCATAGATTTATGATGCAAGGGAGTTTAAGGCCAACCCCTTAATTTGAGAAATCAAGGCCCAGAGAACTATAGTGATTTGTTTAATGGTACACAAATAGTTGTAGAAGAGCCTGGATTTAAACCCAAGCTCTCTTATCTCCAAGAAGGGGCAGCTAGGTCATGCAGTGGATAGAACTCTGGATTTGGAATCAAGAAGACTTATCTTCATGAGTTCAAATCTGGCCTCAGATACTTAGTAGTTTGGTGACCCTACACCAGTCACTTAACCCTGTTTGCCTCAGTTTCCTCATCTGTGAAATGAGTTGGAGATGGAAATAGCAAACTACCCCAGAATCTTTGCTAAGAAAACTCCATTTGGGGTCATGAAGAGTCAGACATGACTGAAATTACTGAACAACATTAACTGTCTCCAAATTCAGCACACTTCTATCACCTATAGATAGATTTTGAATGTAAGAGATCACAAAGCTTGAACCCTCTCTCCTAAAGCTAAGGAAACAGAGGCATAGAGAGGTTGAATGACTTTACCAATACGGGTCTTTTAAATAGTAGCAAGAGACCTCCATGTTTCTTGGTTTCCCTCTGTATCCAACTGAACCTCTTCTTTCACATACTGATGACATCATCCAGCTGGAGTTTTTCTAGCCTAGGTGGGTACTAGACCATTAGCGCTAGAAAGAGGGATTTCTGAAATTCAACCCTTGTTTTTGACAGATGAGGAAACCAAGTCTTGGAGAAGTTAAGTAACAATCTAGTAAGCAGAGCTAGGTTGTCCAATGTCATGCTTCCTATACTGTAATATTTCTGTAAGCTTTTAGGTCCCTGGTTGAGGTGCATTTAGTGTCTGGCACATAGTAGGCCCTTTCTAAATTTTTGTTGACTGATAGAGGTTGATGAGTACTAGAATTTTACTGTCTTAGTTTCTTCTTCCTTATCATTTTGCAAAGAGGGCCTTTGCTTTCAGGAATATATTTCTTATCTAATTGAATACATTGGGACTTGAGAAACTAGCTTGTAGCAGTTCATGTCTGGTTTCTGTTAATCATGGTTAGTCTGATGTCTATAAATACATCTTCTTTGCTTTAGTCCCTTATTTGGGATATTTTTTGAATTGTGTTGTCATTGATAGGAAACAAATTTACAGTTGTGGGGAGTGGTAATCAGTTATAAAAAATATTTGAATAACCATTTACAATGAAGGTGTCCACTTTTCCCATTACCCTCATCTCATAGTATGAGGAAGTGGGACTTGTGACATTCTTTTCCAGCTACCTCATTCCCTACTTTTTCCAGCCAATTTTCTTGCTTGATCTCCCTTAGTAGTCTTTCATCCTTTGAAGCCCTTAATAAGCTATTATATTCTAGTTCTCTCCTTGATGTAGTCATTTTCAAACTATTGTTTTACTAATTTCCTCAATAACTTTTGTACTTGACTTATGATCTTAGTAGCCTTCCTCATTCTTGAGGACTTGGGTAGGCATATTGATGATCTTCTCCACACCTTGATCTCACTCTTTCTTAATCTCTTCTACTCCACTGACCTCTGACCCTATCTTGTTTTAGCCACACATCGTTCTAGACATATCTTAAACTTCACTGTCATATGGAACTGTCATCACCTCTTGATCATGAACTTATCTCTTCCTATATCTTCTCATCCTCTCATCCACATTAAGCATACTCTTCTATCTCTATGTCCCTTAACACCTCCATATCTTCCCAGGATCTTTTCTGCATTTTGGCTTCACTTGGTTTTGTATCCACTCTTGACCCCATATGGTTAACCATTTCGGTGATTCACTTGATGAAATCCCCCTGAGTAATCTCTACCATCTCATTCGTTTGTTCTTTATCCCAGGCTACACTACTATAGCAATCATAAAGTCATGACTGACATGAAGCGGTCGTGAAGTCACTTAGTTTATAAACCCACTTGTACCCTTAGTTTATAAACCCACTTGTACCCTCACTGCTTCAGAGCAGTCCTGGTCAGCTTTCACTGATTCCCGAGCTCATTCCTTACAACTAATAATACAGACTTTTCCCTTTCTTCTCAAGATCCAATCCTTTTTCCCCCTCTCCCATTCTAAAGGTGTTCTGATGTGAGCTCTATCAGCTTTTTTTCTCTACCTATTCTCTGTTCTGGTCTCAGAAAGTCCAATGACACTTGAAATTCAATCAATATGTTACTGAAGTCTCTATGTTTCTTCCTCCAGAACCACAGTGAAAGTTGTCCCCTTCTTTTTGTTTCCATGGCTACCACCCTTGTTTTCATAGTAACTAGTGCAATAATATTTTAATATTGCAAATGTATTTAATTTGTATTGTCTTCCTTAGGTCTCACAACAGACCCTGAGGTAGGTGCTACAAAAGTTATGATCTTTATTTTACAGATGAGGCTGGAAAAGGATCCATTCTTTCAGCATGAGCATGCTCTTCTATTGTTTGAAACCTTTCATTGACTTCTTAGGAAAGAGTCCAAATGTAGCCTGGCATTTGAGACCCTTGAAAATCTGTCCTCACTCTTCCACATTTCCCTCCTGATCTCACAGTACTCTCTTCTAATTTCTCATTCTCTCTCTTAATATTCTGTCTCTATTTGTTTATTGCTTTACTTATTGTTGATTCCAGAATTCGTTTCCCTACCTCTGCTCATCAAAACCCTATTCCTCTTTTAAGACCCACTTCAAATAGTCCATCTTCCTTAAAGCTTTCCTTGATTTCTTCCTCTTCCTCTTCCTCTCCTTTCCTATTGCCTCACATAAACTTGGTTTGGAGTTCTTTCATGGGTTTGGTTTGTAGTATTATCATTTTGTTATTTGTTTTACAGCCCTTTACTAGGTTATAAGCTCTATGGAAACAGGAAGATGGGTCTGAGGTCTTACTTGATCATTGTGTCTTCCCTAGTACTTATCAGATGCTTTGCATACAACAATTGCTTGATAAATGTTTGTTGGAGCTTTAATTGCTGAAGAATGAGGGTTATTCAGTTTTTAGTGATTCCTTTAGACTCACCATTAGCTTTGCTTTGGGGTCTGACTGTGTTGGCAGCCCTGCTATTGTACTGAGCTATTTGTTGTAACGTTTTTTTATCCTCTTAGTAAGGAAAAAATCACTTTATTCCATGAGACAAATAGCCATTAGAACTGCTGGGCATAGAGAGTCTTTCTTTTCTCACTTAATATACCTAATGAAATACAAATGCTCTAAGTGTGTCCTTGTGAATATATTATGTTTAGAGTGGAATCCACTCAGCCCATAACTAATTCCTTTCCTTTAGCACCATACATCCTTATTAGGCACTCTTGTTTCCCAAACCCCAGTGTGCCGTGTTATTAACTTCTAGGATAAGGAACGTTGAAAATGTCAATGAAGTTGTTCAGAGATTTGTAGGTTTTCTTGGAGAAGCACATGGTATTTTTACAGTATATTTACACTGTTCCATGCACCAACTGTTAGTAAAAATCCTTCTCTACTTTTGGAAAGTGTATCTGGCTTTGTTGTACTCTGGTGCTTCGCCTTTCACTTACTAACACTAAAAATTCCATTACAGCTTTCTGACTCCTTTTGCCTGTCCTGTTAAATCTTCTTGCAGCCCTGCAGTGGTCTTCCCAACTCCTCCTTTCTTTGTGTCATATGAAAGTCTAGACACTATGCATCCTTATCCTGTTGCCAAATCATTCTTGGGAATGAAGCAATGGAAATGGTCACTGCCTTCTGTGCTTAGGGAGTTGGGCTGCTCATCTGGGAGGGTTCTTTTCTTAAAAACCAAACCAAAACAAAAACCCCTACTTGTGTTCTTCTGTCTACAAGACAGACTACCTATGAGAATGGTTACATTTATGTAATGCTTTTAACTTAGTTTTTGAGACTCATTTTAATTTCTTTTCTTATTTTATCTTCCCAGAAACCTTATATAGGAGATAGAGGTATTGCTCAGGTTTGCTGGATCCCGATAACTGAGCTTCACATTTGCTATTTATAATACTGCCTTTAATTATCATTTCTTTCCTATCTGTCCATGTCTCTCTCTCTCTATTTTCACTGTGACCATTATAGTACAACCCCTTATCACCACTCTGTGCAAAAGCTTTATCCATAGTTCTGGTCAAGTCATTTCTGATTGGAAATGAAAATATCTTTTGTGGCTCTCCATTTCCGGTCAAGTACATCTAAAATTCCTCTCCTTAGCATTCAGGGTCATACACAACCTGGGACTATATTGTCTTTATGACCTCTATTTTGACTCATTTTTAAAGTCTTGATTCAAATGCCTTTTCCTTCATAAAGCCTTCCACTAGTAGCAGCTTTCCTAATAGAACTTATATAACACTTTTTTGTACCTTTCTGATATTTATTGTGTAACTTTCCATAATTATCCATGCATACATTTGATCTACCTTTTAGTTCCGGAGTTCTTTATCATTTTTGTGTTTTAGAACTCTTTGGCAGCCTGATGAAGCTGATGAGCCCCAAGTCAGAATAATGTTTTAAAATGAATAGGACTATAAAAGAAACCAATTTCATTGAAATAATGTTATCAAGATATTTTTAAAAATCAAATTCATGGACCGCAGGTTAAGAATTCTTATCTTTAGATCATAAACTCCATGAAGTCAAGGACCCGTGTTTCTCTCTACAACCTGGCAGTGTTCTGTATAAGTAGGTTTTTAATAAGTGTTTGTTGAATTAAATTACGACTTGCCCCACCCCCCACAGCGTTAGTGACATTGCTGTAATTAGAAGGCAGGACATCTCCTGCTTTTCCCACTGTTCAAGGCTGTGGAACCAAGCCCTTATGATTTTGTGTCACCTCTGTGAGGTAGCCTGCTAGGTACCTCAGTCTATCCTAGGTTGAGCTAGATTTCTTACCTCCTTTAACCTATGACTTTGTCTTTGTTAAATTTATTCTAATCTAGTATTTACTAGAGTACTGAACTTCTTTTTTTTTTATACTGATTTATTCACATGGACTTTGAGAATGTAAACATTGTCATTTTGGTAGAGGGGATACCCCCACATGTCTATAGTATCAGATGACTCATTTCATTTTCTGTTGTTGGATGACTCATTTCATTTTCTGTAGTTCTTTGTCTGCAGTAGAAAAACAGTTTCTGACAGATCAGTCATTAGGCGCTGGATTTTGATTAGTCAGTAGGGTGAGAAGCAATTGTCTTTTGAACTGTTGCTGAAGTATTTGATGGAGGCTTGTGGGGGCTCTTTGCTAGGATTGAGGGAAACCCTTTCCAAGAAAGAGGTGCTTTTTTTTCAACTGTGTTTCTGCTGAGATGCTTTCTTCAAGTCCATGAGGGATCTGACCCATTCTGTTTGGTATGAAGGGCAGAAATAGGGCTAATAAAGTAGAAACTTTAGGAAAATCGATTTTGTCTCAGATAATGAAAAACTTTTGAACAATTAGAGCTATTTACAAATTGGTATGGACTGCAGGGGAGGGAATGTGCTGCCCATTTCTGGAGGTCTTTAAGCAGAGGCTTGTTCAGATATCATAAAGGAGATTCAGGCTTTGGGTCAGGGTTGGAATAAATGACCCCCTGATATCTCTTTCATCTCTGTGAATTTGAGATTCTCTAAGTCTCAGACATCATGTGAATTGATTGGAATTGGGATGAAGGGATTGATCTCACACAGAGAAAGGAAAAGACTAGGACTGTCTCTGTAGGGAGGTCAGTCAGCTAATCAACAAGGGCTTACTATGTACCAGGGACTTGGTTACTAGTGAAGTTACTTCAGGACCAACCTGCCTGAAGTTTCTTCAGCGGTTTTAACCCCTTCTAGCTGTTACTAGTTCCACGTTGAGCTACAAAAAAATCTTTTATACGATGTATATATTCTGCCACATGACTATAGAGTCTGTCATTTATAGCCAAAATGGACCTTAGGGATGGTATAATTGAAACCCCTTATTGTACAAATTAAAAAAAAAATCCAGGGGTAAAACATCACCCAGGTGGCAACTAAGCCTAAGTAGGATCCAAGTATTGTGAATCCTTATCTCAGGTTTCTTCCTATGGATTAACCTGTAGATGAAGTACCCTTTAATGAGTGATTTATTTCATTTTTAAAATGCTGAAGAAAACTTTAGCGGAGCAGACAAAATAACGAAATAAAAGTCAAAATTCATCTTATCATGAAATGTATATTATATCTGCATTCTTCACACACTGTTAATTGTACCTTCACTTCTTAGAGTTCTGTTGCTTCTCTAAAATGCAGTTCAAACACCATCATTTGAACGAAATCTTTCCTGATCTGTCCAGCATTAGTGCTCTCACCAAAAATTGCCTTGTATGTTTTATATATTTATATATTTACACCTATCATTCTAGAAGGAAACTTAGAAACTAAAACATCATCATTTAAATGACTTCAGTGTCACACAGCTAATAAGTGACGTGTTGTCTTCCCTAATAAAATAAACATTAGCTTCTTGAGGTCAGGGACAGTATTTATATATCTAGGGTATACTATGCGCTTGTTAATTAGCTTAATTGAGACTAGGGAGACCGTTTTATTCAAATTTTGTGACCACCCCCTAGTTCTTAGGACAGTATACTAAGTAAGCTCCTAATAAGTGTTTATTGAATGATAACTTATTTGCCATCCGGAGGTGAGGGACCTGTGGTCTTGAGGCCACATGTGACTCTTTAGGTCATCAAGTAGGCCCTTTGACAGAATCCATACTTTATAGAACAAATCGCCTTAATAAAAAGATTTGTTGTAAAACTTGGACTCAGTACAAAGGCCACACCCAAGAACATAAACCCTCAAGGCTGCAGATGATCCACCCCTGTCCCCTTGTACGTAAGAATGTGCCAATTGGATATACCAACCCCCTTTGCCACTTTGTTGTCCTGGAAAGTGCTGAGAATCAGCATTCCTATTCAGTGTTCAGTCCTGGCTGCTATTTTTCAGTCATTTCCTACTGTTATTATTGTTTAGCAAGAATGCAGAAAGGCAGCTGAGGGAGGAGCTGCATGTGGCCCAGGATTGGGAAGTGAGGGGATTTGCTGCGGACCGGGAGAAGAAGGGGGAAATTGGGTCAGAGATCAGAGAGATGCCCTTGGCTCTTGTGACCTGGTCAGTTCTGTGATCCTTACCTTGGCACCTCTACCATGTGGGTCACATTCTTCCTTTTCCCCCTTCCAGGAATCTTTGAGCAGCTCACTTCCAAGTACAGGAATCAGAAGGTGGTACTATACCCCAAATTCCTGATTGCCTAAGGTATTAACGGTCATTGAAAGAGGTCTGTTCTCATGTTAAATTCCTTATTTGGGACGGAAAAGGAAGATCAGCTTTCTGCATCAGATGACTCATCTCTCTCTTTTTTCCTCTCAGTTTGTCATTTGTAGTGAGTACAAGTTTAATTGTTGTGGATATTAGTTTTTAATCGATCATTTATTTTACTTTCTTTAATCTAGAATTTAGCTGTGTATTTCCTACTGCTTTCTTCCTTCTTTTGAATGATTAGGTGGTTTAAGAATTTTAGTACTAGTTTAGTACTAATAGATTGTACATCTCTACAACCTTGCTAGGAATGGGGACAAGTGAGCATGTATCATGGTTGCCATTCCCCGTCAGATTCTTTTGCTTTTGTTTTAATGTGGGATACTTTTCCTCTCCATTTTCTATAATTAAAAATATTATTCCCAGTTTCATTTTAAGATGCCTGAAAATACTTCTGATACCAATAAGAAAGCAAATTTGCCGAGATAAGTTTGCTTTTGGTTTCTGTCAAAGAGCATCACAAAATCAACACAGTAAGCCTTCATACAGATTTTTTTTTAGCCTATTCCTGTCATGTGAGGTTTCTACTAGAGTCATCAGCCACTTCAGGTCTAACTTGCCTAAAGTTTCTTCAGTGATTTTAACCCCTTGTTGTCCATCTTCTAAATTCTAGAGCTTTCATTGTCTCTACCTGTTGTGATTTCAACTTCCTGCCCCCACTGGACCGCTATACTTGCTTCTCAGCTTTCCTGTTTTTGTTGAACTTTCCTCTTGTATTCAAGCTTAAACTTGGGTGGAATGATTGCTGACTGTTTCTCCTCCTTCACATCACCCTCATGTCTAATGAGATCACACAACCAGTGGATCTCTTACATCCATCCGTCTCCTTACATCCATCTGTCTCCCTCCTATCTAGTCATGCTGCCCATGTCAAGACCTGTTACCTCTTACATTTGTAATTGTGATACCTCCTAACTGGCCTCTGAGGCTCCATACTCTTCTGTCTCCAATTCATCCTTCACACAATTGCCAAAATCATCGTAATTCACTAGTCTGCACCATATGCTTCCTATCTCTAAAACCTTGAGAAACTCTTCATTGCCAATAAGATAAAAATCTAGTCTACCTTTGCAACTTTATTTCACATGATCCCTTTTCATGTCCCTCATTCATGACCCTGCCATCTTCTGCTTTTGTGCATTTACAAGATCCATCTTCCCTACCTGGAATGTATCCCATCCATCTTCATCCCTGCCTAGAGAAATCTTCTTTCAAGACCAGGTTCAGTTACTGCCTTCTCCATGGTCTTCTCCACCTCACCAAAGCACCCCAATCTCTTCCACTTCACATTTTCCTAAGGTCCTTTGTCTGATTTCTCCTTTCTTCCTGTTCCTTTCTATTTTGTTTTCTACTCATTTGAATACCTGATGTCCCCTCTTAAGCAGTCAGTCAATAAATGTTAATTGAGTTTTTACTTTATGCCTGGTACTGAGTTATGATAAGCACTAGGGATACAAAGAAAAGCAAAGATAATCCCTGCTGTCAGAAAACTCATAGTAGAATGGGGGAGAAAACACATAAACAGCCATGTAAATACAAGCTATATACAAGATAAATTGGAGATACTCATTTGAGGGAAGGCACTAAAATTGAGAGGTATCAGGAAAGGCTTCTCACAGAAGATGAGACTTAAGCGAGAAATTGAAGGAAGGCAGGAAAGCCAAGAGGAAAGGGAAGATGGCATCATCTCTGTATCGGTATCTCCAAGGCTCTTGCACATAGCAGTTGCGTTAAATGATCCATGTTTCATATAAGATCATCAGATTCTTTGGCTGTGTTGACTTTCCTACCTCCTATTGTTAGTGGTGAGTTCTGCTTGCTCATTTCCTCAGCTAAGGCACTCAAGGAGCGCTTGGACAATAGTCCCCATAATATTTTGTCATAAACATGCTAAACTATCTTTAATCTTGGTAAACTTGGTGTAGAAAGTGTTCTGGGTTTGAAATCAGAGGATCTGGGTTCACATCTAGGCTTTCTGAGAGAAGATGGGAAAGGTCTTATTCTCCTCATTTGTCAAGAGGTGCACCAGATTGGAGGATTCTGAATGGTAGATTTGTTGTTTGTATACTCCTGGTCAAACCAAGAATAATCCATTATATAGAGTTAGAGAGGAAAATTTAACTTTGAATCTGATTAGTTGAAATTCAGGTCATATAAAGATTATTATGATGTCTTTATGACACTTAGCTTATCACCTTTTTGAAACTTAGAAAAAAATTTATTTTAGATAATTGCCAAAGGTCTTAGATTTCAGTCACATGTAGGAGAGAAGCAAAATTGCTGTTATGTTATCTAAAATCATCATGGTGTAAGTTGAAAAAGTGTAATATATGGAGTCAGGAAGATCTGACATCAAATGTGGCTTCAGGTACTTAGTGTGACTGAAAAAAGTACCTAACTTCTCAGCCTGCCTCAGTTTCCTCATCTGTAAAATGGGAATAGTAATTCTTCCCTCCCAGGATTAGTGTTGTTGGGATCAAATGAGAGAATAACTGTAAAATATACTTAGCAAAGTTCCTGGCACATAGTCGATGCTTAAAAAATCAGTTTCCTTATTTTTTTTCCACACGCAAATTAACTGACCGTAGCATTTTGGGTTCCTCATCCATAAAATGGAGGTGGATAGTAGATTCCTCACTGGGTTACTGTGAGGATAAAGTGATCTATGTAAAGCAGTCTGTATACTTTAAAGTTGTAGAATCGGCAGCTATTATTGTTTAAGTGATGATTAATCTTTTTTAAAACTAGTCTTTTATTTTTTACATTCATTAAAAAAAATTTTTGAGTTCCAATTTATTTTCTCCCTCTCTCTCCCCTCCCCTTCCCTAAAGTGATAAGCAATTTGATACAGGTTATCTATGTGCCATGATGATTGATCGTGTAATTGTGATTCATCAAGCAGTCATTCAATAAATAGTTGTTAAGTGTCTACTCTGTGCCAAGAACTGTATATTATGTTTTGAGACTTTCTTAGGAAAGTGACTCATTCATAGGCCCGTGGGATTTCCACTTGTTCCTGGTGCATATTCCTTTAGTAGGTATCTCCCTTTAAATTACTTTGAATTTGAATTGGTATTCAAGAATATAGGCCCCCTGAAGGAAAGGAGTATTTTATTTTTAATTTTTTGGGCTTTCACCCCTAGTTCAGGACTTAAGCCTTTTAGTTAACTTAATAAATGCTTGTTGAATTAAATGGAGCATAATCTTGTCCAATCCCTTCCCTCTTTTTACCAATAAGAAAATGAAGGCCCAAAGTAGGGACATGACTTGGTCAAGTTTACATATGCAATCAGGAACAGAACAGAGACTTCAGATCTCATGCACTTTCCATTTGACCCTGTGGCTTTTATGACTTATCAGACATACATTTTGTTTTTAAATTTAAGTAAATTAAAATTAATTCTGTTAATTCTGATAAAGAGAGGCAAGTTGGGTGTCACAATTAATGTTTATAATCACTGGTCTAGTTTAAATCTTTCTTTTGAGTATCCTAAGAGGGCTAAAAAGGAGGGATAAAACAGAGGTGATTTTAATTCACATAAAGCTTTTCTTGGTACATTAACATTTAAAATTTGAATTTCTACCATTGAGCAAGTGTTAAGTACATATTATAAAGCAATGCATACTGTTAGTAGTTTTTTATCAGCTGTCCCCAAATAAGTTTTAAAGAAAGATAAATATCCAAATCCACCCCATTCAGTACAGTGATTTTCATTAGCTAGCCTGAGCTTTTGGTGAACTTTTGTGGACTCTTGAACCTTGAGCCATGAAGAAAAGGCACTTGGATACAGCTTCGCTAGAGTGAAGCATGGTGATTTGCATATTTCCTCTTTTTCTCACAACTGCTCCACTTGCACAATAAACTCGAGTCCTGGAAATCAAATTGGGCTTGGTTTGGTTGTACAAGTATTTGTGGGACTGGAGGAGGTTTTAGGGTTATGATTGTGTTTGGATTTAATTTGAATGGTAAGTTAAGTATAAGATTTATGGTGTGTAGCGTACAGGATGTTTTATTTACTCTTTCTGAGCTTATGAAGAAAATCAGCGTCTGAATTTGATCTTTGCAAACCAAGTTCAGGAAATATGGTATAATTCAATTCTAATTGTCTCTCCTAATTGCACCTTACTTCTGTTTATTTGCAAGTTGTATATTTAAGGCATTATAAAGTATTTATTGCCCTGCTATGGCATAGCTTTCACTTTCTACTAGACTCTGTCTTCAGCTTTTGTTTTTTTTAAACATGAAGGAGAAGATAGTACAGGTCTTTATTTTTTGTTGTTGTTGCACAAATAGTCTGGTTGGTTGTGCCTTGTTTTGTTTATTTAAAATGCATGTTCCTGTTTTCCTTGTGTAAAGGGACCTAGGAATGATATAAATTGAGTGATGGCTCCTTGACCAATGGCGTTCAGTTCCTTCAGCTTGTCCTAGTCATGTTCGAAACCTCGGGAGAATGGTCAAAGTCAATAGTCCTCCTCTAGCTTTTTAGTTTAAAGGAGACTAATTAAATGTTGTGTTTTCATTTCTAGTTCTGATGGAAAAATAAAAGAATAGTTTATGTTTCTGTGCATATGTAGATTGTACAAAACCTTAACCAGAGATCTTACTATATTCAAGCAGAGTTTTTTTTTCCCCTCCCTCCTTTTACATTTTCAGAGGCAGACCATCAGAAAACTACATTGGTAATCTGGATCTGTTTTAGTAGGAAAGGACAACTGTCTAGTTATATCTTGTGGTTAGTAAAGGTTTCCCTCAGAGGAGAGACCTGGAGAGGTCTTATTGTGGGGTAGATAAAGGACATGATCTGGACTTAAGTCAGGAGGACTTGGGTTTGAATTATCTGACTTTGGGCAAGTCACTTTATCTTTCTAAGTCTCGTTTTCCTCTCAAATGGGGTTGTTGTGAGAATCAAATGTAGATCTTAAAGTAAGTCCTGTATGGTAATTTACTTCAGAATGTTCAAACACCAGTGATCAAATCACCTAAGAAAGATTGTATTATGTTCTTTAGACTGTATACTAGGCATAAAAAAAGTAATCGATATACTTTAGAAAGTTATTTGACAAAAGATTTGAAATAAAGCTTCCCTAATGAGAAATTTAATTAATCTGTGAGCATTACAATTTAAAAAAAAATGTAAACTATAAATGTGATGGTTATTAATTTTTTTTTTTTTGAGGCAGTCAGGGTTAAGTTACTTGCTTAGGGTCACACAGTAAGTGAGTGTTTGAGGCTGGATTTAAACTCAAGCCCTGACTCCAGGGCTGGTGCTCTATCCACTTCACCACCAAGCTGTACTGCTGCCCCTCCCTGTTTCCTTTTTTTGGTGGTTAGTATTTTTATACAGTTGTGATTCTTGATTATATCAAGTCCTAGAATTATTGTAGAGCTCTATGAATTAGATCAATAACCACTCTAATTAGAGATTCCTGACTTGGAGTCTATGAACTTTTAAGAAAAATTTTTAGCATTCAGTGTTATTAATTTCTTCAGACATTTTATGGAATTTTATCTTAGGCATTTAAGAACATTGTTTTGTGGAGTGCATAGACTTCACTAGACTGACAAAAAGGGGGTTCCCAACGGAAAGAAAGGATAAGAACACCTGCTTTAAAGGAATCGATCTAACTATTCGTGGAAGAAAAAAAAAGTGGTTGAAGAATCTCTATGGTCTCGTCTATAAGATGCAACTGGATAGGCAGTCTGGATTGAGTGTTTATCAGAAGATACATCCTGGACCAGCACTGTGAATAGGAGAGAAAAGGATGCTGTCAAAAAGTGTACAAGCATAAAGGGTGAACTGGTCATGTGATGAGAATGAGAGCTAACATTTGAATAGTTCATGTATTTAGTTGGAATCATTGCTATGTCAAGAGAATTTGAGGAAGGTCACCAGCCCATTGGGTAGATCCTTGAATGGAACTGAATGGAAGGGACTCAAGAAGAGTCTCACAGGATAGTTAGTCATTGATGAGATTGCCATATATGTCATTGGAGCAGTTACTCCGCGAACAAAAATCAAAGATCTATGTGTAAGTCTTTATAGGGCAGCAGAGAAAGCTTTGGATTGGAAATCTCGATTGAAGTGCTGTTTCTTATGCTTACAGTTTTTACTTACTTAGAGAAATCACTTCTTTTCCTATGAATCTCAGTTTCTTCATCTGAAATGTGAAGGGATTGGACCACTTGAGCTATGGTTGTTACATATTTATTATGTTATTTTTCTCTATCTGTAAATGTTCCATTCCTCATCATTTGCTCTCCTCCACTCATCCAGATTGTAAGTCCCGTGGGTACAGACACTGTCTTATTTTGTTTCTGTATTTTCCCAGGGACCTTTCCCGGTGCGCTGAACATAATAAGCCCAGATTAATAAATGGCTGTTAAATAAGTATGAAGAAATAAATTGAATGAATCAGTCAAACATATGGAAATTAGATTTTTATTATATGGTTGGATTTTTAAAAGAATCAATGTGTTTATGTTACACATTGATGTTAGTGTGATTAGCTACGAAATATCTATATTAGAAGAATATGTATGTGCATATATGTGTGTGTACATACACACAAATGTGTATATACATATGCACACATACAGACACACATACATACATATATACATCCCAAAGTCTTTTTCTTTTTTTCAAATGCATTTGGTTAAGTACATAATTACATAGCCTTTATCATTTACCTGGAATGTATGTGGAATTGGAGAATATCTCTGTAGAGTTGAAGGTCAAGAGAAAATATGGATTCTTTCCAAGGAAAGCAGTCTTGTTGTAGAGGTGCCACCAGAGTTGTTTGTTGATGGATTAGCCAGAAGAGCCTGAAATTAGCAGACTTTAAGGGTGCCGATTTTTAGTGGAGGTTTTCTAAATATTCGCATGCAATAAGCAGGTTTTGCTGTGTAATATTCAAAACTATCAAGTAGGTTTGGTGATAGATTTTTTGACATTAAAACACATTAGTACAGTGTTTCTGTGTTGAGGGCCTACATGTAATTTTAGCAGTGTACCTTCTTTGAAAATAAATAATAACACATGTAGTATTGAAATGCAGTTTGTCATACATATGGCTTTCTTATTTTGAAGGAGCAGTCATTATATGTCATCACAGTAGAAATAATGAGAAGCTCCATGGCACATTGGAAAAAGCTCTGGCTTTCCAGTCAGAGGTCTTGAGTTTAGTTTCTACCTTGTTGCTGCTACCTTGCTTACTAAACATGTGAGTTGGGCAAATTACCTCAGTTCTAGGCTTCAGTTTCCTCATCTGTAAATTGTGAGTCAGCCTTCCCTCACTTAACACAAAGTCAAGTGCAAGTCATGTCATTTCTCTGTTGGCACGGTCTTCTTCGGCAACAAAGGGTGAACACACACACACATATACACACACACACACAAATTGTGAGTATTGACCTTAGCTTCCAATTATAAATCTGTGATTTCTTATGTATCAGATGAGACTTGACTAGTCCCTATATATTGCCAGTTTTAATAGTGTTTTTTTTATTTCTGTTGTTTCTGAAAATTTTCATTCTTTGAACTTAATGGGTTAGAATTTCAGTAAATAGTAAGTTTATTCCATTTGGGATACACTGACTTTTTAAAGGTTAGATTGATATAAGTAACATCTTAGTATAAATTCGTTGATGGTCTTGCCTAGGGTTTAATATAAACAGGAAAGAACTGTTGGCATAAACACCATTTAAAAAAGATGCTGGACTTAGAGTTAGAAGACCTGTATCCAAATCCTGGTCTACCAGTAAGTAGCCTTGTGACTCTGGGCAGGTCATTTCATGCACCTGGATTTCAATTTCCTATTCTGTGAGTTGAAGAATAGATGACCTTTATGGTCTGGTTCAGCGCTGAGCCCTGTGATTTCATCAAATTTGACCAATAAAGTTCTACTTTTCTCCTTTGTTCCATGCCTACTCTGTTTTTCCCTTGATTTTTGCCTTAGTAGATTCTAGTTGCTTTTTGGTCTACAGAATAAATTATCCTGAAGTACTGTTTTCCTAAGTGTTTTTTTCAGTTCTAGTTCACACTTGCCTTTCTTATTTTTAACCAGTCCTTTGAAATATTCCAGTTCACCTGGAATATTTCCTGCTCATCTCTCTCCACACTGCTTCTCCACACACTCAAACTTTCACCTTGGCAAAGACCCTTCATACCCTCCGTGTCTACTACTATAGCCTTGTTCTAATCTCATATCCAATTTTTTCTCTTTAGAGATATAGCAGATAACTTCTTTTTGCATTTTATTATTGGTCTCGTGATTAAATACTTTAGTTCATTCATAGTAATTGTTCCCTTTCCTTGTCTAGAGCTTGCCCTGTGTATTAAGTCCTTGTGGCATACACAATTTAATACTGTGGAGTTTTGAGCTATGATTATTTATGAAAATGTCAGAGTTGTTTTTGTATTGGATTCCAACGATTGAAACAAATGTATTTACACCGTCAATGATCTACTTTGTGGATTTTCTGCGGCCAATTTTTAGATTCCAACCACGCCCCCAGCCCCTTAATATATGCATGGGGAATGCAAATTAATTTAAACACTATAAATATGCATGGAAATAAAGCATCTTTGGGGAAAAAATAATGTGCATCCTAAAGCTAGGTTGAAATGATTTTTATACTGTTTAGTTTAATCTCTCCCTTTTAATGGGGCTTATAATAGAGTTGACTGTTTCTGTGGAATGACTTTATAAAGCACTGAAAGAGATCATTTTTGATCAAGTACATAGAAGCACCTTTGGTAGTAGTAGGATGATACCTTTGGTTAGGCTCTAGAATGAAAAACAATGGTCGTCCATGGTATATAGGCTTCTCCAGCAAGGATGAAGTTTATGCATTTTTATTAATCTATAAGGCAGTTACTCGAGGCTTACTGTATTCAGGAGGGGATGTTAATTTTAAATGATGCCATTAAATAATTGAATAAAAACCAAATATTAGCGAACATTAAATAGACTTCATTGATACTGAAAATCAGAATTACATTTTCTAAACAGTCATCAAAATATCAGAGACGATGTTGGTAGGATAGCCTAGCAGTTTGATTCAGATTGAATTCAGGACAGAATTTTCTGGTTCTTTATCAAAAATAACCAGTATAGTTGTTTTAGTTATTTAGGCCCAGTTTAGTCCTTTGTGATCTTTGACAGTATGGAGGAATCAGAGGGTGGGGATGTGGCAAGGATATACCCTTTAGCTGGCACACACACTACCTGTTCAGAATAAAAGGAGGAAACCACAGGAAAGTGAAACAGGGAAAAAAGACTTTTTGTAGAGAGAATGTTTAGCATATGGGTGTGTGAAAGGTGAGGATAAACCAAATTCTTTGGCAACTAATCAGCCAACTTCTCAGAGGGGTCTGAACAGGAAACTTAAACCCAACACACCAGAAGCTAGCACTTTTGAAAGGAGGCTGGCTGATTTAGAGGACTTTCCACGATAGTGGATGCTTCTTTAATTACTGGAGAGATAGTATTCTCTGAAGCTGACACCGACAGAATTCATATTCTTTCTGGAAGTCTCTCTCTTTTTTTTTTAGGTTCAGTTTGTTTATTCAGAGGATATTTTTTTCCCTTTCTCTTTTTGATGGCCTGACATTTATGGATTTCTTTTCTTGTCAGCAATTAGGAGAAAGTCTCAACAGAGTAAGAGAGCCTTGTGACAAAGAGGATGTTTGCTGAAATGTTCCCATGTGAGCAATGGGCTTTGGGCTACATGTTGGAAGGGAAGAAAAACAAGGCTTTTGTTAGTGACTGACCGACAGGCAGGCAGCACAAGTAAAGTTTAACCGAAATCCTTTCATTGATATCGGAAAGTCATAAGCCTGCAGATGACACTGCCACATTCAACTTGCAGTGTGATCTTTAGCTGTATTGCTTGTATCGCAGTGTGTGTGTGTGTGTGTGTGTGTGTGTGTGTGTACAGTGTAAACATTTTATGAACTGCAGTGTCTGATCCATCGGTCTGTCTGGGCAAGAATGTCCCTTGACGCTCAAAAGAACCAGCAATCAGGACAGAATTGGTCAATGCGGCATGTCTAATGGTGGGAAGATATTTGAAGGACTCACTATAGACACAATAGACTCTCTAAATAGCCTCTTTGCACCCTGAGTCTTATTGCAAACAGGTTCATTAAGGAGAGACATTCTGACACACAGCATCACAGTAATGAAAGTAGTTCTGTTTTTCTAATATTGTGTCTTGCCACTTCAGTTATGCTGCTGGTACAAGATTTCCCTTGTGTTGTTGTATATTTCTCCAGAAAAAGAATCAGTCTTCATAGAATATACAATTATTTTGTACAGGAATATATAACTCATACCTAAGATTCTGGCCTGCCTGTTTATGTGCACTAGTGCAAAAATAATTGGCAAACACATCTTCCAAACCCAAAAACCCCCAGCACCTTCAATTTGATGGGCTGGAAGATGCTGAGCTAGAGTTATAATAAACTTTTTTTGAAAATGTCTAGTGTTCAAAATAGATTTGTGATCAATGTAAAAGAAAAAAGAGTATACATTTTCCATATGATTTTTTTTCCTTAGGGTTTTAACCAACACCAGTAGGGTATGGGTTCAAAAGAAAAAAAAGTCAAAACAAGGAATTGCTAAAGCTTTTTCATCCAGTATGCTTTACATATAACCACCATAGGATGACTTAAGCTATTGGATTTTCTGACTGCTAATGTACAGTATGAACAAGGAAAAAAAAGTAATATTGGTTTAAAAGTGGATATGGAAAGTTTAATGTGCTCAAGTGGGAACAGTGGCATATTAAAAAAACACTCATGACACAGATCTAATAATTCACTTGCCCCTGTAGGACTAGGGTATCAGCTCTGATGCCGCCTCCTAGTTTATTTTTATATACGCCCCTGGTCCCTGCTGTATACCCAGTGTATGGGTTCCAGAGAAAAGAGAGAAAATAACCTGCAGGGAAATCAGCTTGGAAACCTTTCATTAAATACACTCTGCTTCCTTTCCCATCGTTCACAAAATCTTTAAGACAGAGAGAAAAGAAAAACCTGTTATCAGCCTGCATGTGTAAAATAGTATATTTGAATACTATCATTTGTTTTAAGATTAAGGACGAGGTTGCAGACATATCAGTTATATTTTATTATTCACTTATGTCTGGTAGGTAATGCTTCAGGGATGTGATTTTTTTCTTATTTCCATTAGCTTTGTTTTTTTTTTTCCATTTGCAACGACCTCACTTTAACTCAAAACTATGCTTGTTAAGACACTTGAGGGAAGGGGAGAGTTGTTTTAAGCCTTGCTGTCTTGTTAAAAAGATGGGGTACAAAGAAAAAATATTGTTTAAAGTTTTCATATCAATTAGAAAGTGACCTCTGTTCAGGGAGAAGTAGAGAAGACGCTAAGCACATTCCTTCAAGGGAAGCGGTATTCACAATAGGAGTGTAATTGTGAACTGTGACACCTTCATCAAGTTGAATGTCCTTTAGAGTGAATCTTTCTCTTGCCATAATAGCTCATATTGCTGTTGGGAGGCCTTTAAATATCTGTAAATGTCTTACCAGTTTTGCTGACTATTCATGCAGGTTATGCTAGGCAAGCCAGCTGTGACATATATTCTGCCTATACTTGTAGCTGTGTCTTGCACGAATATGAATACACACCTTAGAACTAAACCCTAGGTGCCACATACAGTATTTAATGAACTTCCTGAATTACAGACATTAAGAGTTCAGTTTTGATCTCAGATACCTGAGAGCATACAGTTGTACACAGTCTGTTGAAAGATTTATCATTTCAGTTGCCTCTGACATAGTGTGTGCTTAAGATCTTGTTTTAAATATAGAAGGTTATGCACCTATAAATCTCTTCAGAAAAGATCCCTGGGCACTTATTTCACACCTGTTTGACTTTGCAGTATGCACAAGGCAAGCATTGGGTTGAGGAAAGATGTGCCTGGGCAGGAATGATCCATTGTGCATTAGATAAGGTGGTATTACAAGAGAAGGAGGGAAATGGAATGGTGGTAGGGTCACAGTGCTTCCCATAGAAGATGAGACTGGAACCTTGGAAAGCTATGGATAGGTCCTCTTGCTGAATGAACTTTGTAAAGTGTTATAGTAGCTGTGTGATGGTTCATGGTCATTGTGCTTGAACTAAGTGGGGCCAATGAGTAAAACGTATGTGATGCCTTTTAAATTGCTCCAATTTAGTAGTGCTGCCTGTGGACCTCGTGGGCTGTGGATTCTTGATGGTGCAAGGAGTTTTAGAAGAACCATTAATTCAGAGCAGTCAATCAGGAGCGTAGCTATAACAACAGCTAGTCTTTCTTCTCTCCAATCTGCACAATTGCTAAAACAATTTTCCTAAAGTAGGGGTGTGTGTGTGTGTGTGTGTGTGTGTGTGTGTGAGAGAGAGAGAAAGAGAGAGAGAGACAGACAGACAGACAGGGAGAAAGATCATGATACTCCCCTGCTCAGCAATCTTTGGTGGCTCTCCACTACCTCTAGAATAAATACTGACTTTTCAACTTGACATTTAAAGCTATTCACAGAGTGGTGCTAGCTTACCTTTTATTTTTTCATTTTCATTTTTAAATGAATTTATTGTTAGTTTGCAACATTAAGTTCCCACAGGCTTTTGAGTTTTAAATTTTTGTCTCCCCCCTTTTCCTCTCCCTTTCCCAAGAGGGCATGCCATCTGATTTAGGCTCTACATACTAAACATGTTAATTTCATAGTAAATTCATGGTCAACATATTTTCACATTGGTCATGTTGTAAGGAATTCTAACCAATGGAATGAGCCACAAGAAAGAAGAAACAAAACCCAACAAAAAAGAGAGAGCAAACAGTATGCTTCGATCTGCATTCAGACTCCACAATTCTTTCTCTGGATGTAGCTAGAGATTCCACCCTGAGCTTTTTGGAGTTGTCTTAGAACCTTGCATTGCTGAGAAGAGCCAAGCCTGTCAAAGTCAGTCATTGCACAAGGTACCAGCGTACCTTTTTAGACATTTCATAATAATTATCTTCTCATACTTTTCCATTCCAGCAAAACTGTCCAACTTCTTGTTTCCCATCTCCAGTTTCTATGCCTTTACAAAGACTGTGCCCCATGCATAAATGTACTTCCTCCTGCCCCCTCTGCCTCTTAGAATCTTTAGCTTCCTTCAAGGCTCAAGTCTGGTGTCACTTATAATAGATATTGTTAATTCTCCCTCCTTAAAATTATCTCATGTATCCTTACCATGAAAAAAATGACAGTCATCTGTATTTCCATAGTGTTTTAAGGTTTGCAAATCACTTTATCTGCATTACCTAATTTGAACCTCATAGTCATCCAGAGAGGCGGGTGTTAATCATCCACATTTCATAGATGAGGAGCTTGAGGCAGAGAGTTTAAAAGTGACTTGTTCAGGGTGGTAGGACTAGTACGTATTTCAAGTAGGAGTAAGTGCCAAAAGGCTTCTGATTCCAACTTTAACGATGTATTTACCGTGTTTTGTAAGCCTCTTGAAGGCAGGTACCATTTATCCACTGCTCCTAATAGAGATAATAAATCCTTCATGAAATAATAAGTGATTATGATCTAGAAATGTTGTCATCTGAGATTCAACTTTTAGATACCTTTCACAGCCGGCCCTCAAGGAAATGTTCCATGATCCACTCAACCATGCTTATCCTGAGCCGATAGGCTTAAATTCACAATTCTACTTCCCAGTGCTTTGGGGGATTGTTCGTGATCTTTAGAGCCGGGCACGTCTACCAGTTCTAGTTTTCTGTTCTCATGTACTTTCTTTCTAATTTCCTTTCCATTTTAGTTCCTTGACCCATGTCCAGGGCTGCCTTGGTGATAATACATGGAATAAACACTTGGCCTCCAAGCAGCAGATGAGTCTGCTTATGTCTGGAACTCAAGGAAGACTTGGAATTGTCAGACTAGAGGTTAGAGATTAGGGGGAGAAAAGGGCTGATGCGAAATGTGGGGAGGAAAAGGTTGGTTCTCAACATAACTTTATACTGGGGCATGAATTCAGATGTAGATTTGAATATTAAATATCAACTTAATTCCATTTAGTCCAAGTGCCTACTCTTTTTTAAAGTACTAATATGCCTTGCATATTAGTATACTATGTACTGTGCAGTATATACTATATACTGTTAGCATAGTAGTAGGCTAGACTTTGGGAATGGAAAAATTGATGTGAGGTATAGATCTTACAATATAAGGGGGAAAGAGCAATTGCACAAATAATTCTGAAGAGAAGTAAAGGAGAGATCCAGGCAAAATGTTATGAGAAATTTGAGGGAAAGACCATTTTTATTTGAGGGATGTCAAGGTAACTTATGAATTGGATGATAAAGGAAGAGAGGAATTTCAATAGATATGGGATAGAACTTCTCTCCAGCCTCCACTTCCAACTCTGGACCTTTTCTACCATGTTGTAGCATTCTCCTCACTGTGGAAGTTCATACCACTCCTGTCTTTTTCACCCTGAAAATATACTTTGTCCCTGCAGTCCCTTTAGCTAATTGGCTAGTTCCTCCTAGAAAACTTCCATTTTAAGGGCAGCACTCAGGCCTGCCAAGTCCAAAGTCAACGTTTTCTGGAATCCTTTTCTTAACCAGACTTTCTCTGTCCTTATCCATTGTATTCCTTCATTAGAATGTTAAGTTCCTTTAGGGCAGGAACTGTCTTTCTTTTTTTTATATTTCTGTATTTGTGTTCTCAGCCTGTTGTCTGGTACCTGATATGCAGTACTTAATAAATGCTTGTTGACTTGAACTTAATTGGTGATTATGACTAGAGAGTAAGGACCATACATAAGACATGCTATATGGGTAGAAACAGTTATATAGGTAGAAACATGTTATATAGGTAGAAATTTGGCAAATTATTGCCTCTGTGGGATGAGAGAGAGTGGGGAATTAAGGACAGTGCCATTGCAAACCTGGGAGACTGGAAGAAGGCAGCTTTTGACAGGGAAAAGGAGTAGGAATGGAGGCAAATAATGCCGAATTCTTTTTTGGACATGTTGAGTTTGAAATGTCTACAAGACATCCAATGTGAAGTTTTCATAGGCAGTTGGTGATGCAAGACTCAAAGTAAGGGTGAAGACTGAGGCTGGATATGTATGTCATCTGCATACAGATGATCATGGGACCTAATGAGGCCACTGGGAGAGATAGCGTAGAGATAGTATGGGGCTAGTCATAGAACAGATCCTTGGGGAAACCCCTACATTTAAGAGGCCATGATCCGGATTATGACAGGAAAGGAGACTGAGAAGGAAGTAGTCAGAATAGGCAGGAAGAGAACCAGAGAAAGTAGTCATGAAAACCCCAGACAGGAAAGAGTCTTGAGGAGGAGTGGTCAGCAGTGTCAGATACGCCTGACAGGTTGAGGAAGAAGGATTGAGAAAAATCCCTCGTATTTGACAATCAAGAGAGCCTTGGTAATTGGAGAGAACTCCTTCAGGTGAACGCTGATTTTGGAAACCAGACTGCAAAGAGTCCAGAAGACAAAGCCCAGGGAATGACAAGACAACTTTTTCTAAGAGTTTCCAAGTATTCTACTTGGCATTTTGTTTTCTGTCTCTTTTCCTTTATGTCAGATTGTCAGCTTTTCTTGTGAGCTTTCTACCTCAGTCCCAACCTAAATTCTTCTCCTCTTTATCTGCCCAAATGATGTCACCAAAAACTTTCTGTGCCCTAAAACTTTATTTTTATCTTAAGTAAATGGTCCTCCCAGCATGGTCCACTCTTCTGTGTTTTCTCAGGGATTTAGATACCTTCATTTCTTTTCCTTAGAATGGTTGAGTACTTGAGACTTCATTCTACTATTTCCATTTGATCACATTCCCCTTCAGTTTAGTTCAGTTTTCTCTTATTAAATATCTACTATAAGCAGGGTCTTATATTTGGCTAAGGTTTTACAAAAGACAAAAATGAATCAATTCCTGCCCTCAATTTAGTCTTTGGGGTGCTGGTAACTTGGTTGGACTACACGAACACAGAGAATTTCCGTGGCTGATGGTCACTTTTCAAACCCAAGTCTTATAACTTCATATCTAGTTCATTTGGAAACTTTTATTTATTAATGTTTTCCTTTTGAATAATCAATTGAGATTTAATTTTTCCTCCCAAGCACTGATCTAGTCTACTGCTAACCTTTGCATGTAGTAGGTACTTCATAAATATCTGTTGAATTAAATTAAAGCAAATTAACTTTTCTAACATTCCCGTTATTCCATTCCCCTGCTTTTTTTTCACAGCTCTCAGATACGTCCTGCAAACATTAGTATCTCTTTTAGAAAGAAGGAAATTGAAGCTGTAGAGAGGTTTCACTAGTTCAGTCATTTTTAATTGTGTTTGACTCTTCATGACCCCATTTGGGGTTTTCTTGACAAAGATTCTAGAGTGGTTTGCCATTTCCTTCTCTGGCTCATTTTGCAGATGAGGAAACCAAGGCAGACAAGCTTAAGTGACTTGTGCAGTGTCACACAACTAGTATGTGAGGCTGGATTTGAACCTTAGAAAATGAGTTTTCCTGACTCCAGTCCTGGCCCTCTACCACTGTACCACCTAGCTATCCCTTGCCAGTGGTTCCATTGCTTCTAAGTGCCACAGTCAAGCCTGGACTGCTGGTCCTCTGACTGGAAGACCATGATTCTTTTTTGGGGGTGTAGGTGGGGGCTAACATGAGCTGACATTGTGCCAGTCTATGCTAGGGATACCAAAAAATCTAGGGATACCAAAAAATTTATCCTGGTGTCACTTACCCTCAAGGAACTCACATCTTATTTAGGGAAAACAGTCCCATAAAATATAGCTGCAAATACCCGGTGGTGTATGGTGTGTAAACAGACAAGAATTGCCACAGTGTCACTTTGGATGAGTGCCATGTTCATTAGTTGCCCATCATTTCTTGCTGTTTTGCTTCATTTGGAAAATACCAAGAGTAATAAATGATCTGAGTTGAATTCTCAGCTCTGCCACCACTTGGGTGACCTGAGACAAGTATCTTACATCTCTGGCTTTCAATTTCTTCTTCTAAAAGGTCTCCTCCAGATCTAAATATGTGATCTTAAGAGGAAGAGGAAGAACATGGAAACTCACTATCATGTATGCTACAACCTTAACAGTGAGAATTAGAACTTGAGTCGTCAACTTGAGAATAGGGACAACTTTTTCCCTGCTCTCTTTAGGTTGTACTTCATTTAGGGTACACCTAATTTTAAAAACTACTAATGACAACAGAAAATGTAAAGAATGGAAGAAAATGAAACCTTCAAAACAATCCTAATTGCATGAAGAAAAAACCCTGAATATACACAAGAAGTCAGTTTAGATGGAGCAGCGCAGGATATTTGAGTATATGAAAGCTCATAGGAGCAGCTAGTGTACTCTTGGCCAACAAGAGTCCTCTTTGTACAGATGCCTTAAAGAAGGTATGAATAAGACTTCAGTAAAAACCTGAAAAGGGACTTTACTGTAAGAAAACAGACCTGGACAATAGGAATTAAGTATGCATGCTGCAAAATATAGAAATACATGCAAATTTGTCCTGTAAACTCTATGCATCAATGCTAAGGAAACTCTGCTTTTCACTAGACTGGTCCACTACTTTTCTGGTTCTTCATTGCCAGTCTTCTATGCCACTTTACACTGGTATACTTGTCCTTGTTAGAAAAAGACTATTTACTTATACTATGTGTCTTTCTGTTGCCTTTTGAGTGACTTGTTATTCTGATACCTCAAGATCATGATAGACTATGATTTATAGCCAGAGGCAGAATTCTATCTTAACACATGGTTTTACTTGGAAGATGATGGACAGATGCCACAGTTTCTTAATCTCAACTAATGATTGAGGAGTAGTGGACCTAGAGTTTAGGGGACCTTGGGTTTTTGGATTCTGACTCTGTGTTTACTATCTGTGTGACAGGGATCCTCTGTGGAGATTACTTTCTTGATCTGAAAAATGAAAGGGTTCATTTTGATGACCTCTCAGGTCCCTTCTACCTCTAAGTATATGATCTTACTTACAAAAGGAAATGGACTTGCAGTAGGAGAGAATTTCCCATGCTCAGCAGAGTGTCTTGTTTATGAGTAGAAGGTGCGATCATTTATTAAGTTATCTACTATGTGCACCAGACACTGTTAGGTTGTAGGCGGGCAAAGATAAAAATTAAACAATCCCTGTCCTCAAAGAGTTCATGTTCTATTGGAGGAGACATGTACATGTATAAAAGAAGTTATATACAAGATACATACAAGGAAATTTGGTGGGAGAGGATATTAGTAGCTAGATACACATGTAAAATGATAGTTACCTTAATGACTGAATAAATAAATGAACTTCAGTTAGAGACAGGAAAAATATTGCTGACATCTCTGGATTGATTCATTTCCAGAAGTTGGGGAATCTTCTTTGTATATCAAAGACTATCAGGTCTTAAATGATTTGTTTACCTGCTTCCTACCTTCCTTATTACTGTTCTGGGCAACAGCATCTTCCCAGTCCCTCATGCTTAGACCCTATGAATCATCTTAGATTCCTCACTGCCTCTCACCCCACATGTCCAAATCTCTTGTCAAGAATTTCTCGTTTGCGACATCTTTTGACTATGCCCCCTTTACTTTAAAGTCCCCTCATCATCTCATGCCTGGACCGTTGCAATGCTGTTAGTGGGTTAGCCTGCCTCAAGTGTCTCTCCACTCTAGTCTATTTAGCCACTAAAGTGCTTTTCCCAAATTTTGAGTCTGATCATGTCACAACCTACTTCTCTCCTCCCAGTCCCCCTTAATATAAGATTCCTGTCACTTCAAGGATCAAATACGAAATTCTCTGCTTGACCTTCAAAGCCTTTGATAACCTGGCTGCCTCCTATTTTCCTAGTTTTCTTATATCTTACACCCCAACATGTATTATTTGATCCAGTGACACTGGCCTCCTGGCTCCTCTATGAACAAGGCACTTTCATACAACTCTGGGCATTTTCTCTGACTATTCCCATGCTTAGAATGTTCTCCCTCCTCCCATTTGACCATTGAATTGACCGAATTGGCTTCCTCTAAGTCCCGCCTTTTATAGGAAACTTTCCCTTAGCCTCTTAATTCTAGTGCTTTGTCTCTGTCAGTGATTCCCTATTGATCCTTCATATAGTGTGCTCTGGATGTATTTGTTTGCGTGTTATCTCACACTTTAGATTGTAAACTCCTTGAGAAGAGGGAATATCTTTTGCTTCTTGTATCTCCAATGCTTAACATAGTTCCTGTCACATGGTAGATGCTTAATAAATGTTTATTAATTGATCGAGTTACCTGGACCTCTCCTGAAGGTAGGACAATGAAACAGACCAGAGAATATGCTTTCCAGCTTAAGATTCATTCACAGGTTTTCAGATTTTGTGAGAGGCTCTTGAGCAGCTGCAGACATCCTACATTCTCAAAGCTGCACAGTGAGGATTTCCCCCGTAAGTTGAAAGAGATTAACCTCAATTAAAGGAAATATTGATGGATAATTATGAAGATAAATATGATATATCACACAGGAAAAAATGACATTAAAAGAACATTAAGGTTGCAATAGAAATCACTAAAGATGGGGAAATTCACAGTAAAGGTTGAAATGTGATACCGTTTACATTTCTGCTGATGTATAGATAGAACAGGGCACTTTCAGAAATTAGTTAAAAGGATGCCCCATTGTATTTGTAGGAAAATTGCTATTTCTTTCACAATATTTATTCTCAGTTTTAAATGTAGGATTTTAGCTATTCAGTTCTAATTAAGGTACACTTTCTAATGCTAATTATAGGAAGTGTAAAATGCACCTGATCACCAGTCATGAGGCTTGGATTTGGATTCCATCTTTGACATTTATTAGCTGGGCAAGTGGTTCGTGTTCCTTAAGTCTTAGTTTCCCCCATCTGCAAAATGAGACCAGTAATAGTTACTCTATCAGTCTCCTGTAATGAAACCAGAGGCTTCTTGTGGGAAGGGATTATTTTCATTCATTGTCTTGATATCCCTACCACCTCATACAATGCGTGCACACACAGTAGGTCTTAATAAATGCTTGTTGAATGATTGATTAAACTTGACATATAGACATAAAATTAATTTTGGGATTATAAACCTTGGGGAAAAAGATGCCTTTAAGTTAGAGGATTTTTAAAATCCTTATTTCCTCCAATGTATGTTTTCTGACTGTATGTAATTAAAATATAATCCTGAGATCTGTGGGTATATGAGAAGGATGTTTTCCCTTAGTGATAACACCCTCTACCTGTGCAGAGAAGATCCTGTCCCATCCATGATTTAAGAGATAAATCCAGACTTCTGAGGCAATTTATGTGGTTTAGTGACTTACCCACAGTCACTCCACTAGTGGGATTTGAGCTCAGTTACTCTCAAATGCAATTCTAACTGTTCAATATACTTAACTAATCCCGGGGCATATTTCAATTTCCAATGTTCCAAGGCTAACTTTTAAAGAGACTGGATTTTATTTGATTTAATTAGTTAGGGCAGTATCAGTCCATACAGAAAGAAAGCAAAATATGAATTTTACATCATCATTTCACTGTAAATTTAGGGATGAATTTGCTGGGTATTTATTTGTTCAGGGAAAAAAATGGCAAAGACTTGTTTCCTTCTCTAGCTTTCTGAATTTATAGATTGTGTGTGGGAATGGATTCTGACATTTCCTTGGTGAGATTTAAAGCAATATATCAGTGCCATTTAAACAGATTTCTATCTAATTGAGAGAATTGTGCCTCTCTTGATTTCTGGGGAAACCCAGTAAAGTGGGGGGAAACCCCAGAATACCTCTGATGTTCTTTCTTTTTTAAAGTCTTTATAAAACAAGCTAAGACTTGACTTTAAACTGAAGAGAAGTGTTTATCATCCAGATATAAATTCCTGAAAATAGGAACTTGTAATGGAAGCATTAACCCAACCTTGACTATGCTGTGCTGGGAGGGAGTATGGCTATAATAAATATTTCTATGGGCTTTGGCAACAGAAAAGAGGAGATATATAAAAACTAGTCTAGAGAGCATGGAAATGGGAAGGCTGGCTAACTTTGCTTTTGTGCGTTTAATACCACCTTGCATAATGTTCCATTAATAAAGTAGCATATGAAGTTAAAAAAATTGCTCATCTTATTCACTCTGTTAGAAGAAGGAAGTATGATATTCCATTACTTGAGAATACATCCAATAGTCTGCTGTTTTTGCAACATGGAAGAGTACTACTGTGAAAGGGTCCTCAAAATCCATGTTAATGAAATGAGTGTGCCAGTGACATTTGCAGTATATTGACCAGTATAGTATTAATTTGAGCATGTTCCAGAGATACTCACAATTGCTTGTCACTGACTTCCAGGTTACATGTCCTCTCAGATAAGTATGTTTTTATTTTAGGCTGATTAAAAAAAAAAAGTTTAGAAGGCCAAAAGTTTAGAGCAATTTAATTGAAAATAAAAATGGAATTTAGGCCTCTTTATTCGAGTAGATCCACTGGAAAACCATGTATAGGCTTTGTGTCCTAGAGCAGAAAAATAAAATCTGTAAGCCCTTTGGAGTTTTAAATGTAATATAAATGTCGTGCATCATCATAACAAGTATGCAAACATGTTCTAAAACACTATGTTGTATGGAAGCAATTACTGGCAGAGAATGAGCTATACACCCTAAGAATGGGCTGAGGCCAACAAAATGAAGCTTTCTAAACAGAATTACTTTTGTGTGGGTGGGAAAAGAGCAGGGTTAACTTTACCTAGGAACCAATCCCAATTCTTATTTTAATTCTGATCACACACTTAGTAACTCAAATAAATAAGTAATAAAGGAAGCTCATGTTAGCATGAGACTTTTTTTTCTTTTCTGTTGCAGTCTTCCAATGGAAGTCCTTTAGTTTTATCATAGACCTGGTAGAAAGGAGTGACACACGTAGGTAGGAACAAGACCTATTGACTTAGTGATGTTTTCTTTCAGTCCTGGTCAATCATCCACCGGCTTTTGTTGTTTTTTTTTTGGTGGGGAGAGGGTCATGAAGCAGTTGTCTTTATTCAATAGAATTTACTAATACCAGAGATTTTGCCTAGTTTGTGATAATGAACTTTTATATTTATACGTAGGCCTTTGTCAGTCTTGGAGGTATTTATTGATATAGGTGAGTTGTTTTTTTGTGTGTCAGGTATCTCTTTGATGGTCTGGTGAAGCCTAGGGATCTCTTCTCAGAATAATGTTTTTAAGTACATAAAGTAATAATAAAATTCATTTATCAAAATATTTTTAGAAATCTCAGGTTAAGAGTCCTTGGCATAAGCCTATACTATATTATACTATACTGGACTATACTGTACCATATGATACTATACCGTATGGAAACGTTAGTTTTTGGCATAAAGTGGAAATAAAGCCTTCCTCTGTACTGTGCATTCTCCAGCTTTCTAGGAAGTACTCCAATGATATGTACCATTGACTACCCGCTTCTGTCCCCAAACATTGGCTGCTGGCTTCATTTCCTCCTCTTTTTTTTCCTCAGTTTGGATCTATCCTCCATATATTCAACCTTAATTAGATAAAGTTCACCTAGTTTTAGGCTCATATTTTCCTCATAAGCCTAGAAGCCTTTAAAATGACAGAGGAACCTGGTTATAGATAAGTTGGCTACTGGAAGAAATGAAAGCTGAACCTTTATGTCATTAGGTAGAGAACTTTCTCCAAAGCTCATTTTATAGGATATTCATAGTAAAAGAACCATTTATGTGGCAATTTTATGTATTGAGGATCCATTTTCTGTAGAAGGTAAATAGCCGCTCTCTTGTATGAGCTTAGCATGATATTGATGAGTGAGGCTTCATCAAATCACTTTATCTTTCTATTTTGTAACCTGGAGGTAGGAAGATTGCTTTCTTCTCTCACAAGGATGTTTCAATCCATTAAGGTCTTTTAAGTACTCTAGGTAAGGTGTAAAACACTAGATGTAAATGATATCATCATCATCACCAACACTTCCAGTGAAGTTGGAAATTGAATTGTTTTGAAGATGATGATGAATATTCAAGTCTAGATGTCTTATAAGTATGTTTCATAGAATTACAACACTGCAGTAGAAATTATGAGATTATATGGCCCAACCCCCTGCTCCACAGACTATTCTTTCCTTTATCTTCAAATAACTTATCTCTAATGAGAAAAGGAAGACAAAAGTAAAATAACTCAAAATTTTGTTTGAAGGAAAATTAGATTTTTTTGTCTATTTCTAGTTTTTGTACGCATGTCTGCGTGCGTGTGTGCGTGCGTGCGTGTATGTTGATTTGTTGCTAATGGTATACTTCTTGAGAATGCATATTCTTTGGAGAACCCAGACAATGTTTTCAGATTAACTTTATTATCTAGTACAGTGGCAAGCATATCCAGGAGCTGAGGAAGTCATGGTGGCATTCAATTACATTATCACCTCCAGCTTTCATTTTCTTTCCTTTTGAAATATTGGAGATCTAGGGGGGAAATGATGCTTTGAACTTGATCTTTGGACATTCATTAAAGACATTGTGTAAAGTCATACCATTTCTTCCAAGATTCCCTCCCTCTAGATTCTTTGTTCCAATCTATCCATCCCTGCTCTCAGAACATTAATGTGGAAGGAGATCCTCATTCAAAGTCTCTAATGGCCCTGTTTCTTGCTAGATCTGAGAGAAGAAAAGATAAAAATGCTTTACTCAACCCTGTTGGAGTGTAGATTTGGAGTTTGGAGGGATCTTGGAAATACTGTTGACTCTCCTTATTTTACAGATGAGGAAACTGAGGCCCAGAGAGATTAAATAACTTGTCTAAGGTTGGAGACAAGTGCTAAAGTATAGTTCTAGGAACCTGTAGCCTTGAGGCCACGTGTGGCCTTTTATTAAGGGGATTTGTTCTATGAAATTTGGATTCAGTCAAAGGGCTGCACATGAGGACCTAGAGGGCCATATGTGGCTATGAGGCTACAGGTTCCCTACTCCTGTTCTAGGATTTCATCCATATCCTTCTGACAGTGACTTAATGTATTTTCTGCCAGCCACACTGACTAACTAGTTTGGCCTATGGAGCACAAAATTTGACTTTTTGCCTTCTATTTCTAAAGAGGTAGGTAGACTCATAGCAGAAAAGAGCTGGAAAGGACCTTAGAATAGAGAGTATTAGAGTTGGAAGGGATCTTGAAAGTCATTTAGCCTAACCCTCTCATTTTACTGATGTAAGTTATTACAGATGAGGAAAAGAAGGTCCAGAAAAGGGAAGGAGCTTGTTCATTGTGATTGTCACCAAATAAGCAACTGCTTTTGAGTTGATGAATTGGTGGTTACTCTTGGCTAACCATAGTTATTAAAGGTTGATTCGGAATTTTGATATCTTTTGTCTCAGTGTAAATATTTTTCATTTTAGTATTATGGGACACTGGAGAAGATCTCATTACTTTTCATTATTATTTTAAAATATATTTTATACGTTTAAACGTTTATATAAATATATCCACATAAATATAACAATTATTTAAAATATAGTATATATTAATGATCTAATTAATAACATAGATATTATAAAACATAAATGTTTTATAATATTTATGCTATAAAAATTTTATAATTTCAAATACATTAAGTAGGACTTCACAAAATATTTTGAATCTAATTATCACATGCATTACCCAGCCATATTTTAATTTTAAGAAATTAGTTCTGTGTTCATATGCATCTTAGTACTCTATTTACTTTTCCTATTTACAGAGCCCTCAGTAAATTTTTGTGTTTTCCATTCAAAATAAGCTAATGAATGTTAGACTAATAATCATCTCTGATATGAACTGGTGATATCAAAAATATTATATCAATCATCATTCAGAGACTTTTATGAAAGAATATCTTAGCTCATGCATAGATGTATTATAGTAGCAAAAAGATTGTGTTATTAGTTTCTGGGTTCAGAGCACAGCTAATGGTATTAACTACATCTGTGACCTTAGACAAGTCACTTCACCCAAGGGGCTTAAGTTCCTCCATCTATAAATTGAGCGTGTTGTACTAGATGATTCCTAAAGTTCTTTCTAATTATAAATTCGTTTAAGTTTTATATTTAATAAGTGATTTCAAAGAAGATACATGAAGAAATAGAAGGAATTAGAATTCTACATTGCAATAAAGAGAGAGTTACAGTAAATAAGGGCCACTAATGAACACTGGAGTGGGAGTTGAGAGATCTGAGTTCTGGTCTCTGTCACTACTACTACTGCCACCACTGCCACCACTAGTACCACCACCACCACCTCCACCACCACCACTCATTGCTGACACCACCACAAGCAAGTAATATTTGTATAGCACTTTAAGGTTTACAAAGTACAGTAGAAATATTGTCTTATTTTATGCTTCACAATAACTCTGGGAGGGAGGTGATATTATTATGTACATTTTACAGTAGAGCAAATGGAGGCAGACAGGATAAATGACATACTTAGGGTCACACAGTTAGTTAAGTGCCTAAAGTAGGATTTGAACTCAAGTTGTCATAACTTCAGGTGTTCCCCATTCTATCTACTGTACCACCTAGGTGGCTGTCGCTAATCAACTGTTTGAGCAAGTCACTCAAAACTTCTCTCTGCCTCAGTTTACCTCAAGTATAAAATGAGGCAGGTAGATGAGATGATATAAAAGTTCCGAATCATGTTCTTCTTTAAAATACTATATGCAAAATAATTTTTTTTTGTTCTACCCTGTATTGTTCCACAACCATATGAGCAGACAGGGATGATGATACAATAATTTTTTGTATTAGCTTAATTTCACCATTAGGGATTAAAAAACACACATAAAAAGGAAAAATACTGAAATTTCCTAAAACAACTAATGCTGGATGAATCAAGACTTATTGTAAACCCTGAGGTCTTTTTTTGTTTTACCTTTCAGACCTGTTTACCAGTCTTAAAGTAAAACCATGGGCTAATGTGAATTTTATTGACTTTTTAGAGCTGCCTTAGAGTTTCGTTCTGCCCTTTCTTTTGTGTTTGTGGAGACACTGAAGCCAAGTTATTCTTGTTACTGTCTTTTCCCCTGGTGAGCATTCTAATCAGGGGCTTAGCAGACTTCAGGCATCTGTACCCACTTTCCCATTTCAGCCACTTCCCCTTCTAGCAGGGTTGGGGAATGGTGTTGGTTGGGAGTACATTTAGAGATATATATAAGGCAATTTCAAATGGCTTCTCTTTTTCTGTCTCTTTTGCAGAGATGTGGCTCATGGGTAGTCCTAAATTAACTTATTCTGTCATTATTTCCTTCCTTCTGTTACACCTTTGGCTGATCCAAGTCAGCTCTCTCTGCTTCATACAGTTACTCTTGGGAGGAGGTACCTCAGTGACTTCAACCACAACCAACACTCAGTGGATGCCCTCTACCTTGCTTGGGCAATCACTTAGCTTTCTATGTACTCCAGACAAGTCGCTCAGAACATTTTAAGAGAGTGAGTCTCAGAGCTTTAGAGTGAGTACTCCTTGGCACTATGGGTTTGTTCTGAACTTCAGTTGCTACTACATAAAATGAAGCAGAGGTGTTTATACTAATTGTTTGGTTTGATTGAATAGAGGCCTAAGAAAAAGAAAGACTTTCAGAGTTTTAAGATTACTTAGAGATGATATAGTTCAGTGCTTTAAATGAATTTGAAAAACATTTTTAAAAAGGATGCACTTTGTTTGAAAGGGAAGTCTCCCAATAAACAACTCAAAATCCCTCTACAACACACATTTCTCAAATTAATTAAGCAAAATCTTGACTAATAGTATGGCATCAGCCATTTTCCCATTTACTAATAATGAAAAATTAAAACAGCTTACATGTAAATTTAAGGTTTGCAAAGTGCTTTTACAAATAATTTCTTTGGATTTTTGTAGTGATCTTATAACAAAAGGTTCCACTTTACAGATGACAAAACTGTGTCTCAAATGAAGTGACTTGTCCAAAGTTGTCACAAAATATTTGATGTCAGTTTTGAACTCAAGTCTTTTTGATGCCAAATCTAGTCAGCTAATTCTTTAGTCATACAGGTATACTTATATTCTTAAGTGCCTAGAAATTTAAATATAAAAATCTCTAAGATTTTCCCCAGTATATAAGTAACAGAATATATTCATTATGGTCACAAAAGTAGGAACAGCTGAGATGGATGGAAAGTAATGTCCTGCAGACAGAGTATGCTTTGGTGAGTATAAACTAAAAAGCCAACAGAGCAAGGTTTGATTGTAAGAAAAGACGAGATCAGCTGGACTTCGGAACCCTCTTTGGTCATTAAGTTCCATCAAAAAGTATTTAGCATGTAGCTGTTTTGTGCTTGGCCCAGGAGAAGGTTTGAAAATGAATAAGAAAAGTGCTTACTCTCTAGGGATTTACAGTCTAGACCTCCTCAAGTGAAAGGTGTATCCTTACACTCTCCTACCCTACTCACCAGCCTCTCAGTTATGGAAACGTAGTTTAAACCATAGTCTACCTCCTTCCTCCCTTACCATATATTGCCTGTCTAGGCAATAATGGCAAAAAACAAATTCAGAAATAAAATTTCCTAGTTCTGGTTCCCTTAACTACCTTTTTGAGTTTGATGTAGAGGAAAAAACATCAGATTTGGATTGGGGATGGGGTGAGGAGGAGATTAGATTTGAATTATGACTCTAGTTGTGTGACCATGAGCAAGTCATTTATTCTTTTTCTACTCAAGATTCCTCATTTGTAAAATGTGGGTAATTTTTGTACTACCTACTTTGAAGGATTGTTGTGAGAAAATACTTCATAAACCGTAAAATGCTATATATGGAAATGTGAGTTTCATGGAAGGATGGGCAAGTAACTGAGTATGAATATAAAAGCATGGTAAGGTTGGTTAACAATAGTATTATCAGCAGCAGTAAATGTCAGAATGCATTGAAGATGATGAGTAATGCTAAGGACAACAGACTTTTTTTTTCTAAAAAAGCTGTTATTTGGGAAAAGAGGAGAATCAAAGAAGTGATAAAAGTGCTATTGAGGAGGGATGGTAGGAGAGAAAAAGGACAATAGAGATAAGGCAAAATTACAGAATTCTTTCCTTGGGTAGGAAAAGCAAGGACAACAATAGATGATATTTTATAGAATGAAAGAAGGAAACAAGCATTTACCAAGCCATTTTGCTAAAAAGCAAGATAGTTCCTGATCTCTTGCTTATATTCTTGTCAGGAAGGCAAAATGTGTTAGGGAGGGGTGGTGGTTTAATCTGGGAAGTCATGGGGATACTGAGCCATAGAGTACCTGATTGATGTGCCTTTTTTCAAAAATGGTAATGTTAATTTGATTTCCTCCCAAGAGCAAGTATAGGGGCAGCATCATGGCAAGAAAGTGGCCAGAATGCAATATGGTAGGTTGGGCCAGCTAAATAAAGCATCATAGGATTACAATTTTAGACCTGGAAGGGACCTTAATAGTCATCTGTCAAGATTTATGTGGCATTGAACAATTCACCTCATTTCTTTGAGCCTTAAGAGTTTCCTTTCTGTAAAGTGAGACGTTTAGATTAGATGGTCTCCAAGCTCTCTTCTAGTTCTAAATCATGATCCTGTAGGCTAGTCCAACTGGATCACTTTATGCATCAGGAGGTCCAGAGGGTTTTACAAATTAATGAATGAAGAAGCATTTAATAGGGCAGCTAGATGGTGCAGTAGATAGAGTAACTGGGCTTGGGATCAGGAAGATTCATCTTGAGTTCAAATCTGGTCTCAGATATTTACTCGATGTGTGACCTTAGGCAAGTCACTCAATTAAAATGAACTGGAGAAGGAAATGGCAAACCACTCAAGTACCTTTGCCAAGAAAACTCCCAAAATGGGGTCATGAAGAGGGAGGCAGGACTACAAAATGACTGAACAACATCAAGTATGTCAATCACTGTTCTAAGTGCTAGGAATACAAACAGGAAAGTCAAGAAAGTCTTTCCTCTCTGGGAGCTCAGATTATAACAGGAGAGATAACACGTAGAACATTTGGCTGCCCTTGATGAATTCAAGTCAGCAGACCCATGTGAACTAGATCCTAAGGTAGCACTTTATTCATGTACCATGGCTTCTTTAGCCATTCCCTAATCATTAAGCACTTACTTTATTTCCAGTATGAGATGAAATATAATAAGGATAAATGGAAGGCCTTACATATAAGTTCAAAATAATGTAGAAAATAATTCGGAAATTCAAAATTAGAAAACAACTGAAGCTCAGTATGAACTAGAAGTATAAGATTATAAAGTTGATAGTCCCACTTTATACTGTCCTGATAAGACCATTTTACATTATTATGTTTAGTTCTGGGTGTCATGTTTTGCTCCAAAGTGGGCTTCTAGCCTCTGCCATATGAGGACTAGGTTGAAGAACTTGGGGATGGTTAGCTTGAAGACGGGGCAACTGAAGGTGAACAGGACAACTGTCTTCAAGCATCCAAGAGGCTGGAGTAGGAAGATTTGTTTTTCTTGACCTCAGAGAGCAGAACTAGAAATAATAGGTGCGTATTTTGGAGAAATGGACTTCAACTTGATATGAAGAGAAATTTCCTAACAATTAGAGCTGCATTTGCTTCCTGTAGGGGTCGTGGGCTCCTTTTCAGTTGAGGTCTTCAAGCAAAGGCTGCTTGGTCGATGACTACTTGCCTGGTATTTTTAGAAAAGATTTTTGTTCAAGTGCAGGTTAGATAACAATGGAAGTTCTGAAGTGTCTTCCAGCTGTTTCTGTTGTTGAATCCACGGCAACTAAGTGGTGCAGTGGATAGAGCACTGTAGGAGTGAGGAGGACCTGAGTTCAAATCTCACCTCAGACACTTGACACTCACTAGCTGTGTGACCTTGGGCAAGTCACTTAAACCCAACTGCCTCATCCTGGGTCATCTCCAGTCATCCTGATGAATATCTGGTCACTGGATTCAGATGGCTCTGGAGGAGAAGTGAGGCAGGTGACTTGCACAGCCCTCCCTCACTCAAAACAAAGTCAAGTGCAAGTCATGTCATTATTTCTCTGATGGCATGGTCTTCTTCTGCAATGAAGGATGAACACATGCACATTGTTAATGGATAAATTCCTTGATGGCAGTCAGGAATCGTAACTTGCTGTGTAGTAGAGGATACCAATAATCAGAAAATGTAATGAAACGTATCAAGACAAAAAATAAAAACATTTCAAAAATAATTTTAACAAAGTGCATGCATAGAGGTTTCATACCAGAGGGTGGGGGTCACTTACAAGTCAACAACAGATCATGCCTCACTTCGGTTTTGTGTATAATGTTAACTTGTAAATCACTTTTAAAATGCTTACTTTGAGATTTCATTCAGTGGTACATTTCATTGAGTGTAACAGTTGGGCATTTAACATGTGCATAAGTAATGAGCACATGGGAGAGGCTTAGTGGTTAGCTTTTTTTATGTATGTATTAATATATGTGAGCAGTCACATAAATTGTAAAATCAAGCGATAGGGCACCCACTTTTCTGTTTGTCCTCATGCTCCAAGTGTACATTCTGAGATTGTTTTTAGAAGTGTCCCCCTTCATTCTTTCTCCCTTCCCTTGTACTGCTCAGACTGTTTCATGCTCTCCTGCGTCTTCTCTTGTGCTGTTTCTTTTTCGCTCACTGTGTGTTATATCACTCTTCTGCACACGACTGTTCTTTTGTGTGGGTGCCCTCTCATACAGCCTCACTCTCTCTTTCTGAACTTTGGATTGTTTGGAAATGTTTTCAGTTGTTTCCACACATAACTTGTAGATGTTTATTCCCATTCACAGAGTTAGGGATCTTTTTGCTGCTTTATTTATTTTGTCTGGAACATACCAGGTTCTGCAGCCATAGCACAGATGCTCTGCTGCCTGCTAAGGAGCAATGGTTATGCAAAGAATGGCTTTGCATAGAGATGAATCCCAGTAGACTCAACAAACTTATTATGCACCTACTATCTGCATAGTATTCTGCAAATGCTGTGGATGTTAGGGTAGATATGACACAGTCTTTACTCCCAATGAGTTTACAGTCTAATGGAGTGGAGGGGAATATGAAATATATGCAAATTACTGTGAAGTAGAATGTCCCTGGGCCCAAGAGAGATCCAAAGGTCTTTCTGAAAGAAAGTTTGAGGAAAGAAAAACTATTTCTGTTTGGTAGGATCAGGGAATGCTTCATGAAGGAAGTGACATATAAGCTTTTCTTGAAGGGATAGAAGCATTTAAATGTCAGGGCTGTGGAATGCATTCATTTCAGACATGAAGATTGGCTTGTACTGTTACTCAGAGGTGGGATGGTGCAACAAAAAATCAAACTGGAATAAAGAATTCACAAAGGGGAATGGCCTGATAATTACTTGGAAGTGTAGGGTGGAGTCATATTTTGTCATACATCATAACAGGTACTAGAGAGCTCCCGAAGGTTATTGAGAGGAAAGTACCGTGGCCAGATTGTTGGTACATTAGGGGGAATATTATGGTAACAGACTAAAGAATGGATGAGACCTGAAAGACCATTACAAGGGGAGAAGCTATTATAAACCTTGGAGGGAGAGTTGAAGGTGCGAATTAGACTGATGACAGTGTGAATGCAGGGAAGAGGGAAGAGTCAAAGTTGACTTTTAGTTTTAGAGCCTTGGTGATTGGTAGGAAGAAAGAATGATGATATCAGCAATTAAAATAGGGAAATGGGAGGAAGGGTAGAGTATTTTTGGGGGGAGGGAGTGGGTTGGTAAGAAATGGAATAAGATTAGCTTGGGACATGTTGAGTTTGTGGTACTGGAGATACCTACCCTTATAGATATCACCTCCCCTCCTTCCCCCCCAAAAAAGGCAGATGGAAATGTGAGCAGGCAGTTGAAAATTGTGGGACTGGAGCTCCTTGAAGGATGCAAGGCAGAGAGAGATGTAGGTTGTGGAGTCATTTGTATGGAGGTGCTGATTGAAACCATTGACAAAGGAGAGAGTAAAGGTGATGTGTGAGTGAACTCCCTCCCAGTTTTGAAATACCATGTGCTCATTAGGGCCAGTGGGTTTTACCTGAACTATCAGGTAGATGGCGTTTATCACAAGGTTGGAATTGTAATTTCCACATGTGAATGAAGACAAAATTGAGAAGAACCGTAATCTCATCTCCCTTCCCCTATCTAGTACATTTAAGTTAGACATAAATACATTCTCCTTCCTCTTACATAACTGTTCAGATCCATTCCCTGTCTTCATTGGTGGAGTAAGACAAGCTTGAGCATGGGCAAAAGCTATTGTTTACTGTAATTGGGCATGTAATATGTTAAACTTTTTCATTTTTTTGGGTTATTGTTGGATATTTCATTTTTACAAGTGTGTGCCTTCTGGTTCGTTCTTCAGCCCTCTTCTTTCTGTGTATGGTGTTGAGTTCACACTGCTCTATCAGGAGGATGGCAGACATGATTTATTTCAGGCCACTTTTAGTCCTCACAGGTTTTTCATCTGATATATTTACCCACCTGGGGTAATGGAAATAGAAGGGAAGGCTGAGGCAACTTTTAAATAAAATTACATAATATTTTATGAAGAACAAGGGATATTGACTGTAAATATCCAAAATAGGAAACCCACAATAATCCTTGTCAACAAATAACAAACTATCCATATGTTGTAGGTTCATGATTTTAACGGGTTTATGTCAGTTGGTTTTTCAGTTGTGAAGGTGTTGGTTAATAACTTACCTCTCCCAGGAGGCTAAAGAAGTAATCACACAATGTAAGGGGGAGGTTCTGGGGCCTGTCACCTTACTGCTGGGCTTGACAATAGCCATGTGCCATTGGTCAGGACATCGACCCTGCATTTTGGGCCTTCTGACAAATGATAACTCGTAACAGCTAAATAAGGCCTAGGAAGTTTGGAAAAAAGCAGAGATTACCTTGTTTCCCGAATTCTATAATGGATCGCTGGAAATATCTATCTACTGTATAATCCAAAAGAACGCAGAGTAAAATTAGATTAAAATTTTTTTTTTGAATTTTTGCTGAGGAGCAGAGAGGAAGTGATGTGAAAGGACCATCTGTAAAGTGACAGATTAGGGGCCAGAGATGTTAGCTAATATGGTTTCTCCCTCCAGCCCCTGTGAGAGCTGTGCTTTTTGAATGGCAATGCTAGCCTGGAAACATTAGCATCAAAAACCTGGAGTGTGGGTCTTGGGCTATGGCTGTTACCAAGCAATTTGCTTGGATGCAATAGCTCAGAGAAATCCAGTGTCGGTGTAAATAGAGTTTTTATGGGACTTTTATCCCCCTTTTTAGTCACTGAATCACTTTGTAGCATTGGCGTGGCCAGTTTCCTGATTTGTTTTCCTGTGTGCGAAGAGTGCTTTTCTCTCCCAACTGCTTACTTTTGCATACTTTCTCTGTTAGGCTTCATATCATTACCAAGATTTACTGTTATTTAGTAGTGATTTATTAGAGTAATTTATTGTGCCAGCTGTGGTACATTTGCAATGGAATTTGTAAATCAAATTTATATAGAAATTCACCAGGACATGTATTGGAGGGTTTAATAACATAGACTCTCAAGTTCTTTTTGAAGTGGGGACTTTTATGCATACACCTTGGGATGGTTTTACCTCAGCAGCTATTGCTAAAGTAGGGCCTGAGCCATGGTAATTTAAAAAAAAAAATTAAAAAGAGAAGAGTCAATAGGAGTAGCTAACAGCAGAGCTTGGAGCTGGTTCATTGTGGGTTCCCTGGCTTCTAGATTGTAAAGGTTGAATGGGACATTTGACCTGGGGTGTTCTAGTGACTTTAATTAGATACTGAGGATTTTCCTATAGGTTCTAATTGCCCTCAAAAACTTGTGCTATTGAAATGTATGTCCTGAATTTACTGAATCATAAAAGAAAGTGTATCTAGAAATGCAGTATTCATTTTGAAGCCTAAAGTGTCCGTTTTCCCCCTCACTTTTCTTAATAGCCCATTGACTGTAACCCTGTGGAATCCATTTGGCAATTGCCAAGCCATTGAGAAAACTTTATTCCAATTTCATTGTTATAAATGACAGCACTTACTATCTTTAGTTTTTAGAGAATTGCAGACTTTTTTAAATTTGCAAGGCTTTGTGTGTATGTGGGGGAGAGTGGGGGAATATTTTTGGAACTAAGATAAGTTCAGGAATGACTTGTAATTTGGTAATTGGCAATTAAAGATACTTTCTTTGAAATGTGCACTTACTTGCCAAGTGGTTTGTAAAACCAGTGGCAGTGTGGAATTACTATTTTCATCTAAGACTGTACCTACATCAGCCATGGCCATCTGCTGAAAGCTTCAGGCAACCAAATATTTTGTTTACACAGCACGAAATAACTAGTTCCTGTGATTTTCCCCATCTTTCTCCAACACTCCCCTTTGAATTAGACTGGTAGTGAAGGTACTGTTGTGCAGAGTTGACATTAGACTGTAATTTTAGTACATTTAAAAGAATCTTCATGATTCCAAAAGTATGAAAACTTTTCATTCAAAATACAAAACAGTTAAAGTTGTAAGTGGTGATAACTTCATCACATTTCTTTGAATAGAATTCAACCCAAATAATCAAGATAGATGTAAAACCAGAAGTAGCTTAAAAAGTTACGAGTTTTTTTCTCCCAAATTAAAAAACTAAACTCACACTATAATGTCCTGAATTTGCTTATGGAGTACTTGATCTCATTCCTTAAAAAAAGAAATTTTCATGAGTTCTTAGAACATCATATATAAATAAGTTCATTTTGGCATTGGAGTGGCACATTAAAGAATCTTTACAATTTCAAAATTATGAAAGCAAATGCCAGTTAAAAAAAATACAAAATCCCTGAAATGCTGACGGTTTAATGTATATGTTTGAATGAACATTTCTAGGAAAACTTTGAAAACTTTTTCTTTTACTAGGCTCCATGCTTGCATTTGGTTTTTGTTTCTGCTTAGTTCTTTTTAAAAATAAATTATTTAATTTTTATTTTGAAAGTGAAAAAGGTATCTGAGTGGAAAAGAAAGAAGGATTCTAGAAGGGAGGGGGAATTCTGAAAGTATAAAGATAAGAGCCCACCTGTGTGTGGTCTGGTCTTAGAGATAGCAATGCAGATCTTTCAGATGTTGTGCCATTGTCTTTATGAAGTATATATTCCTTGAAGGCATATTTAGCACATATGAACTTCAAGAGGCACAGAAAAAGATTTTTCTTTAATTTCTCCTTTAATGTTTGAGTGCTATCAGCACAACAGGACTTACAAGGGAGAAGAAGGACTTAAATATACTAATTTTATATAATTATACACTTCCAGGGCTACATACTTATGCTAATGGAATGATGGTTAGAAAAATTTCCAGTTGGACTTATTTGGAACAGTATTTCCATTCATTAATAATTTACTTATGTTTGAACCGTATTAAAATTATTAACTAATCATTAAAGTGATTAATTATTAATGATTGGTATTATATTTTACCTTCTTTTTTTCAATAAATAAGCAAGTTTTACCAAGCTTATTCCATGACAGACTGCTACCTTCTGGACATATACAAACAAAAGTGACATATAGTCCTTTTCTTGAAAAGCTTAGACTGTAGCCAAGGTTGGCATGTATCAATACAGGGAGGTACCAAATATATACAGGATAATATTTTAGGAAATGTTACTAGCAGCAAGGAAGAGCAGAAAACATACATTCAGCTAGAAAAAAGGTAGTGCTTAAACTGAGCCATAGTCTATGAGACTTTGAAATTCTAGGATGCAGAGGTAAAGAGGGAGTGAACTATTCCAGCCAGAGACTCAAGATAGAGTATGGTATGTGTAAAGAACTGTTTGTCTGGTTTATTGTGTACATGAAGGGGCCATTAATATATGTAATGAGACTGGAAGGGTAGAGTAGGATTGGCTTGTGAGAGGGCTTTAAATGCCAACTAGAGGATTTTTATATTTGATTCGGAAGTAATAGGGAGCCACTGGAGTTCACCGTGTAAGATAATGACAAGATAGAACTAGCTTTTATTACTTTGGTGGCTGTGAGGAAGCTGGATTTGGAGAGAGTTTGAGGCAGGGAGACCCGGACCACCTGAGAGCTATGAAATTGCTATGATGTTTTTGTGAATGGAGAGAAGGCATGTAGAAATTCCCTTTGTGTTATTTATTCCTTATATCAGATTTTTATATTATATGTTATCCCTCGCAGAAGGAAAATGTCTCAGTATATCATATATGTGTACTTATATATGTGTATATTCCTGCCCACATAGATATGAAAATATGGTGGACATGAATACCAGAACCATGGTTCCCCTCGTCTTTAAAGAGTAACAAAATATTATTTTTTTTGTCTACTTAACTTTATTTATTTATTTTTAAATTTAGGTTCAGTGTTCTACAATCACTCCCATACATCTTAGATTTTTCCTCTCCCTCCCTCCCTCCTCTCCTACCTTTCCACTCCCTCCCTAAGACAGCATACAGTTTTATATAGGTTCTACACATACATTCTTATTAAATATTTTCACCTTAGTCATGTTGCATAGAAGAATTACAGTGAATGAGAGAAATCATAAAACAAACGAAAACATAATACGAAAGAAAATGATCTGCTTCATTCTGCAATCCAGTTCCATAGTTCTTTCCCTGGTTATGGAAGGCATTTTGCCTTAAGAGACCATTGGGAATTATTCAAGTCCTTGCTTTGCAATGAAATATTAAGTCTATCAGAAAAAATCCTCTCACACTGTGATTGTTGCTGTGTACCAAGTTCTCCTGGTTCTGCTCCTTTCACTCAGCATCAGGTCTTTCCAGGCCTCTCTGAAGTCTTCCTGTTCATCATTTCTTATACCATAATAGTATTCCATTACATTCATATACCACAATTTATTCAGTCATTCTCCAATTGATGGGCACCCCCTTGATTTCCAGGTTTTGGCTATGACAAAGAATGGTCCTAAAAATATTTTTGTACCTATGGGGCCCTTTCCCATTTTTATGATCTTTTGGGGATATAGTCCTAGAAGAGGTATTACTGGGTCAAAGGGTATGCATATTTTTGTAGCCCTTTGGGCATAGTTCCAAATTGCTCTCCAGGTTCCAAATTGCTCTCCAGAGTTGTTGGATCAGCTCACAGCTCCACCAACAGTGAAGTAGTGTTCCAACTCTCCTATATCATCTCCAACATTGATCATCTTCCCGTTTTGTCAGGTTAGTCAACCTGATAGATGTGATGTGGAACCTCAGAGTTGTTTTGATTTGCATCTCTCTAATCAATAGTGATTTAGAGCATTTTTCTATGACTGTAGACAGCTTTAATTTCTTCCTCTGACAGCCTGCCTGTTTATAGCCTTTGACCATTTAATGTTATTTTTGAAACTTCATATTTTTACCACAGAAGATCTTTATTTATTAGCAGACCATTATTTTGAGATAGAATAGACATATACATATGTATGTGTATACACATACACTTAGATATGTATATGTATACTCACATAAACTTAATGAGTTTTACGAACTTTGATCGCATATCCCTTGGGGCAGTAGAAACAATATTGGGTCTTTATTCAGAGGACTTATTCCAGTCTTTCATTAAGTCCCTTGACCTTGCAACTCAGTTAACATCTCTGGGCCTCAATTTCTTCTTCTGTAAAATGAGGCATTGGATTAGATTACTTCTAAGGTTTATAAATCTATAAACCTATTGATGGATGAAGATTGACCTTCCTGTGAAACCTTTAAAAATAGACTCAGACTATATTAGACTTTTTGCTGTTTCCCTATCACAAATTCTAAGAATGGTACCCCCAAGGTTCCCATCATTTTCACCACAGCAACCACTTCCTCCTTGTTGATGAGAATAAAATCTAGAATAAATATTTCCCTTTGTTAATTCCTCTACATCTCGAAGAATGAAGGTAAATCAAGAAATTTTTAGTTGCTCTGCTTTTGACAGAGAGCATTCCTGTAGATATCTGGAGAAATGAAGTTTTCTATTGCTATTATGTTAAGCTTGTATGTCAAGTTTATAATGTGTTTTACCAAACTCTGCATCTATTTTCTTTCTCTTCAAGTAGTCTGTAAAATCTCTATACACACTCTGATACCAGTAATACTGTTGCTTCTTTTTCCATTGACCTGTTCCTAGTTCTTCTCACATTAGTCAATCAACAATTAGGTGCTTATTTATTAAGCACCTGTTTGGTGATAGCCACGGGGATCCAAAGGTTAAAAAAAAACTCAATAGTTTCTGACCTCATGCATATATAAAACAATTCACAAACTACATATCAGTGGTGTGGAGGAAAAGTATTGCTATATGCTCTGAATCTGGGGGAAACATCTCCCCAAAATAATTAACCTTAGAGGTCAAAGTGAATCATTGCGTTATGTAAATAGAGAGCCCTTTACTCTCCATTTTATTCCAACAGTCTAAGTCCACAGATTCTATCTTGAAGGAGACCTAGATTCTATCTTGAAGACCTCTGGCCCCACCAAACATTCTGATGAAATTAACTAGAGATTTTTTTGCCTCACCACGTTGGTCTGATGGGATTAACTGAAGAGGAAATGACCCCACCAAGTTTCAATCCCAAGATTGAGACATTCTTCCCCCAAATCACCTGATGTCTTGTGCTTGTTACTCAACCTCCCAAATAAATAAAGTGGTTCAGCAGGCTCTTTTGATAGGTTTTGCTTTCTATAATATGTCTCTATATCTGTGTCTATCTTTATCTCCCTTTGTTCTGAGTAGTTGCTGGCCACCTGGCAACTCCTCTTCAGTTGCTGCTAATTAAACTTTTTTATCTTTTAGCCTAGTCTTTTGATTTATTGACCTCCAGGTAAATACAGAGATGAGAGGAAATGCTCTCTAGAAGGATCTTCCTTTGAATTTCTGTGGTGGCATAATGGGCATGGAATGCTGGACTTGGACTTAGCTATGTCTGGGTTGAAATCTGCCTCAGTCTCTTAATAGCTAGATGACCCCTGAGGAAGTTGGTCACTTGAAACTCTCTCTACCTCAATTTTTTTTTCTATAAAATGAAGGAATTGGACTCCATGGCCTCTAAGGGGTGTTTCAGAAGTAAAATATATGATTGTGCACTGTCTTTTGACGTCCATATTGTTTCCTTTATCTCTAATTTATAAATTATTTAGTACGAACTTAGCAAATGCTTGTTGATTTGACTTGTATTTGTACTTTGCTTTCATAAAGATATTGTAATCTCCTGGAAGGTAGGCGTAATGTTATATAAGTTAACATTTTGCTTTTCTTCCTTACTCATTTATCATACCACCCCCAAGAACCAGGAAGTAAATTTAAAAAAAGATCTCTTGAAGAGTTTAGCAAAAGCTTGCTGGCACCAAAACTTACATTTTGGTGAAGAAACTTTCACTTGGAGTTAATTTACTTATTTCATACAAAATTTTAAGAGAGGAATAGTTGATTTTTAATTTAATTCTACAGATACTTATTAAGTGCCTGCTATATGTAGTACTTATTGCTAAGGAAAGATCCAAATTTTAGGTAAGAAAATCAAAAAGTTTGTTTAGACTTGGCCAAGAGGAATGTGGTAAAGCAACTGTTATAGGCAGGCAGGCAACATTGACCGGTTGGGTGAGGGAAAAACCAGCCAGCAGAACTCAAAAAACATGGTGGTAGGCCAGTTACTTCAAAGGGCAACTTTTTGACACTGTCAGCTTGAATGCTTTCTTTACTATGACACTGATTTTTTTCCTGATTCTCCTTGTCTTGTCACTCCTCAGCCTCCATTTTTAGATACTGCCTTTTTAAGGATGGAGGTCCATTAAGGCTCTGTTTGGCACCATCTTTTTAAAAATTCCTTTGGTGAATCTCTTCTATTCTCATTAGTTTAATCATCATCTCTGAGGAGATGGTCCTCAGTGCTGTATATCCATCTCTGATGTCCCTTGAATTCCCCTTCTCACCTACTGGATCCTGGAGTTTTCCACCTAAATGTGCTCTGGGTTTCCCTTGAAGTAATTTACCAAACTCGCCAGTCATCTAGACTCTTAGCGCATCTTAGAATCTTCTTTCATAGTCTTCCAGCCCCCATCCAATCATTTGCCCATTCCTGTTGATTACACCTTTAGAACATCTCCATTCACATGACTACCACAGTTGTTTAGGACCCTTATCATTCCTTACCATATTAATACAATTGCCTTCCAATTGGTTTCCTTCTACTCTCTCCCTTCTCCAAGTCATCCCTTCACTCAAATGTCAAAACAACCAAAACAAAACAAACAAAAAAAACAAGATGAAAGAAAAAAAGGGGAAAAAAAGCAAAGCAAAGAAAAAACATCTTCCACTGGTATAGTTTTGAGCACAAATTCCCCAGTCTTGAATTTTAAGCCCTTCTACAATCTGGCTTCTTCCTGCCGGGTCACACCATTCTTCCCATAATATATTATGGCCCCATTATACCACCAGCTATTCTACCAGCTACAATATTCTTTCATCCCATACATTCATACTTTAATCATCCTTTCAAAAATTCTTTCATTGCCTGATCTTTTCTTTCCAGACCCAAATCTGGTGTCAAAGTCTTGATGCTTTCAAGAGTGAGAAGCCTTGCATCTATGTGCTTTGGTCCATTTTGACTTTGTCCACAGTTTGACTGCTGTCTTTCTCTAAAAGGCCTCACCTCCCAAGTAAGCACTCAGGCTAATGAGACATTGGATATAGGCTCCTGTTTATCTGAACAAGTAACAATGTAGAGAACTTAGATCAGAGGACACAGACAGGAAAACGTCTTTTTACAGTTGGATCCCACCTTCTCCAGGGGAAGACCGGTATACATACATACATACATACACACACATAGTATGTGTGTGTATGTATGTATGTATGTATATAGTGTTTAAAGTCGCTCCTCCTCCCTTCCCCTTTCTTCTCTTTCATATCTCCTCTCCCAGAACCCCCCTCCTCCATCTGTAAGCGTTAATCACAGTGTCTGTAAAGTAATGGAGTTGATTACCTTGCTAAAGAGGGCAGCTATGTGGTGCAGTGGATAGAGTGATGTGTCTGGAGTCAGGAAGATTCTTCTTCCTGAGTTCAAATCTGGCCTAAGAAACTTACTACCTGTTGATTCTGCGCTAGTCACTTAACCTTATTTGACTCAGTTTCCTCATCTGTAAAATAAGAAGGAAATGGCAAACCACTCTAGTATTTTTGCCAAGAAAATCTCTTAAGAAGGTCACAAGAAATTGGACACGACTGAAATGACTGAACCACACCTCGATGAAAAGCTGTATTAGAATCTCCATTTACCTGCTTGCTCCCTTTCTGCTGTCCTTATGCCAGATCAGCATTCTTGACTTTTCCTCCTCCAGCTTCTACATGCTGCCAGGTACCCCTAGCTTTCAGTTTGTCTCTTTGCCACTGCAATTATCATTTCTTTTTTCTGCTTTTTCCTTATGGATTTCTCTTCTCTAGAAATCTCGACTCCAAGGGTTTTTGTTTTCGTTTCTGATGTGCATGTACCTTAAGGCATATCTTCTGTCCAACACTTAGCAAGAGCCAGCATACTAACCAGATTCCATCAGAACTGTTTGCATTCTTTAGACAGGAATCGTCTCCATGCCTACTTACTACATTCACGTAGCACTTATGTGGACTGAGGTGTGTAGGGTCCAAATACGGTGGTTCCACTTGCAATAATGATGAAAAGAGTTCAATATAGAAGTATAGACAAATTGGTTCTGGTTTCCATTCTTTGTTGTCTTGCTTTCAGTTTTATCTTTGGGTGCTTTTGGATTAGGAGATTCAGTTGAGTCTTATTCCAAGACTTTTTGCTGTTTTAGGTAATGCTGTTGATAATCTTCCACTTTCTTTTTCTGTAGAGAAAAGCAAGCACAATGGACTCTTAATAAATATTAGTTGATTTAAATTCTAGCTATAGATCTTATGATTTGATTACTGCAAATCATATCATTTAGCAAGTTAAAAAGGTAGGTTTTGTTTGACATAAAGCACTGGGCTGAGGTATGCTTTCACTTTGGATAAGATTTTGTTTTCTGATAGAACTCGGGGATGCTTGCCAATGCTTGTAATGATATCTCAGTGTGGATTGTGTGGTTATTTGAATAATCCCCCTTTAGCAGAAGATTAAGATCCTAGACCTTTGGGGCCACCTCTTCTTGGTCCAAGGGCAAAACCCTGCTTATCTTTTGTAGCTCTGTTTAAGCCCTAAGTATGGTAAAGTCCCTGCTCTAGGGGAGTGACCACTCCTGCTTTAGAGATAAACATTCATGGATATCTAGAATAAATTCCCTTTGGAGAGAGTAACAAATCCCTAAGGGAGAGATAATAAAGACTTTGAGTTCACTGGCCTTGTCTTTTATAGTTTGTAGACAGAGCCTAACTCTGATTTAGAATGTGTATTAGAATAGAATGCCACTTCCACCTCAAGTTCAGTGACTCTTTAGGATTCTTGTAGCTGTGGAAATGGAAGAAAGTAGTATTCCACTATGCTATCAAATCAACACTACTTAGGCTTTAACTTCTGGGTAAACCTCTTTGAGGAAATGCTGTGAAATCATACCTTTCCCTGTATTTGCCTTTTGCTACCATTCCTTTAGCTTTTCCATATAATATCATCTATCTATGTATCTATCTGTTAAACATTAAGGACCCCAGCTCAGGAGCATTATTTATTTTAACACTGAATGAATTTGGAAAGAAAAAACCCCAGTACATTTAAAAATGCTTATATATATCCATTTCAGATTTTTCCCATGGGGAATTTGGGAATCCATTTGACACCATAAACTTCTTTATGGTTTATTCCTCAGTGTGGATTAGGAGAGGGCAAAGAAAGGAAAAAAGTCTGTTTGGCAACATATTCCTCAAACACGCTGTACCCATCATGTGAATGGGGAGAACTCACACCCTTCCTTTTCAGGACTGTATCTCAGCCTCTGGCTCCTGGAGAAAACCAGCGTGGTTCTGATGTGGGATGGGGAGAGTGGTTTGCATTGGCATTGGTTCTGTGGGTGCTTTGGGGCTGGAAAGCACACAGTTGTGGGTTAGAGATGCTTGCTATCCTGTATTAATGTGGCCAATATGTGAAACCATGGCACCCACAATACTATACAAAGGTCCACGCCAAGGAGAGTTTGGGAACTACTCTCAGTTGAAGAAATTTCATTTTTAAATTGTTAGAATTTGTCCGTTAACAGTTTCTTATCACCGGGGTTGGGATTAGGAGGAGCGGTCTGATGTTTTGAACCAACATAGGGAGCCATGTCACATACAAAGGGTTTAGAAATTGTAGTTTTGTTTTTTAAAGACATACTGGTTTTGGATTTTTGAATTTTACCTGTGTGAGGAAACATTTACCCTTGAGCTTTTGTACATTTTTTGATAGATATTCAAAGTGCAAATCACTTTACTGGTGGTTGTCTCTTGGCTTGTATAGAAATATGTTAGAAATGTGTCCACTGTTTATTCTCTTTCTGGGCTGTATCCCAGGATGGTAGGACTAGGGAAATCTATACATAGGGAAAGGAAATGAGTGTGGAGGGTGGTGCATTTTGTGTGTGCGTTTAGTGATCCAAACTTTTGATTGCAGTTTCACTCGGGAGGTTTCCAAATTCATGGGAATTTTTCCCAATTTGGTAGGTTATTCTTGCTACCTCATGATACTGTACTTTAGATAACCCCTTGTTTTCCCCATCTTCCCCTCTTATCCAGTAAGCTATCCCTTGTTCAGGCGCATTTTCAAAAGAAAAAAGTGGCTTGTAAGTATCTAGAAGTTAGTTTATTGACTCTTATTGTACTTCTGAGCACCTAATAAATTATTTATTAGTCTGATGGATATGTGGCTACCTAACTATGGGGCATGAAATATGCACTGTTCTTCTAATACACTGTAGGGAGACCTGTTTATAAAGTATTTAGTATTGGTTTTATAATGCACTGTTGACAACAGCAGACCACGAAGCTCAAAGATCAATCTCGTTTTGGCCCATGATATTAATGCTGCTTTATAAAGCTCTATGACGGGTCACTTAGACAATGGTCCTTAATAAAAGGACTTTGTGCCAGTGGATTAGAGTATGACTGGCTGCTAGAAAGGCATGCTTTAGTGGCTGCCAAGGCTGCAGATGAATCTCTTTGTCCAAGTCCCTAAGGTGACTTTGTGGCGGCGGCTGCTCCTGGCCAGGTGATGCAACTCATCATTTCCCTGTTCTCTAGAGGAAAGTGAGACAGAGAGTGCAGAGTTCCTGCTAATGCAGCTCTCACTAATTGTCCTGAGAACGGCTGTGACACTGGGCAACTCTAGACGATGAATCACATAATAATTAATGAAAGCCAACTATCCCAAACTTGGATGCACATTTGCAATGAAATGACTTTCCTAGTCACTGAAATGGCATACAGAACCATGATTTCCCTTCTTTTTAAGTTATTTCATGTTTTAGTGATAGTCTTGAAGGTAGTTTGGGGAGGTGCATATTTAGAACTGAGGAGAGATAACGACTAACTAACTTGATCATAATTTATTTGAGTCAGATTTTTCCTTGTGTTCTTTGCAGGAACCAATTATTTGATTCTTTATAGGAATGATTTCTAAAAGTCATGGCTTATGATGAGATCTTGTATAGTGTAGAGGTAGTCTTGCTTCTCTGGGACTGCCTCATCAGTTATCTCCCCCAGTTTGGCATCATCACTCTCCTGTCCTACTGACTTCTTCCTTTTTGCCTATGAACATTTTCAGATCTTTGCGTATTAAAAACAAGCAAGCAGAGACCCCTAACCTTCTTTGCGCTCTGTGATCTTTTGAAGCTGTTGTCATCGCCCCTCCTTCCCTTCCTTTACTCTTTCTGCTTTACCATCTGCAATGTCATCTACCTTCATCTGTGGTCCCTTCTTTCCATATCCCTCAATGAAACTGATGATCCAGAGGTCATCGGTGATCTTTCAGTCAGCAAATTCAGTGGACTTTCCTTGTCTTTATTCTTCTTGAGCCATCTGTCTTAATGAATCTTGTTAACTCCCTCTTTCTTATGGACATTGCCTCTTCCCTTGGCTTCAATGACATCCTTTGATAATGGTTTGCTATCTCTCCCTGTTCTTTATCAGTCATATCTCTTGTCCTAAATTTTTGGTATTCCTGATTTTGCCTCTGCCAACTTTTCAATGAATACTTTATCTGCTGGCTCCACATATTTCACCTTATAAGCTTAGATAACTTGTTATCACCTCATGTCCAAGAAAGGAATTCATCATCTTACTCCATCGAAAGCCATCCCCACTTCCTGACTTCCTTATTTTTGTTTATAATTTCTCCATTCTCTCAACAGACTTCTCCTTTTCCCTTGTGTTCCACATCTAACCAATTACCAGATACTACTTATTCTGTTCCTGCTAGGTAGCAGAGGGGATAGATTGCTGGGCCAGGAGTCAGAGAGACCTGAGTTCAAATTCAGCCAGTTATTAGCTATGTGATTCTGGGCAAGTCACTTAGCCCCATTTGCCTCAGTTTCCTCATCTGTAAAATGAGCTAGAGAAGTGAATGGCAAACTCAAATCACTCTAGTGATTTGCCAAGAAAATCCCAAGTAGGATCACAAATGTTGGACAGGACTAAACAACTTCCTTCATCCATTTTATTGGGCAGCTAGTTGGGGCAGTAGATAGAGCACTGGGCTTAGAATCAGGAAGAGATTTCATTTTCATAAGTTCAAATCCAACCTCAGATACTTAACTAGCCATGTGACCCTGAGCAAGTCACTTAACCCTGTTTGCCTCAGTTTCCTCATCTGTAAAATGAGCTGGAGAAGGAAATGGCAAACATCTCCAGTATCTTTGCCAAGAAAATCCCAAATGGGGTCACAGATGACTAAAATAATTGAACAGCAGCAAATAACAATAAATTTGACTCTATCTCTAGATATTTCTGAAACCAGTCCTGTCATTTTCATTTTTACTATAACTAACTTTGGTAAGACCTTCGTTAGTTTTTACTTGAATCCTTGCAGTAGCCTCCTAACCAATCTCCTTGATTCCTATCTCCATTTCACTCCACCCTAGCATTCTATGTTTCCAGGTGAATTTTTCTTACAGCATGATGGATAATTTCAACCTCCTGCTCCAAGGTTTTCAATGGCTCCGCCTTCTTTCCTATCAGCTGAGACTTCTTAAATCTGCCATTCAGGAACCTCTATAATTTGACTTCAGACTGCTTTCAGTCTTATCTTACAGTGTTCTTTTACATGCACCTTATTCTATAGCCAGATTATTTGCTGGTTCAAAAATATTCCCACATTTTCCTACTGTGATGTCTTCAGATATTCTTTTTATCTTGTAATGCCTTCTTCTCATGCCCGCCCAATGAAAACTTAACCCACCTTTCAGGGTCTAACTCAACTGCTACTTTCTCCGAAATTCCCCATGGTTATTCCAGCTGGAAATGATCATTCCTCTAAATTCCTACTTTTGGGGGGTGGGTGGGTAGGAGGAAGATATCTTTGGTGTAACTGATCAAATTCTGCTTTGTATCATGGGTGTTTACATATGTGTATTACCTTCCCCACTAGATTGTAAATTCGTTGAAGATAAGACCTGCCTTGTTTATCTTCACATCCTCTAAGATGCCTAGCATAGTGTAGCAGTAATGCCTTAAACATAGTATTTAGGTCCATGGATGTTTATGGTATGAATCATGACCTTAAAGGTGGCATCATTGGGTGGGAAATCAATTCTAGAAGGAAAAAAAAGTGAAAATTTTAAGTATTGATTAAATTTCTATGTTAACTGCTATATTAATTCAGTTTGAAATGTTTATGTGCGCAAGTTTTGGAAGCAGGGAGTGAGAAATGAGACAGATTCAGACACTCCTGTTTTCATGCAGGGTAATTGTGATCAAGCAGTAGCAATGACTACCCAGCTGCTACAAATTTAGAAGGAACATCATTTTTATAAAAATATTCATGTATGTATCTGAAGAAAGGTGAGTCTTGCCAAGTCAAGGAAACACTCTTACCCTTGTACTTCATGAACCTTGATTCTGGGTAATGTCTCTGCTTCATTTTCCTCTCCATGCTCTCTTGATTCTGATATCCTGCTTTTGATAGGGGTGTCACTCTGTTTCTGTCACTAGCTAATGAATCAGATTTATTATACACATTCCATGAGTCAAAGCCTCCCATCCATGGTCTTTCACTGATTCTCATCTAGAAAAGAAGCATCAACCTCAATTAGGGACCACTCAGTGTCATCCCATAGAGTAGCCCCATTCCTATTCTTGGCCCTAGGACTGATGATGCAAGCGTTGTTACTATGAAGATTGGTGTACAAACTCTTCTTCATTTAGAGAAAATAGCAAGGATTTGGAGTCAAAGGACATGAGCCTGGTTCCAGTGCTTAGCAGAATACCCTGCGCTTAGTAGGTACTTAATCAGTGTTTACTGACTGACTTGTTATCTCCGTGTTCTTCTCCAACTAGTTTCACTTGTGTAGACCCCAGGTTTCCTCATCTATGAAATGATTGAGGACTAGATGACTTGATCTCTAAGGTTCCATCTATCTCAAAAGCATCTGACAAAAGGTCATCAGTATATCCACAACCTAGAACTGGCAGTATTCATTTGGGTCTGGGCTTAGATTGGCATTCTTAAAATAATGCTTCAATTCAGAAAGTGATGATACATTTTTCTTTTCATTGGTTCTTATGAACATCAAAAAAAAAAGGTTAATCACTGATGTGCTAAGAGCTTCTAGTGCTACTTGGGGTCTGTGATTGTTTTTTAGTGTGGATCATTCTTCAACTGATACACATCATAATACTTCTGTCCTTTTATAATAAATCTTCTTAAATTGTACTGGTTAAAAGAAAATTCACTTCTCTCTATACAGTGTATTCAACTTTTGGTGATATCCATATTTAAGTACACTTGGTTTTGCACAAATAGACCCTTCCTGGGCCTGTAGTTGAAGCTTTTTAATAATAAATATGGTAAATTAAAAAAAAAACCCCAACAAATTTGTAGCTATGTAAATATCATCTCCACCCCCTTCAGACACATCATCATTTTTACAGTAGTGTCATTTAGAATGAAGTAGCTGGAGCAAACCTGGCAAATTCTAATGCAAAGAGACCATGTGTTGATACTTCAAAGGTGTGAGGAACGCTGTTCATTCCTCTTAATCTAGTCCCTTTTTTCCATTTGAGCAGTCTTCTATAAACCACTTACCCAGCCTGAGGCAGTGGGTAATAGTACTGAACTTGGAGTCAGGAAGACCTAGGTTTAAATACTGCCCAAGATACTTTAGTAGTTGTGTGATCCTGGGCAAAACATATCCCCTAAGAGTTTTTTTTTAAATCTGTGAAACAAAGGTGTTGAACTATATGGTTTTTTTAAGGCCCATTACACTTCTAAATCTTTAATCCTATCCTATGTGTGTGTTGCTTTATTCACTTCTGAATATTCCTGACAACAAAACCCAACATGATCAGTCACAGGGAGGGAAGGGAATTTAATTATATATAATCAGAGAAAGTAGCTAGGGTCAGGTCTAGGTTGGGAGTCCATTGGGCTATTAAATTCTTGCATAGGTATTTATTTATTTGACTAGTTCACTTACATTTAGTATTTGTGAAGTGTTTAAAGGAAATGGAAGATTCTTAATTTATCTTAATTTCTCATTTTTTATAAATGAAATATTTTATTTGAAGATATGGGCACATGATTTTCTCCTGAATTTACTGGTGATTTGGGATTTTAAATAGGTTAGAATTTCATTCTTTTAAAAAATTCTTCTAAGTTTTATAACTAATACCTGAGAGGATATTATCCATACCTCTTATTCCTTTCTGTATAAAATTATGGAAATTACATGATTTGCTTCCCATTTATACAACACAGCTTATATAGTCTAATGCTGGTGTGAAATGTGATATGACTGTATTTATGAGTCCATTTCTTTGATAGTAACTTGCATATCAAATTTACCCTGTTGTTATGGTAGCTTTTCTAGGGCAGTAGGTTTCTAGGTCCACTTATCTTAGAAAGAAAGAACTGTGGAAATTGCCATAATAATACTAACCTCAAGGAGGAATCCTTGTTCCCATCATAGTTTTCTCATAATAACTCTTCACCATATACTCCTCAATCCAATTTCCATGTTCATTCAAGGTAGTGTGCCCACAGTTCTCTTCCTTTTAGGGTAGCACTAAAGTTACCTCTAAAGCTTTTTTCCCCCTTAAACTCAAGCAAGCTAACATATTTGATCTCTGGGCATGAATTTCACACTGACCTAAGATAATGAAAATAATTTCTGTTTTTCTATTTGTGCATGCTTTGGTTCTGAGTCATTCATCATTTTACCCACCTTTGGTAAAACTGATTTGTTCAGTGTACCTTACCAAAATCTTTTCAGCCTATCAAAATGGGGCTAAGAGTTTCTGACAGTAGGATATTTCTCTTATGTATTTCGGAAAAGCTGAACAGCTGATTAGCCTGTCAACAGATGCTCCATCATAACCCTTTTCCAATTCGAGACCAAGACAAAATGTGTCAATCAGTGTCCATGTTCCCCTTTGGATTGACTAGAGTGAAGCATCTAGGTGATGTTTACTTGGACATTGCTGCTAATCCATGAGATGTGTCTGCCACCCCTCTGCCATAGTCATCGAGACACCTTTCATTGTTGAGCATACTTCCTTCCACTGGTCACTGGTCATATAATGAGTAGGGTTTTTTTTTTTCCTTAAGTCTACACTGCAGATACTTTCTCCCACTGGTCACTGGTCATATAATAAGTAGGGTTTTTTTCCCCATAGGTCTACACTGCATTAGTGCATAATTCAGTTTAAGAATTCATTTATTAAGTATCAAGTCTGCACAGAGGCTATGATTTGGGGTTTATCAATGCCTTTGTATTTGAAATTTGCTCTGAAGTGAATTTCTTCTAAGGGAACATTAGTGAGCACTTAGAGCCTGGTGCAGTTTTGGCTAATAAAACATCAGGAATGCTCTTAGGGATGATCTGACATGTCTTGCCTTCATTTTTTGGCTGCGGCCTTGCCCCCCTGATGTCTCTATGAGGTTCTGGCTACAGTTCCCAGATGTTGAAATGGCCAGCCCTTTGGCTGCCAGGGTCACCTGGAGAATGTGTAGATATAAACATGAGGTAATATGTAAAGTTTTTACATGGCTCCTTACACAGCAGGAGTGAGGAGCGGGTAATTTATAACCACAGTCAGATATGAAAACAGAAATTCCTATCTTTTCATACTTGCATGATTTATGAGGACACTTTGGTGCCTTATGGATCAGTCTATCCATAAGCTGATAATTGGTGTGTATTTCTGCCTAGAGTTTAAAGAGAAGTGGTAGCAGGGAGTCTCTGTTCCTTCCACCTCCCCTCCTCCCCAAAAAGGAGGATTTGCAGAGATTATATTTGTAGGGACCAGTGAGTCAAACCAGGACTGTTACCAAATTTGATTAAGAAGTTGAAAAACATACACATATAAAATAAAAGCTACCATAACATGATGCCCAGATATGGGTAGACCATCGAATAAATTGAATGACAAGGAGGAACTATTCACTAAGGAGACATCCTCACTAGGGTTCCCTCAAATATAAAGCCAACAGAACTAAGGGAAAATAAGGAAACCTCAAAAAAAAGTCTTCATGATAGACTTAAAAAATGAAAGATGTTTCCCCATCCTTTACTGGATGCCTTTCCCCAAACCCCCTAATTCTAGTGCCTTGCTTTGCTTTGTATATATTTATTTGGGTTCCTCCTTAGACTGTAAGTTCCTTAAAGGCAGGAATTGTCTTTATCCTCTTTATGTATCCCCAGGGCTTAACATAGTGTCTGGCACTTAGTAGGTAGTTAATAAATGTTTATGAATTGATTTGTTTCCAAGAGAAACACATTTTGGACTATTAAGCCAGTACATACTAGAGTGCCTGACACATAGTAGGTGCTTAATAACAATAACTTACTGCCTTGCTTGTTAATTCTTATAAAAATAAATCTGCAATTCAAACGGTGCAGAAGAAACCTAGAGACTAGCTCAGGATACAGTCACAAGGGCAGTGTTGCTCACTTCTGATGGTTAAAATGATTGCCTTAAAGTTAGTAATGTGGTTGTTACATAAGTAGGGGTTGTAGAAGAGAATTTTCGTGTTCTTCATTTTAAAAGGATAGGGCATCACCAACTGGGGAAATGGCTATAGAATTCATAGTACATGAATGTAATGGAATATTGCTGTGGTGTAAGAAATGATTAATATGAAGAATTTAGATTTGCGTAAGTAAACTTTTAACTGATACAGGGTGAAGAAGGTAGAACCAGGGGAAAATTGTATATAAGGATTTCCATAGTGTAAGCAAATAGAACACAAAAAGGAAACTGAATTCTTCATAATTATGACCAAGCTTGGTCTGGGTGAAAAGGTGAGAAAAGTTCCCAGTTGTCTTCACTGGGATGGGGGAGTTTATGGGAGCAGAATATTGTACATATTGGCTGTCTCAATTGATGTCTCAGTTAGTTTTGCTGAACCACTTCCCCTCCTACTTTCCTTCCCCATTTCTCCTTTCATTCTTTGTTTTAAGAGATGGCTTACAGAGTAAAGGAGGGGAAAGAGGAATATTTGTCGTCATGAAAGTGATTTAAAAACAAAAGATTAGTACTTTTTTTTTAATTTTGAAGGAAAGGTCACAGTGAAAGAATTTCCTCTTTCTGTGCAATATGTGTTTCCTAGCCTCTTTTCAGTAAATTACATATGTGAATCAAGAAGAGAGTAGTTAGTATAGATTATGATGTGATTATTTATCAGGGGGCTCAAAATTGAAAAAACGTGGGTGATTTTCCCCACCTCCCTTTTTAAAAATAAGATGTCAGAACTCTTTTCTTCCTCAACTTCACAAAGAAAATGAAACTTTACATAGTCCAATAATAATGGCAGATTTTATACCAAAAAAAATATATATTACAGTCATTTTTTTCTTGGGAATATGGAAATTTGGGTGGATTATCTGTTTAGAGGAGGTTTCCTTTATTAATTCTTCCTCTTTTTTTCACTTAAGACATCTGTTAACATTTCACACAGCCCAACAGATGTTGCAAAGCAAGTCCCATACTTTGTTCTCAAGAAAAATGACATTTCCTCAATTGAATCCCCCACCTCTGTCTGTGACTGTGCCCAGCCGGCTGCTTCTGCATAATTTGCACGTATTAACTTATCCACTCTAATGCAATACATATTTGTAACTTCAGCATTATCTTTAGGAAATAGGCAAGTCTGATTTGATAGGAAACCAGTGCACATGTTGGTTTAGTGAGGAGTGGGGGGGGGGTGAGAATTTTTATCTCCTTTGAGAATTGCATCCTCTTTCCTGGCATAATGTCAGTTATTTAAAAAAAAAAATCTATAAAACAAGTTAATTACATAAGCTTGAGTTGTTTCGCCATAAGGAAGGGCTGATTGTCATGCGATGTGGAGAGTCATTTTTATTATTTTGGCAAGAACAGGGACAGTTTTGTCCTGACAAGCCATTAGATGAATACCAGAGCATGTCACATGAAAAACCACTGATCTTTAACCCAGCTATGTACTTAACTGAGCCTTGAAAAGAAATAGTGAAGAAAAGAAGAGGAGAGGGTAGTTTACTGTCATTCTAGATTTTAGAATCTGTTAACAGCTGCAGCAGACTGAACTCTGGGAATTACAGGTACTGTATGGTAAATCAAAGGCGGGTCTAGAAGAGCTTTCAAAACGGGGTTCCTCAACTGTACATTCCTTTGTGTTCATTTCATGTTATTTTCTTAGTAATATTACCTATCAGCATTCATTGAAAAATGAAAATTCTGAGTAGTGCTTCAGAGCAATGAAAGTACGATTTGTTATTGAATTCAATCATTTTTATGTAGATAATAAGCTCTGGCTTCACACCTTAGAGAAAGACCAAAATCTTAAGGTAAGCACTTACATGTACATGTAAGTAAATCTATTTAGTCCAGCCCTGCAGTTTTCTTAGTATAGGTCATATAGTGGGGCTAACAATACAGATCTAGAACTGCCCTTCAATTTATAATTTTAAGATAAAAAACCTGGGGACCTGAAAGATTCAAGTAATTTGCCTAGGGTACCAGATCCTGTATTTGTGAGAGGCTGGATTTGAATTCAGCTCTCACAGATTCCAAGGTCTGCCCTCTCGCCATTGTGGCAAGCTGTCTTCTAAAATAATTCATGACTACAGGAAAGTAAATATAATAATGGTATTCAGACCAAATGAAGCAGTTCTTTGCCTGCTTACTTTCTGTATGAATATGAGTTTATAGAAAATTCCGTGATAAGAAGACAATATAAAAAAAACAATTATTACCCACCAACTCAAATACTGTAAGGATCACTAACATTTTAAAAGGATCAGTTGTGGGAATTATTGCTTGCAGAGCTTAGAAGAAGGAAAACTCTTTTTTGCCCTGCTGGTTAAAATTGTATTGTTTCCCTATAGTCTTGTTAGCTCATTCTAACCAAAATGCAAATTCTTTCCAACTAATTTGACCTCATTGAGGGTACAGGCATAGTTATATGCATGAAGATTTTTAAAAATACATTTTCTCTGCAATTACACTTTTTTTGATTATTTTTTAAGAGCACAGGCTTAGAATAAATACACCCATAGCTACCTTACAGATTGTTGAAAGTTTAAAAGAAAATATAAAGCAAGGTATATTTAAACAGTTTAATAGGCCATTGGTTTAGTGATTAGGCAAAAGGGAAAAATGTCAGTTTTCTGTCATGTAAAAGTCAAGTCCAAATAAAATAACAAATTATTTTAAAGCTTACAATTTTGTTGAAGGAAAATAAAAATTTTAACATTTTGCAACCCCCACTCTTTCCCATTGGTGGGATATTTCTAAAGCACTCTTTTCTATTTTATGTGAATATTCAGAGAGATTGAGTTCAAGTTCCCAGAAAGTTTTTTTTGTTTGCTCTTTTAAAATTTTTCAATATTTATCTTAATATTGTAAAATGTATTTGTGATAATTGCTTGTTTTTGATTTGTGATTCACATTACAAATCTGTATTACATTCTTGAAATATAGATATATTCAAATTCTCATAGAGTCTTTCAGTGACTTGGGTGTCATTACACACCTATAGGGTACATCTCTTATTTTAGGTCAGATCCATTGTCTGAGGGGAAAACTAGTTTGCTTTCTTTTATAAAGTCTGTGCATTCTTTAACCTGAAAAGTTATTGAGTAGGGAAATCTGTGTGGAAGCCAGAGTAGTGAAAAAAAAAAGCAAACCTATTCTTTTGGACATAAAATTTTTTCTGTGGAGCTTTAAGGAACTTTTCCTTATATAGTGCCAGAGAAAATATTCAGTGAACATTATTCCATGATCCAGACTATACAGCCAAAGAAAAATCTCAGAAGTCATTTATCTCTCCAACAACACTTGCTTGTTGGAGTATGGGTTTGTACCTGTGCCCCTCAAATGGTACAGAGAGGCATCTTTTTTGTTTTTTCTAGAGGAGAATAACCAGGCTTAGAGTGGTTTGTACCGTATGTTACATTTAGGGAGTTAGTATCAAGTTCTAGTGTTGAATTTGGGTACTTCTGCAGAAACTGGATTTTTATTTTTTGAAAAATGTGATTTGAAATGATAAAACTCTGTGTGTATAAGCTTACTTTTATTTGTGGGGGGAGGCAGGGATCTCATGAAGGTGAAAATTTCAGTCATTTGGACACATTTATTGGAGTTATGCACCTGGAAACACAGAAAGGCCCTCCTCTTTAAGTTTACCTCCAAAATGAGACTTTGATCAAACCTGTTTACCAGGTGCTGATCTATCGTAGAGGAAAAAGAGCAGTTTGCATTCCAACTGTTTCATTGGGTTGTGTACTTTTAAACTGAAAATAGTCACAGTAATATTCATATTTTCAGGTTTACTGTGTTGTGACAGGCCAGTCCCAAGTAGGGCATAATACATAGTAGGCCTATCTCCAATAGAGCAAGCTCAAAACTAGTGTCTAAAAGCTTAGTTTGCCTATCATTGGCAGGTAGCTTTTTTTTTTTTTTGAAGGCTTCTGGCTGAGAAGACCAGATTTGGATGTATTAGCTAGTCAGCCTAATAACCTTGCCCAGACTCTATTGATTTTCTAGGAGAGAGTTTATGAACTAAATAAACTTGGAGTTGGTGTCTTAATAAACTGCTTCTCCCAGTCTGTCACATTTAGTTACAGAAGTGTGCAGTTTAGGGGGAAAAAAGGCTAATTCTGTTACAGATTGTTCAC
>CM053769.1:20930835-21006512 GCA_028658325.1 Potorous gilbertii
CATGGGGACATGGCAAAACGCTGACACTAACCTCTTGTTCAGAATGTCCCAACAGGTAAGTTTCTTTCATTTTTTAAAAAAGAAACATTAAAATGTGTGTGTACTCCCCCCCCACCCCCTGACTTTTCTTTCCCTCTTTCCCTAAATCACTACTTAGCCTCAGTCCTGTCCTTATGATGTCCCTGGAATGCGTGAATGGGCACTGCTGGACTTCCCTAAAAGTGTGTGTTGGGGTGGGGTGGGGGGAATGGCGATGGTGTAGAGGGAGGGAAATCTCAAAGTGAAAGAAAACAAAGCCATTTGCTGTAAAGTTTCACAGTATATCTTTGATCATGAGTAGATTTCTTTCTCCCTTTTTTAAACAACCAGCGTCTTTTTATCTGTACTCATCTCTATAGCAAGTATCTGATATCCCAGCACATGTCCATCCTTTCAGGCATAATGAGTCCCCAAATCAAACTGATACTGAGTTTAGGGGGCCCCTATGTTCAGCCTAATTGACTTCATGTGACTGAAAACAGCTTTATTTAAGACCTAAGGAGTGGAGACCAGTTGTACTGGAATTATTGCCTGTACAGAGCAAAGGGTTGTTACAGGAGACAGTTTCCGTCCGGGTCCCTACTCCCTTTTCCCTCCTTCTCTCTCTCCCTTTCTTCCTAACCCCCCCACCCCCATCTCCTGCTTTCTCAACACTTTCTTCTGATTTGAGTTCTCTCTCTTTCACTTCTCTCTCTCTCTCCTTTTTGTGTCTGTCTCCCCTCTCTCTCTCTCTCTCTCTCTCTCTCTCTCTCTCTCTCTCACACACACACACACACACACACACACACACTCCCTCTCTGTTTCTCCCCCCCTCTCCTCTCTCCCCCTCTCCCCCACTTCTCTCTCTCCTCTCTCTCATTCACTCACACTCAAGTGTTTCTGCGGAGCTGTGCCTTGGCGTCCTCCCCAGTGCTGATCCTCCATCAGGGGCCACGTTTAAGGCAGCTTGGTATGCTGGTTCTGACGGGAAAGCTGAAATGTTACTGCAAGGCCAGTAATAACTGATAATTAATCACAGGAGCCGGTGTCTCTGTACCATGCACTTGGTGATACGCGTCCTGCATGCCGCGGCTCTTCTTGCACAATTGTTTGGCTCTACTGCGTAAAAACAAAATAAGAGAGAGAGAGACAGAGACAGACAAACTTTCATCTTGGACTAGCAGAGGAGGGAAGTTCAAAACGGAGGCATGGGAGGTGGGGGGTGGTGTTGGAGGAAGGACTCCCTGTCAGATGGGCTGTTCTTTTCTTTTAAAAGACAGACAAAATCCCTTTCAAAACAATAAAAAGAAAAAAGAAAGTAGTTGGAGATGATTATCTTTGAGGTTACTCTGCAAAGAATAGGAATAAACATGCTTCATTATGTAGCCTAGGGGTTACTAAATAAATTGCCCTTATTTTGATAATTTTAAAAGGGTAGAATTCCTAACTTTGAAAATCTCTTTACCTTAAAAGTTAGTGCACAAAATGAAGCAGTGCATCGAGCTAGTTTTTGTTAATATATAGAGTATGGAAAAAGATTAGCTTGAGTACGAACTGCAAAAAGTTTAAAAGTACAGTGTATAGTCACAGGGTAAAATAATGAGTCAAAGACCTGTAGTATCTGTTCTGGATACAAGCTTTTGCCTTGACATTCTAAGCCAGGATAAATGCATTTGAATAAGGTATATTTTGATATATCCTGTAGAGGGACCCTGATTACTGCTGATACAGTAAGCTGACATTTAAAGGTAATCAACATAAGCCAAATAAGCAACTCTTTCCGTGTGATTTCCCATTCTCAAAAGTTAAAGTTCATTTGCTAGCACAGATGTACATTTTCAGTGCACATAGTGTCACTAGGAGAAGCCTATGGTTGCGATAATACAGCAATGGTTGTGTGCTCTCTCCTGTGTATCGGAAGATACAATATGCTCTGACATTCAAGGGGCAAACTAACACGTCTGCTTTAGAATTAGATGCCCCTCTCTGTGTTTTTCCTAAGGAGATGAGGTCAAGTGTTGGGGTGGGAATGAGGAAGTGTCCTCTGTGGCTACCAAGGAGTTAATGTAACCAGATCAAGATAATGATCCTTTGATAAATGGCTATTGAACCACCTAGATGGGTTATGTTGCCTCTTTGGCATTAGACCCTTTGCAGATAGATTTGGATCTAAGCGCGCTCCAACTCATTGAAAATATTTAGCCTAAACAAATACAAAATTGTAACAAGATGGCAGAGAATAGGGCAAGTTATTAAAAATTCCTCATTTAGAAAATAATTTATTCACAATATGTTTTTGATATTTAGGGTTTCTTTTGGCTATTCCATTTCTCCTAAATTTAAGGATGCTAAGTGTTGTACGTATGAATGTGTATGTGTGTTGTGTTGTGTATCTATGTTTTTGTGATCATAGGTGAGTGTATTACTTGTCATGTGGGGAACAGCAAGAAATTTATGGAAGTACTTTATGCATGACTGATTCTGTGAGAGCAGACATTGGGATACACTCAGTCCTGTAAAAGGAAATGATAATCATCTATTTTTAAATGTTTGTGCTTCAATTGTATGTTTCTATGATTTGTTAATTTTCTGGTTGAGATAGTTCCTCCCCCCCTTTTATTGCCATAAAATGTGTACTTAACATACTTGCATTTTTACAAAGCAGGCAAGGAGAGGGATGTGAGTTTTCATCTTTTTTTTCCCCCTCCTTCAGGGTAACATTTTATCTTCCTTTACACATTTGTTCAGGTTGTTGCAACATTTTAATTTGTGTTTACTAGCTGTACATTTAAACAATGTGTGAGCAAAACTGCCAATATCTGTCTAGTTTTTTCTTCACATACTGTAATGTTTATTTCTCTATCCCTTCATCAGCAATGCTGATTCAGCATGTATAATTTTTGAGTAACCTTTTTCCTAAAATACCTTAATTCTTCTTTCTTGAATTCTGTGGTTTTAAGAAACATTAGTTCCAATGAACAAATTAAGCTAAATCTTTTTTCGTCCCAAAGGAAAAGTTTGAAATACTGAATTCAACTTTCTTAGGTATAAAATCATCCCAAACATTTTCATATTTTCAACTATCTTTTAATTTTCAAAGAGAGTGTTATATGCTTATATGTATACGGAATGAAATATTTCCCAGGTTACTTAAACAGCATGAAATGTGATGCTGCTAATTGCATCATTGTTGTCAATATTATTTAAATATAAAAAATTAAGTAGGGTTCTTTAGCAATAACCCATTTGGAGGGTTTCATACCTAGATGATAGAGAATTCATTATCAATAACTGGAAGAGAACTTGTAGATTGGAAATTTGCCATGAATGCTGAAATTAATAATCTACGATTGTGTATTTAAAGGTGACGGGAAAGTAGGGATACAGGAATGCTTTTTGCGATCTTTTTCACATGAGTTTGAATCTGTTTACAGGATGTAGATCTTCCATTCTGTGTAATGCTTAAAAAAATGTAAAGGCTTCACATTCCAAAGAAAATTTGTAGAAGGAGATGTATTTCCAAATTATCTGGTGGAAGCTTATGATTTGAGAATTTGAATAAATGTTTTGGGTTCTTTTTTTTTTTTTTTTGCCACTCGACATTTTTCCTCCCTTTTCCCCCACTCCCTACCATATTGAAGTATGATTCACTTAAAAGGGGTCATTTTCATTCTGTATACAGAAGAATGGTTGATAACCTTAAAGGGCATAAATCTTAACTTTTGTAAAAGGAGTTCTTCTTTGGGTCACTTTGATCAGTGACAGGTCGAGAATGACCAGAAACCCTTTGCTCTCTTCCCTGCTAATCTGGCAGAGTCCAGAACTCTGACTAGGCTAGTCTTAGGAGGTATTGTTATCAACAGAAAATATGGACTCATTTTGGCACATAAAAAAGAAGATTAGGCCCTTTTCTCTGCTTTCACAATGTTTTATTTCTTGGTCAAAATAGTATATATATTTTTTTCTTCTAGTTACCTTTTAAAATACTTTTCTTTTTGAAATGAGACAATTACAGAGACATGGCTTTAACTCGTGTTGACTTCAGATGCAAAAGACATTTACCTTTTTATTAAAAGGGAAGTGGTATTTAGCCAGATTCAAATAAAATGTAAAACCTTTTCTACAAGCTCTCTTTTAAGACATGAGTGAAAGAGTATATAAGAATTATAAATGACTCTGTGCATCATTATATAGTAATTTAGGATTCACCCAATGATGTAACAAAATTAACAACATAATTTTATTGTGAAACTGTATCTTATTAAGGAACAACTGTCTGACATTCTAGTACAGTTGCTTTATTTAACTTCATGCAAATATTATTAGTAGTGACATCTTTCTATTGTGCATTAGATTCTCTCATTAGCATGATGTGTTAGTTATCACCAGAGAAATCATTTTTTAGATAGGTGAGGGGCAGACCAAGAAAACTAAAAATTAGATCAATGACTTGCATTAAGACAGCAGCATCTGTTCGCCAGAGATATGATATAATAAAGCAAACTTTTTCTACCTAATGTAAAATCTGGTACATTTCAGAGAAAATGATAAAATGTACAATAAGAAATATATAATAAGAGTGTCAGAGCCAATATAAAATGCATGTTTGGTGTGAGTTGTTCTGCAAGCAGGCTTCCAGCTTCTGCCATGCACAGAAGCAAATATACTCAGTTTGTAGACTCATTATTTTACGATGGAAATTACGGCTTTGTCTAAGTTTTTAGACTTTCAAAGAAATTTTTCTCTTGAATACTTTTTATTGGTTAGTGAAAAGACATATGCTTTTGGCTTCCATCACATTTCATTCTGCTTTTTCTTTATGTTTTGTGAACTGAACTTTGACGAGAAACATTCCAGCCCAAATTAAGCTTATTTATTTTTAATGTAGATTTAATTTCATTGACTTAGGGACCCTTAGTACAATAACTAACAGTTAATATCTTTGAAAATAACTTTTCTTACCAAGCATCAGATAACTTCCTGCATCTTCACCTTTCTTCACACTGTACTTCATTGTTGGTATGCTTTCCTAATCATGTGATCATAAAAAAGAAAAATTATATTACCCAAACTTACAGTCTTCATCTTAAAATAAACATCTGCATTAATTTAGATGGCATGTAACTTTAGCCTGTTGAATTAATAGGCTCATTTCAGGTGTTGCTTTTAGTCAAGTGTTTTCTTTTTAAGAATGGTCATATATTAATTTATACACATGTGTACCCTAGAATAATGTAGCTTTGACATTAGATTTTTGGGGGGGATTTAAAATATAGAATACAGTAGGGTTGTTTGACATGATTTGTGTGTGTATACATATATATGTATATAAAATATAGAATATATAAATTTATGACAAGAAAATTGAGACATTTATAGTATGCACATCTTGAGCATATATAAATACAAATATATAACATAATTTATATATACATTTTAAATAGCAAAATTATGTGGAACACTTCCATTTGTTTTTAGTATAATTTAAATGAGGTTGCTTATATCAAGTAACTGTTTTGAAGAAATTTTTTCATTAGCTTATGTTTAGAGATATTTTATCAGCTGTACAAACATAAAAGGTGTGGGTACAATTTGTAAAGCTTTTGCTGAGTTCAGATAACCACAGATGAAAAAATACTTACCTACAGGTACATGTACTGCATATATAATTGCAGGCATTTCTCATAATTATATTTATGTGCGTATTTTAACATTCTCTGATGAATCCAATTATTCATGCATAGTTTTATGGGAATCTGATTTAATGTAGTGACAGGACAGATTTGGGATATAGCAGCAGCAGATCCTCCTACTCCTGTGTCAGGGTTAAGAGCCAAGGCAAATCCTCCCTAACTAATGAGATGCTGAGTAAGGCATCTCTAAGAAGTTGGGGCAAAAGTGAATGGGTCACAGCTGAGGCAAGACTGCAAGGACTGTAGCGATAGCAGAAGCACTCAGATTTGCCAGGTCGTTGTGACACAGCGTCCAGATTCCAAAGGAACAGTCTGTTACTGATATAGAGCTGGCGTCATAAACTTCAGTCAGAAAAACAAAACAAAACAAAAAAAGGTCTAGTAACCCCCCCTCCCCCATATCTACTTTCACTAGAAAGATTAAAAATATGTGCACAGTGGAGAGTCTTTTTGACAGTCATTTTCATAGCTTTTTAACAGAAATTTCCTTACGGATACAAATAGTTAATGGACCTACACAGCTTAAGAGGGCTTTTCCATACTTGAGACTCTAGAGTATATGGCAAAAGGAAGGATTAAGAGGGAACCTTGAAATTTGTTCTTAATATTGTACTTTAAAACATAGGTTTATGATTTTATTTGTATATATGTAAGTATAAATTTCTCTATATATATGTGTGTATATATATATATGGAGAGAGAGAGAGAGAGAGAGAGAGAGAGAGAGAGAGAGAGATAGTAATGTTGTCTCTGACTACTTCTCATTTTCTTTCCTCATAGAATAGACATAGTGAAGAAGATGAAAACAAGCTACTTTTTCAGAGTAGTCTGCTGCTTTTTCCAACTTAGAAATTTTCTGTGGGATTGTTTTGTCGGTCCTGGCTGCTTAGTATGCTGTTAAAAGAACAAATCGTATTAGGTTCCAAGATTTCCTTTAGGTTGGATTCTATCTGGAATCTGACTGTGTAGAATAAATACTGTGCTTTGAATAAATTTGCTTTATCCTACTCCGTCCTACAAAGCAGATACTTGCTGCTAACTGATGGTACTTTGCTGCTTCTTAGTCAATGGCTGGTTGGAGTTTATGGGAAATGGCTTATTCTCACGTTATTTACCAAAGCTGATGCCTCTTTTTTGATCCCAGAAAAGCAGTTAGTGTGGAAATTATGACTCCTGCTGTTCATCTACTAGGGTTTAAGGAAAGGCAAAGGAGAAGAAGGCTTTCCCTGAAACTGAAGGTTTAAAAAAAAATGCTAGAGTAATAAAGAGTAAAGGACAGATACAAGAAGGGGATATGTGAAATGTGGTATATGTTGCATGCTATATATAATTTAGTATGTGAATATAATATGGGCATTGAGGATCCTAATGCAGCCAAAATATAAGTATACAAAAGGGCAATGGTCTCTCTTCCCCACCCCCCCACCTCTACCCCACCTTGCAAGAGGAATGCTTTTCAGAGAGGGAAAGGAAAGTGGGTAAGAAGAATCTAAACAGTTAATGCAGATGACACCTCACCAACTCTGAAGAGGTCTGTGCCATCTTGGAGGTGCATGGTCCTTCATAAAGCATGTTCTCTCCGCACAACCCTTCCTCTCCTCACCCTACTTAGCTTTAAAGAAAATTTAGGGAATTGAGGATGAGTATTTATGATTTTTAAAATTTGTCATTTTCCTAAAGAGATCCCAGGAAATTTCCTAAAGTATAACCCCAAGGTAAAACATTTATGACTTGAGTTCATTGGGGTTCATTGTTCGTTGTCATTCTGTTTAAATAATCTTGGGAGCATTTCATGCCACCAAGTGTAAGGGGTGGGGGTAAGACGGAAAGAACCATTGCATTCTTCTTCCATTTACGTAAATTTATTTAAGAGTACGTATAAATTCCTGTTGAAGAACACCTAATGTGGTTAACCTAGAATTTCAATTTCCAAGTTTACTAGTTTTATTTTTAAAGTTTGAGTTTTTCAGCTATAATTTTTGTTGATCAAGAAAAAGAAAAAATAAATCTTGCAGCTATTAATTGAGTAGTCATCCATTCTTCTCAGCCTGTCTAGTAACTTCATTTCATGTGTTGGATCAGAATGCTATTTTTCTATATTCTTTGTTAAGAGCATATGATTTTAGAATCTTGTTTTGGCAGAAAGTGTCCAAAAAAACCTCAGCAAATATATAATCTCATCTGCCCTCCTCTCTTCCCAGCATCCTACTATAATTTCTCTTTCACTGTTTTCTTCCTCCTCATCTATCTTCTTTCTATCTCTTTACCACTTCTCTTATTTCATTGGCAGTTTTCTCACAAACAGAAAGAAATTAAGATACATATGAAATTTGGTATAATCAAATAGCATAGTTGTTTTGCCAGCAGCTTATTCTGGTTTAGGAATGGAAGGAAAAGCACCATTTCTAGAGGTTCCTATGCACAGGGTGTTGACATGAGGACACTCTGTGTTTTGCTATGTAAGTGTTCCTATAAGTGAAGGCATGATAAAAATGTGTGACCAGATGCCCAGGCTTATCATTCAAAGGTGCTGAAAGGTAGCTCAATTTGATCTTTACTCTGTGTAAGAAAGTGCCTAACAGTAGGAAAATTTTGTGATTTTTTTTTTTTAATTTTAAAGAGAATTACTATTTTCTAGTGGTATATTTTCATTTTAATAATATGAACTCTTGTTCAGATTAAATTTCAAAAGGAAAGTGAAATTATTTGAATCAGTGGTTTTCTGAGACCTTATAATTAAGGGATAACTGCAACATTAAAAAGTATAAAAGACAAAGTAGAATTAGTGTTAATAAATTAGTATTGGAATTTTAGGTTAAAAATGTAGTTTATAATGAGAAACTAATATACTTTTATATGATGGTTAGAACTGACAAGGGTAAAGTATGTATGTAGGGGGAGTGTATCTCCCAGTTTTGTACCTGCTGTGCTTTTGTATGAGTGTCATGAATTTTTCAACTTTATTAAAGTAGCTTTTAGTGGCTATTTGTTCTCCAGACAGTTCTTCAAGACTTCTGGTTTGATGATTGGAATGTCTGAACTACATGTCTGAGAGGAAAACCCCAAGCTAATGAAGATTGCACATATAAAAATAATTACTTTCAGCTGCCTTAATATAATAACAAAACTAATATTAAAATGAAGTTCCATTAGCATGGGTTTAATTATATATACATACATACACACACATATATCTTGGCTTGCAAATGAAAGCAGAAATGCTTTGCTGCTTAAGTCAGTCAAAAAGTAGTTGTTTATGTTACTCACTCAGGCGTTAATAAATAGATCTGTCCACTACTGTGCCCAGTGTTTAAAGCCCTAGAGCAGTTGACATGGTTGGAAATGCCTACTTCAGCTGGTGGCATATGACTGTCATTTGCAGGCAAGCTATACAAAGTCCTCGTACAATGGATGCATTCATGAAAATGGTCCTCACCTGAATCTACTGCAAACTCTCATTTTATTGACCCTGTGTCAGAATTTAACTTGTACACTGTCAAATTATGTGATGATTTATCTAATTAAAAAAATGAGACAGTGGAAGAGAAATCCCCAGTTTACAAACAAGCATCCCAACAAAAACCCAGCTCCAACTTGAACGAAATAGCTTGTATAATTCTAAGGAAATTATTCAGTACAATAAAAATAGGTTCACTGCATGGCAATGTGATGTGTTTAATTTCTGTGATTCTTGGAGAAATGGGAAGTGTGCTAGTTTAGTTTTTGTTTACAAGAGTAATGTGACATTTTTAGTAGTCAAAAGAGCTTTAAAAATATTGTTCCTTATATTCTAACTTCTACATAAAATCCTCAAGTTAAATTAGTATCTATCTTACTTGGAAATGAGACTTTTCACACACTGGCCTGGTACACAGGAGCTTTCATAGCAATGACTATAGTGTGGAATTCTGTATAATGTGGTGTCCATCATGTTCACAATCCAAAGGGATTTACTAATTGGTTGTGCCAGAAGGACTTCATTATAACACTATATATATAACATGGCGTGCAGCCCTGAGGATGGCGGATGACTTTATAGTGAAGTTCCTATGCAGTTTATTGGGAATGCCACTATTAGAGTATTCTTATCATCTATTTATAGGACAAATCATAATGTTTAAGAAACTTTCACAATAAGAAACTATAATTCTTTTGAAACAATCTAGAAAAGCATATTGATGGAGATAGAGGATACTTCAGGCTTTAGCGCCAAATTTTTCGTCTTTAGCGCTCTTCATAGTCAGCCCTACTATCCTCTTGGCCAACTTAAAAAGAAATAGTTTGGGATTAACAGCCTTTATAACAGGTCACAAATTCCCTCATACACTAGGAAGAGTTATGTCTTAGTGAAGGGTGTGTTTGCGGGCGGGCGTGCGTGTGTGCGTGTGTGTGTGCGTGCGTGCGTGTGTGTGTGTGTGTGTGTGTGTGTGTTGTTTTCAGCTATAAAGAGAATAAATTGAAAGTGGGGGACAGAGGAAGTTAACATCTGGGACAGCTTGATTCAGTGGCAGACTCGGAGAGCCTGATAATACAGGTGAGACATGTTTCAGGAATAAGGACCTTGTTCTTTTAATGAGCCCCTTCTGTCTGTCAGCCTGCTTTTCATGCACTATTGTTGTTCAAATAAGGAAGAGTGAGAGCCTTCACAGGCTGTGGTGAGATTAGGGTAATGAAAATGAAGTGTTAATCTGTTGATAGCAAGCACATCCCATATCCTGCATCCCAGGCCACATTCATATGTGTATAATATATTCCAGGTTCCCTCATGAAAAGAGAGACAGGAAAGTTCATTATATAAAAACACTTTTCTTGTGTGTGAACCAGCAGCCAGTCAATAGATGACAGTAAAATGATGAGTACTTAATTACTGTTAATTTCTGTGTTACCATATGTATTTTTATTTGTATAAACTATTGTCCTCCGTGCCACACACCCAAAAAGATTTGTCTGTCTTTTTTGTGTCTTGTAAGCAAAATGCTTAGTTGTGACATAAGGCATTTGAAGTATTTTATACTTACTTCTAAGAAATAGCTAGTATAGGGATAAAGAAGTTAATTGTCAGTTATTATTGGTTAATTCATACATGTAACTTCCCTCATAGTAACAATGGATAAATATTTGCTAAATTTATATAGCATCCTTTAACTTAGTTTTTCTACCTTAGTTTTCCTCTTAAACCCAGTAGAAACAAAATATTTTCAGTTAGTTCAAAAAAGCAGTAGCAAAGTAGAAATAAGAAATATTTGAAGACTAAAGAGAGAGATTTTAGTCACACTATGAATGTAAATTCACACTGCCAGTTTAAAGATGACTGAATTAGCCTTAGAAGCTGGGTTCAAATCCTGGCCAGACACTTAACTAATTTAACTCTTTGGCAAGGCATTGTTTTTCTAAGTGTCAGTTTTCTCACCCATAAAATGGAGGAAGTAGGCTTGAAAATTTTTACAATTTCTTCTAGCCCCAAGTCTTAAGATCTACAAAATTCAATGGAATGGTTGCTTCTGTTTTCTTGGCAGCTGTGATGCCTTTGCTTTTCTAATAAACATTTTCTTCTTTGGATAACAAAATCTACAATGTACCTTTTAAGTCCAAGAAAAGAAAGAAGCAAAAAGTGTGGAAGTATTGTAAAGGTTATGATGAAAATAATAGTATACCTACTATGGGCAAAGTGCCGCCGTGTTTAAAAGCAAGTGATACTGAGAGACCATTCAATGAGAGCTAGGAAATGATGGCACATCATTCGACTAAGGTCGAATTGGCTATTTTTATTTTTATGTTCAAGAACCTTTCACCGAAGGAAATTGTTTTAATTTCTAATAGAATATATATTATAACATATAATAACACACACAAAATGGAAAACAAGGATCAATGTCTGTGTATTCTCTTTCTCTCTTTCCCTTCCTTCCTTCCTTCCTCTCTCTCACTTTCTCTTTCTCTCTCTTTTTTCCTTCCTTCCTTCCTTCCTTCCTTCCTTCCTTCCTTCCTTCCTTCCTTCTCTCTCTTTCTTTCTTTCATTCTTTCTTTCCCTCCATTTCTCCCTCCTTTATTTTTCTTCCTTCCTTCCTTCCTTCCTTCCTCTCTTTCTCTCTCTTTTTCTTTCTTTCTCTCTTTCTCTCTCTCTTTCTTTCTTTCTTTCCTTTAGACTTTCCAAAATGTGCTAGACAGATACAGTTACTGCTTGTTTGATTTCCATTTTGTATATTAAGAAATACAGCATAATCAATTATTCACTTGTAATTTTGTGATTTACAGATATTCAACTTATATTAAGAATGAGAGTAAATTAGGAAGAAAAATCTGACTTTTGAGGGAAAATGAACTTAAAAGTTCAGATGTGACCTGAAAGTATAAATGGAAAAAATGTTCTTTTAGAAACACTTTATTTAAAAACAAACAAAAATATATGCTGGCCCTCAAGCACATGCTGCAGTAATGAAGCATAATTGTAGAAATTAGCGCAGGTGGAAGTAAATATATTGTCTATATTTTGCTATATTTTCCATATTGAAACACTGAAGTTTTTATTATAGCATATTGAATGCCTTCATTTGCTTTAGACCTGCTTTTCCCCCAGCCCCCATCACTGGTCTTTGAATACAGGTGTGTGAAGTGAATACTCACCTCACCCCACACCTTTTACTTAGGAATTTTTGATTTTGTTATTAAAAAATTACAACGTGACAGAGATGTGATGGTGTGTGTGCACATGTGCGCATATTTGTATGTACAACAAAACATGCAATGTTACTAGTTCTTCTCAAAACATTCCCTACTATTTTTTTTTAGTACCTTTCAGTTATGACAAAGAGGATGTACAAAAATGCATGATAGATTAGCCTTATGATAGTAGTCTGCCTTTAGAAACACATTCTCTTGTTAAAGACATCTGTGTTGGTCTGTTTGTAGTCATCATGTGTTGTGCACATGGTATGTTCTATGTGCAAACCATGAGCTAAAGACATATATTTGTAATTTACATAAATGCCAGATTATGTCCTGTGTATAGATTCAGGATTTCATAAAATGATAGTTTGTTTTATTTTTTTGTAAAATAGCATTTATGCACTTTAGATGTTTATTATTTTTTTTAAAGAGAAATATCAGTTCACTCTAGAGTTTCTTTTCTTCATATATATAATTAATTTTTGAAAATGAGACTGTCTTCTATCTAGGACCAAAGTGGATATGAATTTCAGTGGGATCTTGATACAATGATAAAAATTCACACATCTAAGGTATTTTTAAGGTTTACAACGTACTTCATAACAACCCTAAGATTAGGTAGTTCAGGTTTTATTACTCTAATTTTTCCACATAAGAAAACTAAGGCTCAGAGAATGACTTGCCCAAGATCACATTGCTGCTAATGAGTGTATTTTCCCTTTGGCAGTGTATGGTTGATGTGAAAACTCACTTAAGGGGGGAACTTATTGAATAAAGATCCATGAGACTTGTAGTCTATGAACTTTACTTTCTTCTTACATCCAAAAAGTGAATCCCCTTGGTCCTATACTTGATTTTTATGTACAACTGTATTTTGGAACAAAGCTGTCACATGCTCTTTTCCATTGCTGTGCAATAAGGCTCTCAGAACACTACTCCTTTGATAATCTTTCCAGAACTCTTTTTAAATGTAGTGTAGCATTCATTTAGATAACATTTGAATAATGAATAGTACTCATTACTCTTTGCATATATTTTTTAATCCTTTTTTAATACTAGACATTCCCAAGTGAATATTTTCCTCTACAGGAATAAACTAAATTATCCTTTCTTTTAACCTTGTATTGACATTTTTCAAAAAAGTGTGTTGGCTGTATTTAAAGTGTTCACTGATGGCTTTTCATGGTCTTCCCCTCCCATGTACAGTCTGTTCTCTCAGCAGTCAGTTTTAATGTGCAACACACCCAGTCTCATCCCTCCATTCCTATGGCCACCTCCTTGGTCTTGATTCTAACCACGGATCACTTAGATTATAGCATTTGTCTTTAAACTGGTCTCCCCTCATCTAGTCTTTTCTCCTTTCACTTAGTCTTATACATAGCTGCCAAGGTAATCTTCCTAAAACAGATCATTAAAAAAAAAAACAAACCCCAAACCAACTATCACCATTCATGTTACACTGCCATAAACTCAACTATTCATTGTTCCTTAAACTGATCTCACCTTTTCCCATGTCTTTTGCCTTTGCTTACCTTAGAAGAGTTTGTGTGCAGTGACCATTTCTTTTCCATCTTCACCTTTTTAACTCCTATTCATTTTTCAAAGGATACCTGAAATCCCACCTTCTTTGTGTAGCCTTCCTGGATGTTACCCTTAGGTCTTTTACTCCTCTGAACTTTCATACTACTTTATACTTTATATACTATGTATACTATATACTTTATACTTATAACTCTATCTTCCTGCCACATATTAGAGTTATTAAATTCCTCTTACTATTTTTAAACTTTTTGAGACTAAGGATAAAAATTAATATACAATGATGATGGATTAATATACAATAATGATAAATTAATGTCTAATAAATAAAAAAACCTTCTTTGTATTTTCCATATTGCCTAATACAGTGCCTTGAACAGGGTATGTGGTAAGTCTGAATGAATAGCCATTGATTCTATATAGTTTTTCTTGTTATGACCTTCTATAATGTTTAATCAAGAATGAACAAAACAAAAATGGTTCTAAATAGTTTTAATATATGTAGAGACCCAAAGTATTTTCGAAGTTGTAAAACAACAATTGCAAATCTTATATGCAATATCTTTCATTGTAATAGATATGGTCATTAACTGCTGTAATGGAAAAATGGCTCTGAACTCAAGTATAAAGTTTTTCAGTTCACCTTAAAGTCATGAATTCTTGGCTGTGTATGTTTGTGGGATTGCTTTAATTTATAAGGCAATTGATTAGGATGTCACCAGTAGGAAATGGGCCACAAGAGGAAAACTTCTCAATATTAATACTTGCAAGGAAAATATTTTACATCTACTTTAAGAAAATGTCATTTATATTGTATAATATGAGGTTTTCAGTATCTCTTCATATTTTTTGAAGGGCCTCTTTAATGAAATAATCTATTCATAATTGAAATTCTCCAGACAAATCAGATATCAACATTTTCAACAGAATAGGTAATTAATTAGTTTGTATTTTAAATTGAAGGTCATCCTATTATTGATTTCTGTGGGAACAGGAATCAAGAACACCTCATTTCAAATGATCTGCAAACAGGAATGAGGTGCTGCTAGGTGCTATCTGGGGTCTCATTGAGCAGTCACTAGACAGTGTCAAATACCAATCAGGGTGGAGCTCTCCGTGATAGAAACATCGCAAGGTATTGGTTTAGTTCCAAAACGGCAGAGAAGAGCTGAACTTGAGGAAAGATCAGAGATTAACAGTTTGTTTTACAGTTAAGTCAGGTATTTCAAGTCAAGTGACTGGTGCAGCTTGTAAGAAGGCATCTGTAAGTGTGTCGGGATGACATTGGTATGCCATGTTCTAGAAGGTCTATGTCAACACAGCTGTGACTTACCACTTTTAGCAACCTCTCCACTGGGAATTTGATAGAATACCTTTAATAGAAGGGAGGGGATCTTAGGAAGAAGAGACTTGGGGAGAGGAAGAAAAAAGGAAGGTATATCGTTTTATATGCTATTAATTTTCATAAAACACCATTTGTGCCTTGTCTTTGCCAGAAAGTCTCTAGTGCTTTAAAAAAAATCATTTTCTGTGCCAGGTTGTTTTAAAGCAATTATTTCCCTCTTTACTGGGTTTATAATTTCTGAAAATGGTAAAATGCAAACTAACATAAGCTGAGCGGGTGGCATATATTTGTGCTCTTAAAAATAGAGTAAACATTTTATTTGAGGTGGGCAAACTGTGTAGAAAACTATGCAACTATCCCTTTTGGTTCAAAATAAATTTTTTTAAAAGATTGCTTTGCATTTTAAATATCTTAGGGTTATTGATGCAGCTCTTTCTGGTTTGACATATTTCATGTGGGCATGACAGTGGCAGCCAGCATCTGTATTAATCCTTAACATTCCAGAGAACCACTTCAAGTTTTTTTTTTTTTTATGAATTTTAAAGAGTGCTCATCCCTAACAAAACGTGAAGTTTAAGCATGTCTTTCTTCCATAGCCACAATTACTTTTCCTTCATTAAAAAACAAAACAATAGAAACAAAAAACAACTTTCTAAATATAAACAGTGCAGGAAGAAAATGCCTAGTTTGTTAAAGAGTCATTTTTCTGACCGATTGTTGCCTGCCCTCAGTTCCCCATAGGTCAAATCTGTTGGTGATGAATCAGTGGTTAGATGGATGTTAGATGGATGCCTCTCCTCACACCCCATCCCCCACCCCAACCCTGCACTGGCCATATTTAATTTGAACACTCTGTGAAAATGTCAAACTCTTTTTTCAACTGCTTTCTAAGTGCTCAAGTCATAGTTGGCCTTTTCCCCCATCTGTGCCATAATCCACTATATTACCAAGCACACACCTCAGTAGTATAGCTGAGTGTCAAGAACACTTATATTGTGGTTTCACCCTAATGTCTTTAAACCTTAAAGCACTAGGTCCATGTGAGCTATTATTCTAAAACAAGGAGAGGGTGTGTGATCTATTTTTTTTAAGGGGAGAAGAAAAGGTGGTAAATCCATCCTAATTTATATAATGTTCTTCTTTTGGGGAAAAAGTATCCTAAAGTTTGCAGAATGAAAGGTCTACCTTTTTTCAAGTTTAGAGGACTCTGTAGTGTTCACCCTCTACTCCAGTTAATAAACTATCCTTGTCTAAGCCATGCATTTCCCAGATGGAACTAGACGGACCAGTCAGCGTTTCAAAGGTCACCATGAAATGATTCATCAGATGACACTGCCCTTTGTTTCTCAGTGATCATTCTACTACTTGTAGCAGTTAACTGGATTTACTAAACTTAGTTAACTATCTCAAAATACCATATTTTTTCTTTATAAAATACCCAGGAAGATACCTTTTTGGAGGGTAGGCATAGGATGAGGGAGAGGTCCTTCCTAACTTTTCATTTCATTAGGTTTGGAAAACTCCTGCTGTCAAGACTTCCCGTACAGTGATGCAAAATTAGAAATTCATCAGATTTTTGGTCTGAGGTGCCTGGGGCACCAAGCAGTTCAGTGATTTACCTGTGGCCACATAGCTATTATGTGTCAAAATCAAGAAATGAATCCTGGTCCTTTTGACTTCAATTTCTACTATTTATCCATAATATCATATGTGTATCCTTCTGTCTCTTGACTTTATATTATGGAGGGGGAAAAAAATGAAATGATAGCATCACATAAGTTATGATGTGCAAATATCCTGGATAGCTATTTAAAGTAAAAGCACTTTGGTCAAAGAATGATTTGTGTTTCTCAAAATATGGTTGCACATCAGTCACTTACCTGTCTGAGGCTCAGTTTCCTTATCAACAACATGAAGAAAATAATACACCATTTCCTTTAGGATTACTTTGAGAAAAATTCCAAAATCTTAAGTCTAAATTTTTTTTAAACAGTTTACTTTCTCAGAGTTTTCCTATATTCCGAATTTTCTTAATATTCCCGCAAGTATAAGATTTAAGTTCTTCAGTGTACTATGGAGGCTTGAAATTTTGTCTTTCAGTACATATAAATATAGGTACATATCTATCTGTATATCTTACAAAGAAATTTTTAAGTTTGGTTGTTATGAATTGCTATATTAGAAAAGAGAAATCTCAAAAAATCTCATTTTCTTGGATTATATTTTATTACAGATGCAAAAAGGGGAAGATGATTTCCTAAGTTGATGTCATAATTATATACACACAGATACAGACACATATACATATGCAATGGCATGCATATGTATATGTGAATGTAAGCAGCAGGAGAAGTTGTCGACTTGTTAACTTGGTTAGTATGGTGGTGGTGGTGTCGTTTTTTCAAAATCCTGGTATATCTTCATAGAAGGTAGCCATCACTTTATATTTTAATTCATAGCTCATGTTTCTGTAGTGCTTTAGATTTTATAAAGAGCTTTCTTCACAAGAATCTTCTGATGTAATTATTGAGATAACATTTCTAAGTCAGGGTCAGGGCTATGGATGGGCATGGTCAAGCCATTTGAGGCTTATTCTAGACAGACTGAAGATGAAAGCAGGGTTTACATTGTGACTGTTATCCCAGTAGATTGCATCCTTAAACTGATTTTCTGACACAAGGATTTTCTGACTGGGCTTTCTATATACATATTGCATTGTTTGGGGGTCTCACCTAAGTACGAAGAGTTAAAGCCCCGTGTAATGAGGTCCTTGGGCATTTATTTCACTTGGCTGTTTGTTTCAGACAAATTAGTCATCTCTCAAATATGTCATTTTAACCCCTCAGATTTTTTTTATTCAACTTTGGGTTGGCAGAACAAATTAGGCATTTTATTTGGTCCCCATTAACATTAGAAATGAAAAAAAAAAAAAGAAATACAATTGAAAAAATATTTCTTTTATCTTAGAATCAGTGCCTAGATAATATTTTGTCTTGCTAGCAAGGTGTGCAATTCAAGACATAGTAGTTATCCTTCCTTAACAAATAGGAGTTAAATCCATGCAGATTCATGGCACAAATTAAAAGCCAGTGTAACCAAACAGGATCATTTGGAACGCCAATCAGGATAGCCCAGAAGTACAAACCTGTACAAGGTAATTATACTGAGAATTTGTTCTTGTATTCTACCCTTTCCCCCCATCCCCTGTGCCCATCACAGTGCTATAGAATGGCAATTTGTTACCCAAAGATAGATGTATTGATTCCCCCTCCAAAAAACCAAAGCAAACCAAACTAAACCAAAAGCCCAGACTCAATACTGTTCATTTTGCTAGATGACCTATTCTCCAGACTCTTTAATTTTTTAAATGGATGTAAATTCTATTTTAATTAGACCTTTACAATCTAATACTGAAACTAAACAGGAGTGGGAGAGATCCTGCAAGTTAATACCAACCCAAATCAACCATACTCAGATAATTCCCCTGATCTTCCTAAAGCAGCAGCTCCCTTACCCCTCCTCCCCAATTAAATGACCAGTTTTCAGTGGTATCAACAAAATGTTGATGATCCATTTTTTAAAAAAATTGTTATTCTTCCTAGGATTCTTTGCAGTAGCATTTCTTAGTCTTTCTTCGCCCTGCCACACAGCTGTCACTGGTATAGGAAAAGGATTGGGGGGAGGGGAGGAAGAAGCCCTGTTCAAATCGGGTCACGTCGCACTAATTCATCTGCTCTCATTAGAGTGAGCGAGGGACAGCAGTGATGGCCAAGAGCTGCACTCCACACATGACACACGAACAGTTTGGGGAATAGAAAATTGCTTTCTCAGGAAGCCCAGCCAATTAAGGACTTGACCATATTGAATGTCAAGTGTTAATTTAGGTTTTTCTTCATTTTCCCAGTAGTAATGCGGGTCCTGTGATGAGCAAATACATGTCAAGTAAAAGTTGATTGCATGAAGGACCTGGGTATTATATGTCACTGACAAGTCACAAATGTACTGTAGTCTTTTAACCCTTTAGGTGAGTGGGGGGAGGGAATCGGGGGAGGGAGAGGAGGATTAACTGTACTATAATGATAAGAATAGATAGCTTATATTAGGGGCCAGCCTGGATGGGACAGACAGGAATAATTCATGCAAAAAACAAGGACAGGATGACTTCCTACTGTGGAGAAACAAATAGTGGACTCTTAAAACGTAAATATGTGATTCCCTAGCTTTTTACCCACACATATCCAATGTATTTCATTCTGCCTCCTATGGTTTTATGAAAGAAGAAAATAAGCTACTTTATCATTATGAAATAAGAAAACTCCTAAGATAATTTTGTGCTTTGGAAGAAATAAAGCATTGATCAAATAATTATATTATTTTGGGTACAGTGAACCTTTGGTCTAGGGCCACCATAACAATTACTACTGAAGGTTTACAATTTGAGTTTCTGATCAGAATTCAACATACATTTAAAGAACTAAACTCTCTAGAACAAAGAACCTTATAAAAAAGGCACAGAATATCCTACTTACAAGATTTCTAGTTTTCTGTCAGAAGTATTTCTTTGAGAATGTGTTTATCTTATAGAAACTTATGGAAAGTCCACTGTAGTCTTTGATTTTTATTTTCAAATAAAATGGAAGGGAAGGGACTAGAGCTTCAGTGAGTGAGGTAACTTTCACATGTACTAAATGTAGAGCATTACCCATCATGTATAGCATCTCATTTCCATTCATCAGCATGTATTTACATATGAATGTCTTGGAAATAAGAGAATGTCTGTTTCTGTTTCAGTTGTAGAACTGGCAAGAGGAATGCCCATAGAGTTTAGGCATCAGTGTGTGGCACAAATAATTGAAAAATGTTCAGAAGTACAAACCTTAGGACGTTTACAAAGTTGTCCTTTTTTTTTCCTTCAGAGTAGCTATTTTTGTGTTTTCCATATAATCTTGGAAAATGAGATCTAAATTCAAATGCTTTATTGAAACATTCTCTTTTTTGTTCTTAAATTTGAGTAATCTTAGACTTTGATTATATTTATTTTTAAATCACTTGAGAAACTATTTGGTTGGCAATGTTCTTAGCTCACAAACTTGAGTCCTTTATGTGCAAAATATATCCCCTTTATGTGAGAATGCTCCAGGTGAATCATGCTTTCAAGATAGTTGTAGTTAGAACAGTAAATGTTTCTTATTAGATTTGGGGGGTAATTAATCAAGTGCATTGTCCACATATTAAAAATCAACCAGGAGGTGGAATTAGGAAACGGTTTCAAGACCTTAATTTTGAATTGAATCAGTGTTTTAACATAAGAGGACAACTGTTTCATTTAATTCGTCTGTTGTGTATGAGAAGAGTCTATCAGATTTCTTTACTGACTCTCCTCCTTGTTAATCAACCAAATAAAATAAACCTAGTTCTCCCTCTTCTTCCTCTTGATAAACAGTATTTTTCAAACTCATGTTGCATTCAAGACAATTTAATTATAATCCAGTTGTTGGTAGCTCCTCTTCCATTGGCTAAGCTAAAGACTCCCACTAAGTTTCCTTAAAGTAAATTCTTAACGTTGGTAGCTCTGGTTGCTGATTCAAGTTTTTCCCTCTCTTCTTTGTCATTTTTGATGGATGGTACCTGATGCAATCAACCACAACTCTCCTTCCCCCCACCCCGCAAAGTGTCTCTCCTTTGGTTGCTCTTCTAGCAAGACCATAGGTTTTCCTTCTTTTCCTCCGACCTCTCCCCTCCCTTCCAATACACACACCTTTCTGTCACCCCCACATATGCCCCCCAGTACAAAGACCCACCACACAGGACAGGCTTTTTCTACACCTCTATTTCCCAATGGTTAAGCAGAAGATGCCTCCCTTTGCTCATGTTTTTGATAAATTTAAGAAGTCAAATCGCTGACACAGATGGATAATCCAAGTGTATAGGGTGAAGAGTTATAAATTAACACATTATTCCCTCTTAATGTGAAATACTTGAGAATGCATTTTCTCAGTCCCCTGACATCTACCCAGTGAGGGCTCGCATTGTACTTTTCAAGTGGCATTGATTTGTTAAAGCGCTGAATTAGCATCTCAGGCCAGCTGCCTGTTCCACTGTGGTGTTCTTGGGCTCCTATTATCTTTCCCTCTCCTTCTCTCACTCACTTTTTCTCCATGTGACTCTCTCTACATCATTCTCCTTCTCCATCATCCCATTCTTTTTTCTTGCCTCCTTTTTCTCTTCCCCTGTCTTCCTGTTTTCATTCACAGCTCTCTTATGCTAATTGCCTCCTTATGCTGTGTCCCTCTGTTTCCTTCGTTGTCGTTCTTCCACACTCCTTCCTTTCCTTTTTTCTGCCTTGGCCACACACAGGGTTTGAGCCTGCGTTTACCTCCATCCACCTCTGCTACTCCTTCCCCCAACATAGTGTTGTCTTAGCTAATCCTGGCTCAACAAATGGGGCCTTATAGAGTAAAATAAATTAACATGTGTACATGTGTATAACCATTCAAATGTTTCTTGGACTCCCTAGGTTGGTGAGAGAATCATATTTATTTTCTTTGATGTCAAGGAAGTAAGAAGTTTTAATTCTATGGGATTTTTTTATATACCAAGTAACAGAAATAAGATGAGTTAGGTGAAGCTGTTATGGAAGAGAAATTTAACCAAAATTTGAAGGAATTACTTCTGTTAAAGGGTCAGTAAAAATCCACTGGCATCAAAGATTTGATAATTACAGGTTCATTAGATCTCCATCAAAACATTAATGAATGAATATTTCAGGAGTTTAAAAAACATTTTACAGATATGTTGGATTATTAGTATTTTTAAATGCTTTAAATATTTTTCTACTTTTTCTGTTTCTAGTAATATTAAATTTTCTGGGTCAGACTTAACAGACTAGTAGAAGAATACTATAATCATGTGTATTAATGAAGACTATTAATTGTGAAATTGATTATCCTATTTTGTTGAAAACAAATAAAAACTTTTTTTTATACTGATAATTATTGACCATGGAGAAATTCATATACTAATAGCAGACACAATGAGAGTGCTTTAATGCTTATACATATAAAATAAAATATTTGTTTTATTAGATTGTTACAAAAATTACCTAAGATTGGTTCCCTAGTTGTTTTAATCCTTTTTTTCAGATGAGGAAACTGAGGCTCCAAAAGCTTAAATGACTTATCTAAGGTGACATAGCTAGTGATTATTAAAAGCTGGACAGGCTTTTCTTGACTCAAAATCTAACACATTTCCACTAAATTCTTTTCTCTTTCCAACAAAATGCTTTCTAAATGCTAATTATTTTTTAAATTTAATTTATTTTTTCTCACAGTAAATTCTTAATTATTATAGAAAAATTTTCTTTCTCCTGAAGTTGAGCCATTATATTTGAAAAGGAATATGCTTTTTGTACTTTTAATGGAAAGTGTTCCTTTTTGGGTGTACCCTCAGGGGACATTTTAAAGTTTTCTGACTAGCCATATAGCATGACTGTAATCTGAATGAATGCTTAGTATATGAGTTTAACCTGAATTTGTAAAAAGTATGTCTGAATTTCTCCATTCATGCATGATTTGAGATCTTTTATTATTTAAAGATATCACTATTGGTTTTAATAATTGTCACATTCAGTTTAGAGGTTGTATATGCATATGTGCATTTATATGGCATGTTTGTATCTTGGCTTCCTAATTTTGGACCTTTCTTTCAATCTAATATTATCATGGCCCATCTGAGAGGAGGGGTAACTTCTCAGGTCATGATGTCTACTTAAAGGAAAAGAAAGTGGACTCTAAGGCTAATTCCAATTGCTAAGACGACAAAAATTAAGCCTTTTAAAGAGGGCAATTCAGTTTTATTTTTATGTGCATATTAGCTTGTTAAGCAACTCTCACCAGGACCACTAAATAAATATGCCCTACTGTGTTAGTATTACATAAACATGAGACACCCTGGTGAAGTACATCTGATATGGTATTTATGCAGATGTATTTATCTCTGTTACGTTATTATAACAGAAGTGCACTGAGCCACTGGAGATTAATTTAATCATGCAGGTGATAGTTTCAGTTTGGGGAACTGGAGTGGAATGTCGTTTTAGGGTTGCCCATAGTTTACCTGGCAATAACTAAAATACATGGGTTGCCTTTGGGGAAGATGGAAGAGAACTTGATGTTTTGGGTTAAAAAACTGAGTGAATGAAGAGCCTGTCTCTGAAAAAGAGGAATTGAAACAGTTGAGTATAAAATTGACGAAGACAGTTTCCTTAATAATATGTACAAACATAAAAGAAAGTAGAGAGGGCTCCTTTGATTTTGATGGGTCTGAGGAGTTGGTCTGGGTAAGGCCTTTTTGAACCTAGGCCTTTTGCAGGACTATTAATTAAAAACAATTCTGCATAACTTGGTTTATGTCATGAAATCAGAGGATTCACTGCTGAAATGGTTAAATCTAGTCCAACTCCCTCATTTTACAGGTGAGGAGACTGAAGCCTAAAGTTTAAGGGTCTTGTAGCAGGTGAGTTCAGTTTAGTAGCTGGTACCTCTGTCTTCTGATGGTTTCACTAGACTGTGTTAAATGGACTTTTGGTGGCATTTAAATAAATGAAGCATTAAAATAATGAGAACAGCTTTAAGAAAAAAAAGTTTCCAGAAGAGAATAGAAATAGTTTTCCTTTTTGGCAATGGTCTTTTTTTTTTCTTGCTATCTTTTCTAACATATTCTTAGGGACCCCCCCCCCCCACCAAAAAAAAACCCAAACCAAAAAACCTGTTGGTGAGCCATAAATAAGTGATTACATTTAAGTTCCTGGGATTCAGCTTTCCTCCATCTTAACTTGTAACCAAGCTCACTAGCTACTGAAAATGCTATGCATAGATATTTTACTACTCAACACCTTTGACTTTCCCACCAAAGTTCCCAGGAGAAATCAAAGAGATATTTATTTTTTGTGTTGTATGTGTGTATGTGTTTCTAAAGAAAATATAAATGAAATGCTACTAGAATTCAAAAGTACTGTCAGCTTGGATAAGTAGTCCCCTAAGCAAACTGTTTTGTCAGGAATCGTAACCTAATTACTGGATGCAAATGTAAAGTTGTTTTTTTTTAGAAAGGGAAAAAAAGCATCTTTCTACTTCAGCACACAACTTTGAGTGCCGGTCATAACTTCAAAAGGCTCTTGGCCATGAGCCAAGTGCCTGTTGAGACAGAGCAGCACATGAGTGGAACCCTGGACTTGCTTAGCCAGGGTTGTGACTTCAGAAGTTCCAAAGTGACCCATGCATCACAAGCCTCTCCCCATGCTGGGGGGGTCAGGGGTCATGGTTAAGAGCAGGGTGTTGCTGGATAAGGTTGAGGAAGCAGAGGTGGCCCCTGCGCGCTCCGTGTGTGGGTCTGTGTGCTCCTTTCCCGTCAAAGCTGGCCCAGCACAGCCAAAAGAGCCTTCCTTGGCAAGGCTTAATGGCGAGATGATGTAGTCTGTTGTGACTACTGCATTCCTTTCAGGTTAAACTAGGGAAATGGCATTGTGTTAAAATTCCAAGTCGCATGAATGTTTTATGGCCACAAGTGCATTTAGCCCTCAAGGGGAGTGTGTGTGGCGGAGAGTGGGGAAGGGGGGGCCTCAGAGACTCAGGAACTGTCAGAAGAACACTTCCCTTGGAAAATGTGACCCACCAGCGTGAAGCTGATTTGCCGCGATAGTCACTGAGAAGGGTTTCGCTTTTCCTCAACTGTGGCTGTTTAAAGTCTTGCAGTCTGGACAATTAACAGCTGAAGAAAACATGACACGACACGCAAAGAGGTTGGGAGATAGAGAGAAGGAATGCGCCAGGACGGAGCTGAGTTGCCTTCTTGTGTAAACTGCCAGATGAACCCCCTCCCCCATCTCCTTCCCTCCTGCCAGAGCTGTGTTTGCTGTCTGCTGAAGGCCAGGAGTGATCTGTTAACTGTACACCACTGACTGGGAGGCCAGAGCAGCTCATGGTACTGTATGTTACCATAACTACTCCCTCATTCCTTTGGACATTTTTTAGCCATCTCTATAATAATGGTTTATTTTAGGGAGGGAGATCCATTTTAGGAATCTAAGAAGCGACTGGAGAAAAAACAAACTTGAATTGGCTACTTTGGGGTGGGGGAAACGGGGGTCATTCAGATGAGCTGAACAGGACCATCTACTTTAGCTGCAGCCAAAGAGTTCCAGTGTGATTAAAAGAAAGAAAGAAAAAGTAGGCATTCTAGAAATAGGACAGTTTAAAAGATGCAAGTCATGTGGGTGTGTGGTCCTTGTAAAGGAACTTTGTTGTGAAACCACATTAGCATTTTCATGTTTTTAGGATTTTTCAGACCTTGAGATTGTTCCTGGAGGCATTACATAATGTTTTTTTCCTCCTCCCCAGATGCTATTTCACCAGTTTCACCATGTGCTTATTATACATACATACACACACACACATACACACACACACACACACACACATATATATACGTGCATATATACACATGATGTTCAATCCATAGACCTCTGTTAAAGGCTATGACTTGTTTGTGATTTGCTTTTTTGTGATGTTTATGTGAAATATGTAGTTACTTCTTAATGTGAAGGAGGAAAAAAGTTCTGGGTACTAAAATTGAATGCTTTCTAGTTTTTTAGTTTAGACACCAGGAACATACTATATACAATTATAACCTTCCTGTTCTGCTGCCATGTGTTGTGTTTATATCATTCAATATAGGGAGTAGATAAAAGTTTTCTGATGGTGTATATTGATTCTTCTCAAAGATTCTGGCATTTATTTTTTAATGAAATAGATGCCTGTCTTGGCTTAAGTACTCCTTAAAATACTAAATACTCCTTAACTTGTTCAATTTTTAGTCTTGAACTACCTTTCTCTGTTTCATCTTCGAATCTGAATTCTTGTTTTATATACAGATCAATGTACTTGTTCGTTGTTTTTTAAAAAGTACATAAGAATCTTATGTTGGTATCTTTAAAAAGTCATAACTGATTAAAATAAAAACAACATTAAAGCAGGTTACAGAATTTACCTTTCCTATTGATGAAAAATAAGGTTATTTGAAAAAGATCAGAATAAAAAATGTTTGCAATGTTAGTACAAGTTGAAAATACAAACTATAACAGAAAAATAAATAGGCAGCTTCTGCATACTCTGTTTTTTGATGAAGAAAAATTAAAAATGATTCACCAAAGGTTTGGGTAAATGATTTATTCATTTCTATAAAAAGCATGATTTTCTCAGATAAACAAAGCTTTTATCTGATTAGTGTTATGTTTATGGTGGTTTTAACAATTATATTGACAAAGTCTATGGAAAGTCATAAACTCAACAGCAATCAGCTCTATCTAAAATCACGGTACATATTGACTTTGTCCTTCTAATTTTAGATGAGTTCATTAATATCTTCCTTAGATGTTAAAGTAGATCTACTTTAAACACTTTTTTCCCTGCTCTACATTTTTTGAGTGTGTATGTACAGAGGCTTTCTTTTTCCAATTTGAAAGTCACAAATTTTTAGAATATGATTTTTCTTGGAATAATTAAAACTTGGGAGTATATACTTCCATATTCCATTCCTTTTATTATGTACCTAACTCTTAACTAATAGAACAATTAGATAATTGGACCCAATTTAAAAAACAACACTGTGGATTATATTGAGAAATATCCTGAAAGTGTATGTTGTCATCTCATTCACAGAAATAGGAAATGGTATAGATTTCTTAGTTGTTACCAACTTCTGCTGTTCAAACTGATTCTTCCTTAGAATTCTGAAGAGATAGCCAGCCAGTGAATACCAAAACCATTATCCAGGATGAGACAAGTGCAATTCTTTGTGATATATTTTTCAAAGTAAACGTCTTATTGTTAAACATGTTCATTAGATTAACATGTTCTTGAGATAATATATTTGAAAGGCACTTGCACATAGTAGGTTCTATAGAAATGATTATTTCCTTTTCTCCTTTAAAAAAAATTTGTATTTTACTAACATGTTTTCCTTATGTTCTTGCTACTTTTTGAGTTAACTCACATATCTCATTTTTCCTCCTATTAATGAAAATTCACGTCCATTGAAAAATAACTTATAACTGGGGAAAAGCCAATGAGATGAAATTTGTCTTTCATTCCAGAAGCATGAAAATACTCATCGAAGTACATGTAGTATTGACTAATGTTAAGATGCTATTGTGGATGAACCTTTCTGGAGTGTGTCTGTTAGACTATCAGCTGATAACATTTTTTGCCTCCCAGCCATGGACCAGACTGTGAGCTCAAGAGGACAGGGACCACTGATTCATTTAAGTTTTGTACCTCTCACATTCGTCTGTACATTAATGGTTAATGCATGCTTTTTGAATGACAGGATGAGTGAATGAAAACTGTGATAGCAATAAGGACTAAACTGATAAAAAAGAATTTGGTTAAAATTATGGCTAAAGAGGTTAATGTAGACAACCCAGGAAAAATGATTGGCAAATTAAAGACACTTTCATTGTCAGTGCTAATTTTGTTACTTAAACTTAATTTAGACTAACTACCTTCATAACTATTATCTATGTTTGACAAAAGATGACATTGTCACTTCCATGGAGCTTTGTTTCTCAGATTTTTTTCCTATCTCCTCTCAATTGAATTTCTCTTACACTTTATTTAAAGTTATGTTTCATAATCAGGATCCTTCCTTTTTTAAGGACCACCCAATAAATATTTTGTCCTGTAGTTCTAGTCTGATATAGTAGAAAGAACTTTTGACTCAGTTTGAATCTTAATTACACAAGTGAATAAGCTTCTCAACACCTCAGTTTTCCATATCTATATAGTGGGGATAGAAGCTCTTAATAAAATCTTCCCTGCTTTACCTGGTTGTTTTGGGAATCACAGCTCTTCTATTTAATACCTATGTAACCTTGTAAAGTTCCTTTTCATCTTTGGGTCTCAAGTTCCTTACCTGTACAATGAAGTTGAACTTGATCATCTCTTCAAATCTGTTCTTTATCTTTATGTCTTTTCTGTAATAAATGAGACAACATGTCTAATGCACACTTTGAGCCTACAAAGCCATATACCAATGAGCTACTGCTGTTGTTATTTTAATTAGTTTTTAAAGTATAAAAATAGTGGTTAAGAAACTTGGGTTCACCTAGTTTCACCCAGAACAGTGAGATGACCAGTGACCTGTAAAGGCTCACTTTTCTTGTCTATAGCTTGAAGGTCAGTGTCTGCTTTTGTGTCCCATGGAGGTATTTGGCTGAAAGTTGCTGCATGAAATGATAGCTCTGGTGCTCACATGTGATATCCCAGAAAAAACAATCTGTTTGGTGTTGGAGGTGCAAAAGGGACTACATAAATTCTACTTTTCCAATTGTGATTACTTCATGTATCTTTTCACGTGGAGATATTCTGGAAACAGATTTTGTTTAATATAACAATGAAATTACCTGATTGTAGGAAAAGCCTGAAAAACCAAAGCGCATTTTTGTGGCTAACTACAGTCTGAGTCTACTAATTTATACAGACTATCCCCCCAGTTGAAAAAAATTAAAAACAGTTCTTAGAGTGTACATAATTGTACAGCACATCTGTAAATCATATCTAACTGCAAGGTTGGAGGATATGGTATATTTTAACCCTTAAAGCGTGTTAATGCCTATGACACTCTTTTTTAAAATAGACAAATGGATGTGCAAGCTACTTAAAAGACACTGTAGTTCTATGTGCCATATTTTCACAATCTACAAGTTTGGAGGCAAAACAGACATAGAAGGAGTTCACTACAGCTATTGAATTTAAGTTTAGATTTTGCTAGTCTTTATTGGAAGGTTGGCCATCAAAGATCCTCTTCCTGACATTTTTGCTGGAAGTTAATAAACCATCGTCTACTTTACTTTCACTTGGCACCAGTCCCTAAAAGTGTATCACAGCATCCTTCATATTTTGCATAAAACATATTTGACCCTTTTAGATAAAAATACTAGAACCAATCTTGCAGAAGTTTATTTCCTGGACAAGTAAAATGAGGGTGGAGAGAAATTTCTTCTCTCTCACTCTTCACTGAGAATCATTCATTGAGCAGCATAACTCGAAAATCTTATGTGGCTTTTGGGCACTTTATGAACCTTTTTATGATAAGCCTGCAGCAAAGGCACTGATTGAATTAATACATTTCATGAATAGCATTTCTTTTATATTCTCCTCCCCTTGTGATGCATCCTTTTTGTTAAGAAACTTCTCCTTTTCTGCATCCAGTATTTATGTCACATGTGTGTGATGTCATTTCATTTCTATCTACTTTAGGAGAAACCTTGTGAGAGCTTATTTTAAAAAGAAGAAAAAAAAATGTGTTCTTGGAAATTGAGATGTCTAAATAGAAATTCTATAGTTTGTATATTTCCCTAATTGTGAAATCATTTTGAGAGTGGATGGCTCTCCTTTAGGTATCTATTGTGTTCTGGAGTAAAGTGAAATTGATCTCTAAATCATTGTCTTCAGTTTAGGGTAAGTTTTGGACTGAGTGGAACTAGGAAGACCCAAGTTCAAGTTCTACCTTTGATTCATAAGGGCTTTGTAACGCTGAATGGGTTATTGCAACTCTCAGTGCCCTAGGTAACTGTCAGACTATAAATTGCAGAGAAGGTTGCAACCTGCATTGATAAAGGGAGTTACTGTAACTATGAGTTCCTTATACTAATAAAATCACAAGTCCACCCTTTATCAGTCACTAGGCACACAAAGCCAATCAATTTTCAAAGATCAAGTTACGATTTTATGGTCTTTAGAAAAATGGAAGAGTTTATATTTGTATTTGAACTTCCTGCTGTCATGGGCTAGTTTTGATTTTATTATATGTGTTGATTCTAGGGGTGTTGATATTCTTCCATCCTTTTCTTTCAACTTCCAAAGATTCATGATTGCACTGATATTAGTACTTTTTTCACATCATTAACTGACTGAACGTGATTTGGGGCAAATCACTTAACTTCCCCGGACCTCAGTTTTTCTGTCTTTCAGCTAAGATGATCGAGTGTTTTTAAAGGTCATGTCAATATATGGCCTCATTGGGCCATCTCTGTTAGCTGTAAAGACTTTGATTTGGAACCTGATGATGGACTATGTGTCTTGTCATCAAAGAATCAGCCACACTAAGTTTAGAATGGCTCACACTAAACAGCTGGCAACTCGATTACAAGTTAGTTTTTTTTTTTTTAGCCCTAATTCTTCATGATTACTCATAGATAGAGTACATCAGTGAAATCATAGATCTTTGGAAGTTGGAGGAAAATGATATAAAAGTAGCAGCATTACATAATCCATAAGGATCAAACGAGGAAAGGTAATTTAAAAATAAAAATTTAAATACAGTATAATGTGGGAGCTTTTTGTCCCTTCAGTATTTCCTTCTATTTGTCTCATTTTCAACCTGCCCTAATCCTCAGACTTCTTCCTCTTTATCTGCAAACATGATCAATTCGCCTTTATCTCTAAAAATCCTTCATTTGTCTCTGTCATTCCTTTGGAGATCATTCTATATCTCTTCTTCCTTTCACAGCCAGAATCCTAGAAAGGGTCATTTTTTACTCATTGCTTTTACTAGGTCCCTTCACATTTGCTTAACAATTTTTAGAAATCTGTCTTCTGAACCCAATATTCTGTTGAGATGGCCTTGTCCCCCATTGTCATTGATCTCTTAACTGATAAATACAATGGTCATTTCTGATTCTTTATCTTCTTTGAACTCCATATTCAGCTTTAATTTCTCTTCCTATTGAATACTTTCTTCATCCTTTCCTTCTGTGTCATTGCTTTCTCTTTCTCCTACCTGTCAGACAACTTCTTTGAGATGCTCTTTTGCTGTATCACAAATTCCCCTCTTGCTCATCATATAGGCATTCTCCAGGTCTCTCTTTGGCAGCTAGGTGGTGCAGTGGATAGAGCACCAGTGCGGGAGTCAGGAGGATCTGAGTTCAAATCTCATCTCGGACACTTGACTCTCACTAGCTTGGGCAAGTCACTTAACCCCAATTGCCTCATCCTGGGTCATCTCCAGTCATCCTGATGAATATCTGGTCACTAGATTCAGATGGCTCTGGAGGAGAGTGAGGCTGGTGATCTGCACAGCCCTCCCTCACTCAAAAAAAAAAAAAGTCAAATGCAAGCCATGTCATCATTTCTCTGATGGCGTGGTCTTCTTTGGCAACCAAGGACAAAAACACATAGAAGTCTCTGTTCGTGACCCTTTTTTTCTATACCTTCTCCCTTGGGCATTTCATCAACTCTCATGGATTCAATTATATCCTCTATGTACATGATTCCAAAAATCTGTATATCAAGTGTGAATCTCTCTCCCGAATTTCAGCACATGTCACCAAATGGTTCCTAGATATCTCCACCCCAGTGCCTCCTTGGGCAATTCAAATTCAGCGTATCCCAAGTAGGATGCCTGATTCTTCTCAAACTCATCCTTCCTTCAAATTCTACCATCTTTGTTGACAATACTATCATCCCTCTACTCAGCTAGGTTTGCAGTCTTGGAATAATTTTTTAGTGAACTCTCTCATCCCCCATATCCAATGAGTTGACAAGTCTTTTCAATTCTGTCTTTTCAACATCTTTCCTATTTGTCCCTTATCTCTCTAATCATACTTACCACCTTTGTCCTCATCATCACCAGCCTGGTCTTTTGTAATAGCTAACTAATTGATCACTTGATTATGGTTTTTCTCTCTCCTTTCCAGGCTATCTTTTATAGAGTTGCCAAGTTGATATTACTGATCCCCTCTCCTCAATTCAAAAATCTTTAGTGAATCTGATACATCTAGGATGAAATACAAAAAATATCTCAGCCTGGCACTTAAAATCTTTGAAAATCTATCTCCTACCTATCTTTCCTGTTACTTCATATGACTCCCCTTCACACACTTTCCATTCAATCCTGCTAGCTGATCCCCACAGGAGATGCTCCATCTCTTGCCTTTTTTGCACAAGTGATCAATCCATCCCCACCCCAACCCTTGTCTGTAAGGAGCTCCCTCTTTAGCTGTCTTTTTTGGATCCCTTCTGTCTTTGAAGAACAGTTCAGATGTCACATGGAACTTTTCCTAATCTTGCCTAGTTAGTTAGTAGCATTCTCTCCCTCTTGAAATTACTTTGTATGTCATTGTGTAAGTTTTATCTCTTCCTTCTGCTCCACCCTCCTTGAATATATACTCCTTGAGGGCAAAGCTGTTTACTTTGCATTCCAATGCCTAGTAGCCATCTAATGAATACTTTTTTGCTTCATTTTTATTAATTTAGTATCACAGGCAAGTTACTCTCTTTGGACATTAATTTTCCTCGTTAATGAAATTAAATGGTTAGACTAGAGGGTCTCCAAGATTCTATCTTGTGCTCATAATGTGGCAGTGTTATTTATTCATTCAAGAGTTTTTTAAGCATCTCTGTGCAAAACTTTGATTTTGCAGGATTGAAAGACATTCACAAATAATTGACATAAGGCAATATGTGATATGTCATAGAAGTGTCATTGAAAATTTTTAAACAAGGAAAAGGCTGAATCAAATCTGGTTTCCTAGAATGAATACTTCATTGGGGGAAAAATAATGGGAAAAATAATGAAAAAAAGGAAGACTGGTACTAGAGCTATTACTTGAATTAATGAGAGCCTGAAATAGGGTGGTGGTAATGAAATGGAAAGGGATAGGTGTGAAAGTTTTCAAAAGAAAATATTAACAAGATTTGCTGACTGGATTGAGTGAGAGTGAGGTACAGGGACTGGGTGAAATCTTGGTTGATGTTGAAGTTTCCAGTTGGAAAGCTAGAACATAAAATAATTAAGATCAAATGATAGGAGATGATGAAATCTGTTCTATAAGTATTGGGTTTCTTGTGCTGTTCAGGGCATCCAAACAGAAAGATTCAGTAGGTAGCTAGAAGAATCTGGTGTCATGAAAAGAGCCCTGGCTGCTATCCTTGAATCCTAACTATGGCACTTGGAGGAAAGCAACTTATCCCCTCTTAACCTAAGCGGTCTCATTTCTAAAATGAGCAGCGTAGTAGTTGTGTTATGGATCTCATCATATCTTGGATAGGGCTACCTGTGATTTCACGGGTACAGTTGTTCCACCAATGAGGTTGGTACTTCTCTACAATTGTTTTCTTTCAGAAAGTTGACGACGACACTTAGAGTTTAAGTCCCTTGCCCTATGTTACACCGTCATGTATCAGAGACAGGATTTGATGAACCTTGGTCTTTCGGTGTCAAAATTGTCTCTCTAAATCTTAAAGCACTATGTAATATGAGGGTTTTTTTGTTAGTCATAATAAGACTAAGAAAAATGAGACTTTATCTTGGGAAAGTTGAGACTTTAAAGACATATAAATTTAGAAGTTACCCTACAGAGCTAACTATGTTGGGGGGTGGGGGAAGAAACAAGCATTTATTAAGTGCCTATTGTGTACCAGGCATTATGCTAAGCTCTTTAAAAATATTAACTTATTTGATCCTCACAAAAACCTTGTGAAGTAGGTGTTACTGTTAAGATCCTTATTTTACAGTTGAAGAAACTGAGGCAGACAAGTGATAAGAGACCTTGTTCTGGGTCTCAGAGTGCCACTCAGCTGCCTCTAATGATGAAAGTAGTTGAAGTTGGTGAGTTCACTAAGGAGGGCAGTGAATATATAAATATAATGAGATGAAAGAAAATACTTTGTATGAGCGTTGTATGAATTTAGTAGTTGAATCAGTTACCTGACTAAATTATATTATGTTTGATGGCAAAATTCCAACTATGTCAATAGACATTTTCTACATTAATAAAACACCCTTCCCATCGTCCTGCTTTGGGCAATTGAATTGAAATTCTAAAAATTGTTTGTTCTTTTTTTTGTGGGTGGTGGTGGTGACGGTGGTGGTGGCAGTGGTGGTAGTCCCTAAGGAAAACAAAAAAACATCTCCTTAAATTTACCTCTTCACTGAGTAGGAAAGAAAATATTATTGGTCAAAGATTTTTTTCTTTTATTTTTTGTTGACCTCTTGTCTTTCTGGTCTAGTAGATGACTATTACTGAATCCCAGTTGGCCTCAATTAGAGGAGTGAACATGGAATGGGTTGGGGGTGGGTGGGAGTGGGTGGAACTATTCATTAAAAACTAACTGCACATGGTTCTACATTTCCTCTTTTTTTTTTTTTCTGGTCCTGGGGGCCTCAGCAGGCTTTGGGGGAAATTGTGCAATGCTTACTCTAACTTGTGTTTGGATCTAGCAAGTAGAGCATTAGGAGGGAGTCTTAGACCTCCTCCTCTATAATGCCAATGTTCAAGCTTCACATACAAAGAAAACCATGTTGATTCATTGATCTCCTTCTGAATGCTACATTATGGGTTTTGGCAGCATGGTAATGGCTCCCTCGGCTCCGGTGTTTACAGCGATATGAATTCCTCTGGTCTGTCGGCACAATTTGTGGCCTGCTTTCAGGCCCAGTCTCTATTGTGAGCCTAACTCATGTCAAGTGAGGGCTGTCTGCTTGTCTGGAAGAAATCACATTCGCTAGAAAAGCACTTAGATCTAATAATTAGCATCCACTCTGTTTTTATCACTTGAACCAAATATGGTTCCTTATTACCCTTTCTGTGTGGTTTAGAATGGGTGGTCAGGCAACTTTCTCTCTCTTGGTGTTTCTCTGTACCAAGATTGCCTCTTTTTTCTCTCTTACACTTACACTTACATACACACATACAAGAATACCACACTTCTTACTCTTCCATTTTCTGCCTGTATCATCCCTTTATCTTTCCCATTCTCACTTTCCTTTATCCTATTATTTTGTCTGTCTTTGTCCTTCTGTCTTCTCCCTTTGTTAAATCTTTACATCTTTACTTATAAAAGAGCCATTTATCTAGTATAAATTCACCCTATATCATTTGGTAGCTTTGATGAACTAAAGTAAACTCAATTTAATAAAGATTATTAGAATGTCTATGTCCAATAATAAGACATTTATCTATCACCTTAAAAATTTTAAGGGGATTTACATATATATTGTTTTTTGGGGGAGGGAGTCTTATAATAACCCCGTGAGGCAGACACTACAAGTATTTTCATCTCCATTTAATAGATGAGGAAATTCTGGCTCAGAAAGGCTGAGGGGCATGCCTCTTGTCACACAGCTAGCAAGTGTCCCAGAGGGGATTTGAACCCAGGTTTTCCTGACTTTTAAATTCAGCACTCATGCCACTGGACAACTTTGCCAGCTACTTTCTGGGGTTATGAAAATTTGAATAAAACATAAATTTCTTCTAAAGGAATAAAAGTCCAGAAGAGGGTGATTCTATAGGTATAAGATTAATTAGAAATGAAAGAGCAAAACCTTGTAATGACAATTGCCTCTACAGACTCCAGCCCCTATCTCTCCATCAAATAACAAACAAAAGGGGAAGGTGATATATATATTTATAAAGTGCCTACTATGTGCTAGTCACCGAGCTGTAACCCTGAGAGATAGATTCTTTTATTGTTCCCATTTTATAGCTGAGGAAACAGAAGTTAAGTGATTTGCCCAGGGTCACACCGCTAGCAAGTATCTAAGGCTGGATTTGACCTCAGGTCTTCCTGACTCCAGGTGCAGTCCTCTACCCACTGTGCCATCCAGGTGCCTTAAATCAAGAAACCAATCACTTATTACTCATCATACTTCAGGAAGCTCTGTTCAGTTTGCCCTTTTTTGTGGAAGACATCTTCCTTTAAAAAAAAAACCAACTTCTGTGGACACCAAAGGACCAAAGCTGATCTGGAACAAACCCAAGCTGCCTCGTTCAACATGTCCTTGATAGCTTTAAAATGCCTTCACTTTGAATCATAAGGTTAATGTCTCTGTCTCCAAATCATTTCCGTGTAAGTGCTTTGCCAGCATATCTGGAGCTGGGAGATACCACTGTTTATGAAGTAGCTTGCTTATTTGGCTCAATATCATCCCCCACCTCCTTGCTTGACCTTACTCAGATACCACCTATGCATTGAACCTAACCTGTGTTTCATATAATATGGGTAGGGGACCCATGATAAAATTTTTGCATTATTGATATGTTTACCTCTTAAATATGCGATATAAAAATCACCTATGTTTCAAAAAAGATATCACAATTATTTTTAATGCAGAAATAGATTTTTTTTTCTTGATTTATTTCCTGATGCTACCCCCATATTTTTCCAGAGAGATATCTTATACCCTTAGACCTCCAGATCAACATCTGTAGGTTTCATCATATATTTTGAGCCCCAAAATGTGACTAAAATAATTTAGGAAATGCTTATTGAAGCTTTGGTGATGATGGTTTGACATTTATTCATCAACATATGCAAAAAGTTCCTCCCTGTCCAACCTTTTTTTCCTCTACCATTTAATGCACATTTTTGAAAATAGGAAATAGCACTAAAGGATGTTGTAACACAATTCCTTTTGTCCTCCTAGAAGCTCTGTGTATTTTTTAAATGTCTCAGGTTGTAATTTTAAAAAAAGCATACTTTGGTAAAAGTTTAGAGAAGGTTTTCCACTTTTCGAAATTCTTTACTTTTCTGAATTTTGTTCTTTGGCCCACTCAAACTTCACAGTTATATGGTAGCCTTTAACTGGAGGCCTGCTGTATGGAAGCTGAAACACCATCACGGGGCTCTCACAATACTGTAATAGACAGATTGTGAAAAATCTATTTTTCCTTAGAGGAATCCTGAGATCCCAAGTCAGTAGGGAGCATTTGGAACTTTGGTTCAAAAAAGGGACCTGAGACTGTGTGAGAATGCAATGGATTCTATTTAGTTAGACTTGTAAATGAATGGACTTTCACACAGCAAGTTGGTGGATGTCCTTTTAAAGTCCTGAATGTGAGATATTATTCCTTCTACCTGTTATTTAATAATTTGATATTGTAGCTACAGCTGCTAATGTAAAAGCTGTCCATAAGCATTACGCAGCTTTGTTACTTAACCTTGTAACACAGATGAAAAATCATTGTCTCCTGGTCTTGAAACACGAGGAAAGTAAGTCTTTAAAAAACATTATTGTTTTATAGGATGGCAGAGCCAGGAGGATGCAGTGGGGGATACAGGCTAGGTTTAGAGTTAGAGGATTGTAATTCAAATCCCATCTTTTCTGCTTATTATCTGTATGATCTTGGACAAATAAATTTGTCCAAGTCACTTAAAAAGACTTAACTTCTCTTAGTTTCAGTTCCCTCATCTTTAAAATGAGAGTGTTGGAGTAGATTATAGGGTCCCTTCTAGCTTTAATTTGTAGTACTGTGATCTTTTGGATTCAAATACTGCAACTTTAGACGAAATGTGTATCCTGGTTGCGTCCTTACCATTAACCTTGGATGTTACTTGGGCATAGATGAGTAGTCTCTTAAGCCCTCAGTTTTTTTCATTTTGAAAAATAGGCATGGTAATATTTGCCTTCTATTTACTGTACAGCATGTTTTGAGAATTAATAAATATGTGTAAGTCTCTTCGAAAGAAAGATACTGTGTAATTCTAGCATTATTCATGCTCCATTAGGCTCTTCAGGGTGTTGCCAGGGAAGAGAGATCTTCACTATTTATCCCGTGTGCATGTATAAAAACAAGGCCATCCTGTTGTTGTTAGTTGCGAAAATTTCACCTAAGGTGTTTATTGCAAAGAGACTGCAGGTTGTGGTGCTCTGGGAAATGACCCAGAGAGAGCAAGTTCCAGAGAGGGAGGAATTAAGTCAATTAAGAAGTTCCTGGCTCCTACGAGGACTTGTGTCTTTTACATTTTGGCATCAATCATTTTCTGTGTCTGTCAACCTGTTGAGGAGCTGAATCCCCTATTAGAGTCATTCTGTTCCATGCTCTCATCCCTGGTAGTTCATTGTTCTGGGATGACTTTCAAGAAGATGATCCACGTTTCCCTCAGGCGTAGTCTGCAGTTCCACATGCTTTGTTTCTCAGAACCTATCTTCCATCCTTATCATGTTCCTGTTGATACAATCCTGCCTTACCCAAGGCCTCCGTTAAAAAAAAAAAGGGAATATTTCTGGCCCCTCTCTTTTGGAAAATGGATAAACAAGTCGTGACTCACCTGTTTCTTTCAGACTGAAGGAACAGAAGTTGCTTTTATCCTTCAGGCTGCGTTCTTCTCTCAGCATCATGACCTTTACCCTTATTTTCTACTTTCCTACACGAGAATGGTCTAGCAGCCCGCTTTCGAATTCTGTTCAGAGCATGGTCTTCCAGTTCAATCTGAGGAGGAAGGAGGTTTTAAGATTTAAATTGATAAAATACTGTCAGATTTTCATCCAGAGGGCCAACTAATTTTTATTTTTAATTTTTATTCCAGTGGTCATAATAGTTAACTCCTGTTAAGTGCAGGGTCCTTTAATCAGACATTTTCACATGGGTCCTGCCACGTTTAGGGCTGACCCTCTCATACAGTCATCTTCCTGGTTTCTTAGAGTGGCCTGAGTATTTTTCTTCTTTCCGGTTGGGTATTCAGGGTCCCTGAAGATGGGCTGTAGTTCTCATGTGGCATACCAGGCATGTCATTGGACTTGAAACATCCCAGGGATGTCTTCAAGGATATCGCAGGATCTTTGTGGTAGTGATTCTTTCCCTCTGAGCTTTCTCAGTATTATTGAGGCTTTTCCCACCTCTCTGCTAGTACTCCCCATTCTCCTTCAGGGTGTTTCCCCTCCTCAGAATCTAGTGAGGTTCCCTTTTCCTCTTTCCCTCAGCACTATTAGACTAAAGCAATTGAAACATATACTGTACTCCAGAAGAGTTCTGGGCTCACGGCCAGGTTAGAAGAAGAGGCTTGAGCTGACATGGAAGTTAGTTTGTTTATTTAGTTTTTGACTTTTATAGTGCCTACCAGGCAAATGCCTACCTGAATGTTTAATGTTTAAAAGCCAAATTAAATTTCAAATGGACCCAAGCTCAGCAAACAGCACCCCTGACCCCATGAGCCCTTTCTCTAGTAATATTTTTCCCCAAATAATCATTTGTGTGCCTCTTAATTTGCTGTTATTACTTTGCCTTCCTCATGTCCTCCCTGTCCCTTTCCATTGCTGCTTCTAAAGAGGAAGAGTGCTGTAGTTGAAAGAGCCGTGAGATTGGCGTTCAGGAAAAACCTAGATTCAAATGTCTACATAGGCACACAGGTGTTTGTGCTTCAGATTCCTGATCTGTAAAATGATGAAAATCATACCTGTAGTAGTAGCACATAAAGTTGTTGCAAAGATCAAGTGAAATAGTATATATGATGCACTTTTTGGATCTTATCGTGGTCGATCTACCTGTCAATTATTATTATACGGTTTTCTTTTCTTAATTTTCAGTCAAGTTATTGCCTGTCATTTCAGCTTTCTTTTAAGGAGTCTAGTCTTTCACATTCTCTGGGTGATCTCAGTAAACAAAGAAAAGGGACATAGATATATGTGAACATGTGTTTATAGGAAGTCTTCCATGTTTCCTCCATGTCCCCAAAGATGTGTTGCCTGGAAGCCCTTTTGACACTAAAGTGAATGCCCACTGATTCTCCTTCACTGAATTCCCCTGGGAAGAGAGAGAAGCCTTTATGCTTGTTGTCATATCTTTTTGTTTCTACTGATTATACACAAAGTAAGTTGTAAATAGCACTCTCACACACTGTATTCCTCTGAGATTTTTACAGTGGAGTAACTCTCAACCCTACTTTACTCCAGGGCTTTCAGGGGGACCCTTTAACAGCCCCTTTCACTTCCTCCTACAGCACTGACCGAAGGAAATGTAGAAGCACATTAGACAACTATCATCCCATAATTAAACTCTTGAGTATTATTTTTAGAAATTTTAGTATGGTCTGGCATAACCCCTGACCATGGATTTATAAGTGTTCCTGGAAGGGAAACGAAATGGACTTGAATTCCAACAATCAGTTTTAATTTTACACTTCTGTAAAAATAGAAGTTAGGTTTAGACCATATTTTAATATCTCATTTTATACTAGAGTAATTATAATAGTACTTCAGTCAACCTGTGTGTCTGCTATTTCTTCTAGGCATCTGGTTTGCCAGTTCTCAGGGCTTATAGCCTGTATAAAATCTATATGTGGGGTGTGTGTGTGTGCACGCGTGTGTGCACACTCACACAGACACACACAACCCCCACACACATATACATACACCATCAGGTGCCTTCTCATGTTTTATTGATGCTTTAGGAAGAAGGCAACTTCTTTCAGCAAACTGTGTATGTAATTTGGAATCTCTCTTCCTAATGAAGTCCAATATACCTGAGCACCAGCTATTTCTCACAGAATACTCAACCCATCCTACTATAGTAGATGGACCCCAGTACCCCAGAGGGAATATTTCTTAGTTGCTTAGTCTTCTCTGCCAGTGATTCTCTCCTCTCCATAAAATATTGACGTAATCAATTCAATGTAACAAAGATTTATCAAGTACATTTTGCCAAGCGGAGAATTATGTTGTATGCATGCACATGTGTGTGCATGTGTGTGTGTGTGTGTGTGTGAGAGAGAGAGAGAGAGAGAGAGAGAGAGAGAGAGAGAGAGAGAGGATGTGGGGATGGGGAGGGGAGGTCAAGTTTAGGTAGATATAGTCTCTGCCCTTATGGAGCCTGGTCTAGTTGAGGTGGTATGGTTTGACCCATGGGCAGATGACTATGCAGTACGTGATATGCACATTAGAAAGCCACAAAACAAAGGGCAATATAATGTCTGGCAGGGGACATTATTACTGATAGCATGATTTGTAAAACCTTCATTAAAGGAATGACATTTGAATTCAACTTTAAGGAATAGGTAGGGGTTTGTCAGACAAAGAGGTGAAGAGGAGGACATTTTGGACTTGAAACCAAATGTGCATACCTATTTATTGAATATGTACTTGTTGAGTAGTTGCTATTATGTGAGGGATTTCCCTTCCCCCTCTCTCCAGCGCCTCCCCATCATAGAACGTAAGCTTCTCGAGAGCAGTCACAGTTTAATTTTTATCTTTGTATCTAGCATTAGTATATTGCCCAGCACATAGTAGGCACTTAACAAATAAATGTTTTGCTCGATTGATGAGGTATTGTCATAAGTTAGGAAAAACAATACTCGTGTTCACTATAAGTAGGGATTTTATAAACTTATTGGGGAGAATATTTGGGAGAGGAGGAGGCTAGTTGAACTTGAACTCAGAAGTTCCAAAGTATAGGAAAGCTAATGTTCCTACCTTAAAAATTTATAATACAGATAGGAGAGATACTTCAATACTTGAGTGGGTCTATGAGCTCATCAATGTGGGTGCTTATTCCCATAGTCTAGGTTATGACCCATCTAAGTTTTCTTATACTGCAGAATTCTTGTCAACTTAACCACTGTAAGTATTATATTGACCATCTACCCACAGTTGATGGCCTTCCTCTAGGGTTTTTAACATTACATGGATGCAAAATAGGAAAAAAACAAAACAAAAAAATACTTGAATGCCAGTATAGTGTTTAGAGTATCCATCTGTTGTCCTTTATTCATAATATATGACCAGCCTATCCTCTTTGATATTTATACATTTTTGACTATATTTATACTATTTCTTAGTCGTTGTTGGTAATGTGTTACAGCTGACCAATGCCCACCACGCATCTTTCCATTGCCCTGTGGGTCACTCTTCATTTTCCTTTTTTAGTAATTGTTGCATTCTAGGATTCACAGCCATCTAGTGTCACCAGAAGAGTAGTAGCTGTGGAAGTAGAACAGTTGGAAATTGTAAAAATTGTGCACAGATTAGTCAACTTTCTCTTCCTCTCATTTATTTCTGTAGTTATATTATCTTCCATTCCAGTGTCTGTCCACAGGATATATAACTGAAAAATATTTAGGGAGTTAGTTGCTCAGCTGACTGACTGGATGTGATAGCCTGAACAAAAAGCTTGTTTCATCCACTTGCTTTTTCTTGTGTGGATTGTTAGATTAATTTATTTTAATTGACTATGGATTTCACTCAAGAGATGCTAGGTGTTTAGTCATGCCTAAAATAAACTGTCCAAAGTATTTCATCATCTATAGGGGAGATAAGGCAAGTAAGACTTATGAAAGTAACTGTATTACAAAATAGAAACTGATCAATGAATAAAAGAGAGATGGAGAAAGATAGAACTAAGAAGGAATAAAATTAGCATTTATTATGTACCTACTATGTGCCAGATAATGTTCTAAATGCATTACAAGTATTACATTATTTGAAAGGCAAGATCTTTTTTGACTGGGAGAATCAGGAAAGGTTCTGAAAAGGTTCCTTCTTTGTTGAGAATTGTAGAATGGAAGCAGTAAATGGTATTAGGAGCAAGAAAGGCTTTCCAGTCATAGGGAGTGGGGTGAATGAAGACTGTAGGTTGTAAAACAGTGGATTGTAAACAATTTACAGTAAGTTTTAAAAAATAAAATTCTCATCAGACATAAAACACAACATTCTAATTGTCAAATGTGTCATTATCAGTTACACCTATGATTTTTATAGTTAATTAGCATTTTATAGTTAATTAACAGTACAAATAGTAAGTTTGTACTGTTGATAAAATATAAAAAAGATTTGTTTATTCCTAACTTCTACATTTGGTTTACAAAATAAGAGCTATTATTAAATCACTATTTGTACTTAAAGTAGGTGAGAAAAGTTAGGACATATTTAGAGTGCAACACATTCCTATTATAGTGTAGGAAAACCTCATCTTTCAGAACAGTCTTTCTTTGACAGGCTGGATCTACCTCAGTTCTATTCCTTTCTCCTACTTCATATCCTTTCCATCTGCTGAAATCTTCCCAGAGCCTTCCATTTCCTATACAACTTTATTGTCACCCACACCTATGACAGAATAGATGGGAAAGTATTCAGATAATCTGAGCATGATATTACTGTCTTCCATAAAACGCCTGGCTCTCTTCAGCTTCCCATGTTGCTGTGATGCATGAAAACGATGACAGAAACAGTGGCAAGAGTTGGCTTTAATAGTGTATCAAGTTTTAGGGGCAGCCCTTTGAAGCTCATCATGGAGCCTTCTTCCTACATTGGCCTGAAGTCCACAACTCCCAAGGCCCTAATGGTAAAAATCCCTATTGTGTCCCTTGCTCTACCCTGGCTGATCTAGGAGTGTTGGATGCTACCCTGGTTTGGTGTGTTGTATTGCCTCCTACTCCCTTTTCATCTCTGCCTCCTTCTCTGTGTTCCCACTTTTGGGTATCTAAAGATAAGTTGTGCAGCCTTCCCTTAAATACACAAGTGAAAGAGGCCGTTGCCTGCATTATTCATTTGCTTACGTTATTAGGCTCCTTCTTTGGCTAAGCCCTTTTAATGTCCCAGCAATGGTCCACTTTGCCTCACACATAGAGTAGGTGAAATCATTCATTCTAGAGGGAGAAACCGAGGCCTAGAGGAAAGGACCTGGCACACCAGAGCTGGGATTCCAACTTAGGTCTTCTGACTCTAGCCCCAGAGCTCTTTTCATTAAAATAGGCCACCATCACTAGCCTGGTGGTATAGTGGGATGGAATGCTAGGCTTGGAGTTGGGAGAGACCTGCCTTTGATGCATACTTGCTGTATGACCCTTGGTGCATCTTTTTCCTTCTCTGGGCCCCAGAATCCTTCCCTTTTAAAACAGATTAAGAATGATTGCGAAGTTTGCTTCACAAATTATCGTGAGAATCCAAAGAAATAATTATGATGTACTTTATAAACTTAAAAGTCCTACAATGTAAGACGACTGATAATTGTTATTTCATCAATAATAAGAGTGAAAATAGCAAGAGCACAAGGATGACCGGGAATGAGACTAAAGAACTTGGTTTTCTTTTGTAGAAATTAGAGCGACATTGAAAGACTTGGAGCAGAGTGCTAATTCAGAGGTCAACAGCTCAAAGGAAGGAGCTCTGTGGCAAGCTCTGGGGTGCGAAGGGTCCTCAGCCTCTGCACTCACCTATACCCTGTATTTCTGCTCAGTTTTCATGATACAACATTTACCATGAGTCCTTACTACACACAGCTGCCTTCCTTTACATTTCTTAGACCATCCTAGACTAGCTTCACTGCCTTTCCAGCACTGCCATGCTCACCATACCTTGGCTAGCCTCCAGACCCTGATGCTGTATATACCAATGTTTTGACATCTTTCAGAGGCCACTAATTATACCTTATCCCCAGGGAATTGAAGTCACCTTGTTGAAACTGAAATCACCTTTGCAATGATGGACAGATCTATACCTAAGGTGGGGCAGATAAGGCTCATGCGTAGAGACAGCTGAATTTAACATATTGTTAGCAGAGGTGATTGGTGAATATTTTAATTTGTATTTCTTTCTCCTTTGGCTGAATTTCAGATGTGAATACCTTTCAAGCCTTGGTCTACACTGTTCTTTTACCCCAGTGATTTTTGATGTTTGGGGTTGGTTGCTCCCTTTTCCTTACCATGAGGTTTTAATTTAAGTCTAAAGGTCTCTTTCTAGGGTTCCTTCTCCCCACTCCTCAAAATGAATTTGTCCCCATTGAATTTTATGGTATTTGCTCTAGTTACTAAAATTGCTTATTATAACTATACAGAAAATCAGAATGTGGAAACCCTAGATTCAAATCCTAGCACAGGGGACCAGAGTTCAAATCTTGACTCTGCTTTTTACATCACTGGGTGACCTTGGACACGTAATTTTTAAACTCTTCTGTGTCTCTTCCTTCATCTACAAAATGAAGGGATTGAACTAGATGGCCTCTATGATCTTTTGAAACTGCTCTCCAAACTTAATAATACCTTTAATTGCCACACCTAATGGCCTTCTCCCAAACTTCACCCTTCTTTGCCTTTCAGCAGTAGGTGATTCTATTTATTGCCCTCTCTCCATTTTCTCTGGATCCTTTTGATACAGTCCTCTCTTGGCTCTCTCTACTAGTCTGATCACTCCCTTGCAGTCTTTGTAAGATCATCATCCATATCACACACCCTCCTAACTGTGGTTATCTCCAAAGTTAAAACGCTGGATCTACTTTCTTTTTCTATGTATACTCTCACTTGGTGAACTTATCAGCTTTCAAGGGTTTAATTATCATATTTATGCAGATGACTCCCAGCCACTGTCTGTTTCCTGAGCTCTATTCCCCCATCACTGTTTATTAGACATTTTGAGCTTAACATTCTGTAAACTAAGCATGTTTAAAATAACGAATCATCTCCCCATCCTCAACCTGCTCTTCTTCCAAACATCTCTCCATCTTTCCACTTATTCATGTTGTCAGCCCTAGTGCCTTAGGACCTTCATCCTTAGTACCTTACCCTCTCTCATTCCACAGATCTTCTCTTGGCCACCTCCTAGAGAACTCTTACTTTTCTACACTCACAGTCACCACAATAGTTAGGTCTTTTTAACCTCTCTCAAGTACTGTTGCAATAGCTTCTTAATTTCTCGCATTTCTTCCCACTTTTATCTGTCCTCCATTCAGCTGCCAAAGTACTTTTCCTTAAACACAGGACTGACCATATCCATACTTCACAGGCCCCAATAAACTCCAGTGACTTCTGCTTCTAATGCCTGTCAGATGGCATAGTAACTCTTCTGTTTGTCATTTAAAACGATTCACAATCTAGTCTTTTCCTGCCTTATTTCCAGGCCTCCCCTTCACACACTGTACTGGCCAACCAAATTCACTTTCTTGCTGTTTCCTTCTCTCATCTCCCTACTTTTGTGCTGGCCATCCTCCATGTCTGAAATGTACTCCTTTCTCACCTCAAATTATTGGAATCTCTGGTTTTCTTCATTACTCATCTCAAGCATGACCTTTTGCTTACTATTCCCCCTGTTGCTGTTACAATATTTCTCTCCCATTATGTTACCTTGTATTTATTTTGTATTTACATATTTATCTCCTCCATTAAAATATAAGCATCTCAAGAACAGAGATTATTTTACAATGACTTTAGGCATTGTATCGTTGGGTTCTAAAATAGTGCCTGGTACAATACCTGTTGTGTTAGGATTTCAGAGATTAAAATTTACATTCCTTACCCTGAATGAATTTTTATTTTATTGGTGGGAATATGACATGATATGAGTATTATATTATTTTTCTATTACAGTGAATATTATTCTAGGCATAATATAAAGGGAACAAAAGAGAAATACCCATAAAATAGTGATAACTCAGATCACTCTTCTGTTACCCTTTCCAACACAGTCAGTGTCTATTTTCTGGTCATATGTGTCATTTTGGTCTTTCAAATCGTAGTGTCTCTCTTAGTTCTGCACAAGAAGAGTGACATTAAGAAAACAATGTGCTTTTCTTTTTAAGACATAAAAGAAAATTAAAGACAATTTTCCATTGTCTCTCTAATGTCCCAACCCTCAGGGAGTGAAAAGATGAGTGAAAAAGGATTGTGTGACATAATCGGAAGATTCACTGTAGATAAAATTCTTGGGAGATGATAGTCATGGTCTCATAAAACTATAGTTCTATATCTACATCTATATCTGTGTTGCTACACACACACACACACACACACACACACACACACACATCATTGGCATAGAGATCGCTAATTAAACCTATGGGAGCTGATAAAGTCATTAATAGTGAGCTCAGAGAGAAGACTATGGCTGAGCCTTGGGGAACACCCACAGTTAGGGGACATAATCTGAATGATGAACCAGAGAAGTACAAAGAAAGAAGAGTCAGATAGATAGGAGAAGTCAGTCAATTAGCAGGTATTTATTAAGCATTTCTCTGTGCTAGACACTGTACTAACTTTTAGGGATACATAGAAGCACAAATACATGGACTCTGCTTTCAAGGACCTCACATTTTAATGAAGAAGTTATCATATAAATAATTAGATACATACAAGTTGTAGATGCATGTTGTCAATGGAAGTTAATCTCAAGGGGGAGGCTCTAGAAATTGTTAAGGAAGTGGTGATGAAATTACAAGAAAAGACTCCATACAAATGGTAGGATTTGTACAGATGGTAGGATTTGAGCTGCGTTGTAAAGGAATCCAGGGAAACCAAGAGTTACAAATACTAGATCATGCTGGATTTGAAAGAATTGAATATTATCAACCAGGTCTTGCTACTTTTATTCATCGCTTCAGTATACATGTATTATGTACTTACTTTGTGCTGTATTTGCTGCGAGAAAAGATACAAAGACCAGCAAAACTTAGTCTAAAGCAAGGATAAACATAATTGTATAGGTTCTTAAATTATGTAACATTAACTTCCATAAGCTGAATTTCAGTATGTATAAAATAATGGACCTATGAGGTACCATCTTCCTCTACTCTGATCTTAAATTTATCTATGGAGTGCAAAATAAAGTCCTTTGTGAGGTCTACTTAGGCTTGTTTAGGGTATTTAGAAAGTTTTTTTTAAAGTTGGAACTATCTTTAAATTAGTCATCAATACAATCAACTGAGATTTCTTAATAGATTGGCAATACAAAGAGAGCTCTTTTGATGGTCGGTGTTAATATAATTAACCTGTAATTTAAGAAACACTAGGCATCCACCATGTACACAACACTTTTCTATGATATTATAGGATCTAAATATCATCTAGGTTAACCTCTCCATTTTATAGCTAAAGAAACTGAGGCCTGGAGGATTTAAAGAACTTCCCTGACTTTACAACTAGTGGGACTCAAAGCCAGACTGACTCCTGACTCCAGAACTTATGGATTTACCACTACAACACATTGTCTCTAAACTTTGCTTAGGCCAAGATCAAAAGTTTCTACCACCAGTGAATTTATAATATAACTGGGTAGAGACATAAGTCATAAACAAATCATATAATAGAGGTCAAGATATGTTAGGGGTAAAGTAGAGATCCAGATGTTGGGAAATTTGAGAGGAGAAACTGTTTTCAGTTTGGGAGGGATGATGATGAAGGCCTTGAGGTCCCTGAATTGGACCTTGAAGAGCATGATTTCATCCAGCAAAGTTGAAGAGCAAGTGTATTTTGGGCATGAGAAGAGACCTGTGCAAATGGATGGAGGCAAGAGAATATAGAATGAGTGCAGGGAACAGGTGACTTTTGCCAGAATAAAGAATATACATGGAAGAAAGTAGTATGCCATAAGATTTAAAAGGTAAAATTGAGCCAAAGAGCCTTAAATGCCAGCCAAAGAATTTCTATAGTATTTTATTTCAGAGGCAATACAGGGAGCTATTTAATAGCAGCAGCAATGAGAGTTAACATTGTTTCCATTATACTTTATAGTATTTGAATTACTTTAAACACATCACCTCATTTTATTCTTATAACCCCATAAGGTAAATACTAGAAGGTTATTGTCCCCATTTTGTAGCTGAAGACACTGAGGCTCTGAGTTCTTTATTTATCCTGCCTAGGTTTTACTGATTCCCAATGCACCACTCATCTACACCATTCTGCTTGCTAAGTCTCTCTGTCTCTGTCTCTGTCTCTGCCTCTGTCTCTGTCTCTCTCCTCAACAAAATTCAGGATTTTTGAGAACAGAATCAAGATGGTCAGACTTGTGCATTAGGAAGATTATTTTGGGAGCTTGTGTGGTAAGGGATGGAGTGGAGAGGAGAGAGAAGAAAGGGGTGTGATTTTTGGTGCTATTTATGTATATGTATATATATGTACTTGCCTCCCCTGATTTATGCTCCTTGAGGGCAGGGACTGTTGAATTTTTATCTTTGTGTCTCCAGCACCTAGAAATTCTAGGATCTTAACAAATGCTTGTTAATAGATATTTTAGTTGTCCGTAGAAATAATTAGGACATAAACTGGAGTAAGGGTAGTTTTAGTGAAGAGGAAGTGACAGGTAGAAGATGAGCTGTGGAACTGGAATGGATAGGACTTGACAACAGGATTAGATATTGGAGCTACTGTTGACTAAAGAGTAAAAGATAATTCAAGTTGAAGAAAGAAGATGACATTGGTTCAAAGGGAAGGGTGGAAAAAACTAGAGTTCACATAATGTAGAGTTATGTAGAGTTCACACTATGTAGAGTACACATAATTGAAAATATCTGCCAAGTAATGCATTTCCTTGAAGTTACAGAAGGTCATAACTTGGAATTTTAAAAGTCAAGTAGAATAAGATAAGAATTTGTTGAGAAGTGGAGGGGCAGATTGTAATTCAAGGCCAAATGGACTTGGAAATGGACAGTCAAACTTGTAAGCACAATATATTGATAGGAATCTCCTGGGGAAGGAATTTACAGAAACAATAAAAAGAGGAAATTTCATTCAGGAAACAAGTTTAGAGATAATTAAAATAATCTTTTTTTTCCTTAGTGCTTAAAAATGAAGAGTGAAATAAATTGTAAAAGTAAAGACAGTAGACCATTTCATGATTGTGATGTGAATAGGAGAAACCCCAGCATTTCAAACGTTGGTACTAGCATTAGGAATGAGAAAGCAACATGACCCTTAGGTGGTCTGGGTTAGAGCCTTGACTTGGCCGCTTAGGAAACTTTTTGGCTTCCAACAAGTCGTTTAACTTATCCCTGAGCCTTGATTTTCTTATCAACAAACTATGGAGGAAAAGAATACTTGAACCACTTACCGCATGAGATTGTTGTGAGAATCAAATGAGATAATGGATAGAAGGAGCTTTGTAAACTTGAAATGTCTATACAAGTGAGCCACCATTACATGATGCCATCCCCCAAGAGCAAACTATCTAACATTTAGGTTTGCTTTAAAAATTCATCAGTAGTTTTTGAAACCAAAGCCATTCTATTCTGTTCATTTCGTGCCAGACTTAGAGAAGTTCTCCCATTGGTTTTAGCCCTGCCTCAACTCAAGTGATCCATTTGCCTCAACTCCTCCAGCAACAGGGACTACAGGCTTGCCCCTCCATCCTGGATCAAGGGGATTTCTTAAGAAATGCCAGTGACTCCTTGTTACCTGTAGGAGAAACTTCTTTGTTGGCTTTTAAAACCTTTTTTCTTGGCCCCAACCTGCCTTTCCATCCTTTTTGTACTCTACTCTCCTGATAAATGGTCTTCTAACTGTTTCTCATCCATGGCACTCCGTCTTCCAGCTCTATACTTTTCATTGGTTGTCCTTCATGCTGAGGAATGCAAATCCTCCTCATCTTTGGGCTCTTAGAACCATTAGTTTACTCCTAAAGGTTCAGCTCAAACATCATTTTCTACTAGAAGTCTTACCTCCTGCCCCTTCTCTTGAAATTATTTTGTTGTCTGTGCTTTTGTAGGCTCCTTATAGTTATGGGTAATTTCACTTGTTGTGTATCTTTGATTCTCTAGATCCTTGCGTGGTACCTAACATGTAATGGGAACTTATTAATTGCTTATTGATTGATAATCATGTAAATCCTCTGCAAGTCTCAGTGTCTCTGGGTCTCACTTTCATTATCTGTCAAATAGAGATGGATAATATTTGTCTGTCCAAACGCACTGGGATATGGTGAGACTCAAGTAAAATTGTGTAAAATTCCAGTATTATTAGTGTGCTTCATCTAGGTCCTAAATACATTTTATTTGATGATGTCAAGAACAGATGCAGTGTACTGTAAGAACCTGTCAAGCCTCCTAGATATTCTTCAGATATAAAGGTGAAGTATTACTGGGCTTTACTTCAATAAAGTAAGGCGGAATTTCTTATATATTTTAAAAGGAAAGCAAACTGTACATAATAGAGATCCATAATTTCATGTACAATCTTTCCTCCTGTTTTCCTGTTCTACTTTGTATCTGGGAATGCCCATTTTATTTGGTATTTGGTAAGTTTTGAATTAAAATTTTATCCTTTTTAACATTTTTATTTAAAATGTTGAGTTCCAAATTCTATCCTCCTCTCCCCCCTGCCCCTCCCCTGCCCTGTCCCTGAGATGATAAATAATCACATATGATGTATAACATTTCCATATTAGTCATTTTGTACATGAAGACTTGAATAAAAGAGAAAAAATAGAAGTGAAAAATAGCATGCTTCAGTCTGTATTCAAATAATATCAGTTCCTTCTCTGGAAGTGGATAGTATGCTTCATCACTAGTCCTTTGGGGTTGTCTTGGATCATTGCATTGCTGAGAATAGCTAAGTCATTCACAATTCTTCACTGAACAATATTGTTGTTACTGTGTACAGCATTCTCCAGGTTCTATTCACTTCACTACTGTGCATCAGTTCATGTAAGTCTTTCCAAGTTTTCATGAGATCATTCTGCTTGTCATTTCTTTTAACACAGTAATATTCCATTACAATCATAGACCACAGCTTGTTTGACCATTCCCCAATTGATGGGCATCCCTATGATTTCCAATTCTTAGCCATCACAAAAAGAGCTCCTATAAATATTTTTGTTCAAATAGGTCCTTTCCCCTTTTTTTGGCTATCTTTAGGATATTGACCTAGCAGTGGAATTGCTGAATCAAAGGGGATGCATAATTTTATAACCCTTTGGGCCTAATTCCAAATTGCTTTGCATATTGGTTATATTTAGTTCACCATTTCACCAGCAGTGTTATTAGTGGCCCAGTTTTCCTATATCTCCTGCAATAGCCAACATTTTCCTTTTTTTTTTTTTGCTCTATTAGCCGATCTGATGGATATGAGGTGATACCTCAGAATTGTTTTTAATTTATATTTCTGTGATTTAGAGTATTTTTTCATATGACTCTAGATTTGATTTCTTTGCCTGAAAACTGCCTGTTCATTTCCTTTGACCATTTATCAATTGAGGAAAGGTGTATATTTTATTTTATGAATTTGACTCAGTTCTCTATATATTTGAGAAATGAGACTTTTATCAGAGATACTTGTTGCAAAATTCTCCCTTCTGCTTTCTTTGTAATTTCATTTGCATTGGTTTTGCTTGTGCAGAACCTTTTTAATCTGTTTTACATTTTGCAATGTTCTCTATATCTTCTTCAGTCTTAAATTCTTCCTTTATGCATAAATCTGACAGATAAACTATTCCATGTTCTCTTATTTTGCTTATGTTGTCATCCTTTATTTGTAAATCATGTATCCATTTTGACTTTATCTTGGTGTAAGTTGTTCAGTGTTGGTCTATACCTAGTTTCTGCCATACTGTTTTCCAGATTTCTAAGCAGTTTTTGTCAAATAATGAGTGTTTGCTAATTTTTTAAAAAAGAAATGTGGCAGTTAAGAGAAAGGCTTGTCTTCATTTTTGCATATTTCCTGGTATTTAAAGGATACCTGTGCCAGTACTGATAAGATTTTGCTGAAAATTCAAAGGATAAATGATGTCCTCAGCAGGAGTTAACTCAGGAATACCTATGAAAATCCATTTGGCATCATCCACTGAACTTTTCAGGCTTATGAGATGAATAGAGTGAGTTTGCTTTTGTTTTCAACTGCTTTAGAATACCACACATGAGAGAACAGGTTGACAGGAGGTTTCATTCTGACACCGGAGTGAAGGGAGAAGGCTCTCTTGCACACCTGCTCATGGACGGTAGCAGACCACCTGAGCACTGCCATGCCACAAGCTGGCACAACCTAGGAGGTGTATGGCTGTATTATAGCTAAAAACAGGTGTGTCACACGTATGAAACGTGTTCATGACTTTTCTCCATAATTTTTTCCTTATCTTCATCCTTTTTTCTCTCTTCTTCCTTTTCTTTCCCTCTCTGCCTCTCTTCCTTTCTTCTACTCTCTTCTATCTTCTCTCTCCCTCTCCCACTCTTTCTTTCCCTTTCCTGCTCTTCTCCCACTCTTTTGCTCCTCTTTCTCTACTCTGTACACCTACTAAATAGTAAGTGCAGTCTGATGAAGGATCAGTCTTATGGAGTTAGGTGTTCTCTTTAGGTGTGTTCTTCAAATATGTCATCCCAAGTATACTATCACAGAACAATATGAATTATGATTTTACTGACAAAATCTGGCAAAGAATAAAAAAGAATGTTTTTTGGAAAGATACTGTGACATAAGATTGAAGAAAAAGCCACAGAACTCATGTAGTTGGTTTCAGAGAAGGGGAGAATAGGCGAAGAGACACATGTAGATATAGGTACCTTTTGGAATGTGGGTAAAGAGAATGAGACCATGATTACATACTTAAATATAATACCAGGTGTGAGTCTAAACCCGTAGCTGACAAGATCATATTATCATTCACTCCTTATTCAGAAGCCCTTTTAACATAGATCCTTAAAATGAGAGGGTCCATATTACCATATACTTGGCAAAGGGGCATCAAGTGTTTTTATTTGAGTACATGCACAATATTATAAACCTATTTTTTTAGGTTAACCAGGAAAATTGAGTTAGTTTAAAAAAAAAAAGCTAGACTATCAGATTAAGTACCCTTGCCATCATGCCTCCCCTCCTACTTTTCCCTCCAGAAATATCTTTGCCAAAAAGAAAAAAAAAACAATGAAAAGAAACCTCAAACTTTACCCATGGCCCTTTACCAATTTATAGTTCTTACAAAGATCTTTTCCTTAACTAACCATCTCTTGTTCTTTCTGGGATCCCATGTTATATGATACTGCTCCCTTTGTCTGCGGACTGGTCACTTAATCTTGAGTGAGTTGAAAGGCCCATGGGAGACTTGCAACCGTTAGCTCCTGTCAACTTGACCTCCTATTTCTATCCTGTTTGGATCTCCAGACTTCCCGTCTGGCCCAGGCATCCCTTACTTGTTGACTTTTAGGTATTTACTATGTGACCTTGAAGTATTAGAAGACGCTTTAATATTGAAAAAAAAAATTTTTGGTGATTGCTGTGTATCCAGATTGCCAATGACATTTACATACTTAAGTAGACAGTATTCCAGAAAAATCATTACCTACTGCTGACCTACAGTGTTGTTACCTTAAAAGAACAGTGCTTTTGTAGTCCGAGGACTTTGGTTTGAGTCAGAACCCTTGTTACTTACTAGCTGCATAACTTTGGCCTTCTCACTCTGGATTGCAGACAGGGTTGGCCTGAATGACCTCGAAGCTCCTCTTAGCTCTAAATGGATGGTCCTGTGATATTCTTGGAATTTACTTAGGTTGATTCTAAGACCACAGAACATAGTCTAATACTCAACCCATATTTAAAGTCTTTCTAACTTTGTCCTAACTTTATCAGGACCTTTCAGATCCTGTGTCTGTCTGGGGTAGCCTTTGAGAATCCAAGATTATCTCTATGCCAGTCTGAAGTCTCAGATTTGTAATTTGATGGAGGATGTCATTTATATGGATTATATATTTAGAGCAGAGAGGTATAAAGCCTCTTTATTTTATTTTAAGAATGAGGAAATGAAACCCTAATGAGTCAGGGTGATTTCACCAGAGCAATACAGGCAGTAATGACAGAGCTAAGATTTGAACCTAGACTCTTGGACCTTTTCATATATTGATAGTGCCTTTTGAAATATACTTTTAGCGAATTTAGGTGTCCTGTTTTGACTTGTGGCTAATAGTCCTCCGTAAGGTCCAAGGGGACCAGCCCTTACTTCCTTTTCTTGCCTCCATTTCTTTTCATTTTTCATTCACTTTAACTTTTGAGTATTCATGGTAATTTTGAAGCAGGTGTTGGGACTATGTGCTTCTTTCCACTTGTGCAGTCAATCGAAGTCTTCGTTGTAGGTCTCTAGCAAAATATTGTTCTTCCATGACCAACTTTTTAGGAAATGGTTGTTTCTTGTTTTTTCTTTTCTTTTTCCATTTTTTTTGAAAAATCAGATTTAAGTGCCTCATCATGCGTTGTAGTAATATATCATACTGTTAGCTTACACAGTCTCTTACTTGTCTCAATATTCCAGATGTCGAGCTTGAAGTGATACATTTTACTACTGAAGTATCTTGAAGAATTGGAGTAAATAGTGATCCAACATTTCACTACTAGATTATACACCATCCACCATCAAACCAAATTTTTCTCTTCTGTGAATGTGTGAAGGCTCACTTTTTTTCCAGACATACTGGGGTGCAAGTGTAAATTTCCATAAAATTTAAATGAGGTGCTTCCTGTAATTAATGAACAATTGTGGCTGCTCTCTGGTCTGCATTGTAATTAACCGTGATCAGGCTTGTTTAGTGATGACACTGTTCCTGTAATAATTTGACAAGCAACTGTGAATTTGCCAGGTTATTAAACAACCTGCAGCATTCACTTAAAGAATCACAGGGACAAGTTCAGCGGCTGCTGCTACTTAAATGCAACATAAGGATGAACCCAAAGTTCCATTTAATATTATCTATCAAGGCAAATGGTTTTTAAAATCTTGTAATTTCAGAGAAGGTAATCTGTTTGGGGTGTGTGTGTGTGTGTGTATTTGCGTGTACATATGGGCATATCTAGAGGACTTAAAAGTACTTCTGTGGCAAGCTGTTAAACTAGTGATGATACAAATTGAGTGTGTAGGTTGAAAAGCTGTTTTTAGGAATTTGAATTTCCAGGTCAACAAGTTTCTACTCCTGTTGTTTGCATTAGAGGTGAAACTGAATCTCTCAGGTTTTGTCACCACTCTTGAGTTGTTAGAATGACAAAACAAACAAAAAATTGCCCAAACTCTACACAAATTGGCCCAAAATAGAAAACCTTTTCTCCTTCCCCTGAAACAGTCTAGTGACCTTGTGCTTGGACATAGCTGCTTTGTACAATAGCAGCATTTCTGTGGATTGGTAACATTGTATCCGTGGCCACTTTTTTCTTTCCTCTCCTTCAGGTTAAGAAATGTTCAAAACGTTACTGTCTAGTTACTGTGGTGTCTTTCATTTAGATTCTGTTTATTGACTAAACCACAAGGATCCCTGCCCAAAGTACCAGGCGGTCTACGCTTGACTGATTTTGATTTTCTAACATCAGCCCTGGGGTTTATTTGAAAAATGTACATACACTGCAGCTTTAACAAGTCAAGTGACTGCATGTTTTTGACCATGGAGTATATCTGAAGATCATTAAATTTAGAAAAAGGAGGGGAGGGATAAATGTAGTAGTCATTGTACCAGCGCAGTGTATGTGTGACACATGGTTTTTGTCTTTTCATCTTCTACAAGAGCCAGAAAGTTTCCTGCCGTTCCCTTTCCAGCTATTGACAAATGATTGCCAGATGTGAGATCTTTGCAGTGCTCTCTCCCCTCAGCAAACCTGCAGCGATGGGATATTCGATTCTCCCTTGCCCATTTCATCTCCTTTCCACATCTGCCAGGGACACACAAGCAATACATCCCTACATGAGAGTTTAAAGTTTATTCAGCTCCTTTTTTCCCCTCAGATAAAGTGTTCAGAGACAACAGAATGAAGTCCATATGACTCTCTTCAAATCTCAGTGGTATTAGGAATAAGTTGTTTATTTTAATTATCTATCTCTCAGTAATTCCACTGTTTCATTTTAGAATTTTGATGCATAGAAAATCTGATTTAACTTAGTGAGTGCTAAGAGTTTTCCTTTGTTGTTAGCCTATAAGGATACTACCCTGTTTGCCCTGATCATTCCGTCTAACCCACATGTAAAACTACGTGGCACCTTCAAGTGACTTTCTGGTAAAGCACTTTTAATGAATAGTTGTCAAAGTATTAAGCATATCTACTCCACCTCAGTAGTCATAAGAATTACAAAGCTATCTTTCAAGGAGGAGGAAACTCAACTTGTAAAGCTCAGATAAGCCTACATTTGTAGCCATTATCAAAAACAGGTAGGGGAGGATCATCAATTCTATCCCAAGCCAGTCTACAAGGAAGAAAGGACGCAGTTTTCAAGCACCTGAAGTTCTACCGAAAAAGGCCACCCACATAATTAGTTGGATGCCCAGAAGCCTTCTGCTTCTGCTTGTAGTCTGTAGTGATGATTTTTTATCTCAATTTTAAAATGTGTTTCAAAATGACCTTATAGCTTGTTGCCTTACTGTAGGGTAGGCCGACACAGGTGGCCCTTTTGTTTTAATATTACACTTTTTGGCCAACTAAAAGGCCCCTCATTCCTGAGTAAGATCAGCACTTTTTTTTAACATTAAAAAAAAATCAATAGAATGTCTGCCATATGTGCTCTAGTTGATGGAAATATCTTTCTTTGTGGATAGAGCAGTAGTGCTGGTTTCTTATTTATGAAAATTTGTGCTTTCTGTATCTACTAGCTGCCTTCTTCCCTCTCTTTGTAAATGCAGAGTTGCTTTTTCTATGAATGTGACAGGAATCCATAAACCCTAATTCTGAATTTAAGAAAGATTGTCAGTATTGTTATAGTCAGGGTAGAAAAGGGAGAAAGCAAGGGAGCATTGAAGGCCTGGGTCATGATGGGAAGGGATGTGCAATTTCTCACCTTTGCCCCCATTCTCTTAAGAAAATAATGAGTTTTGGAGAAGGAAATAAAAGCTATTTAAATTTTTAGAGTTGGTTGGCCAGGAGTTGTCTCTGTGTTTGTATTAGAAACATAAAATAGGAAATCAAATAAAAGGAGTACAAAGCAGTGACTCAAGCCCATTTAAAGAGCAAAGTTTAAAAAAGTTTCTGGGAACTCCCTCTCTCCCCGCAAAAAAAGAAAAAAAAAACCCAAACAACAACCACAAAAAACAACCCAGTCCCTGGAAACAAACCAAAAAAGGTGAAATAGATTTCTTTGTTGTTTAAGTTTTCTTGAAGACTACTGGTCACAACAATGAACAGCCTCAGTGACTTGGAAGACCAAGGTAAAAAGTTATTCTACCTTTCTTGAAACAACAAGGTTAGAAACTACTGTGCTAGGAGCTGAGTTTCTCCGAGTTCCGATCATTTCACATAATTTGCCCTCGCTAATGCACTTGCTGGTTTCTCATGCCTTCCTGCTTTCCTCACCATGGTTACTCGGGGAGGCAGAGAGGTGCTAAGCAATGGAGGTGTCATCCAGCTTGGGCACCTAGGGAACGTCCTTCAGAGGACGACTTGTCACTAGCCGTCAAAGAAGAGAGTGGCTTTGTGGTCTCTGAACATCTGGCAGCGCTGCACAGGAAGCTGAGGGGGTGTCATTAATTGTGATGAAATAATTTAAACCATCAGGAATAAATGAGGCTGTTAAGCTAAGTTCAGTTTCCATTTGCCATGCACATGTGTCTGGCAGCCTGTATGCAGTTAAAAAAAAATTGAATTATATTAGCTCATGAGTAGAAGTGAAACAGATACTGTAAATGAAACAAGTTACTGTGTCGTGATGACATTGCATTCAACCACTTCACAGAACTGAGGTTTGTAGGATCAACGTATTGAAAATGGAAGATGAAAATCAATATATTGAAAATGTATCAGTATATTGAAAGCATTTTTACAGGCCCTCCCCCATTCCCGGAAGACTCTTCCCTCTTTTCTCTGTTCCCTTGGTTTCCATGTCCTTTAAGCTTCAGCAAAGGGTCCTATTTTCTGTAAGGAACCTTTGCCAGTCTTCCTTAATCCTTTCTGAGACCACCCCCAATTTATTCTATATCTTTCTTTTTTGTACATAGTTATTCGCATGTTGGATCTCTGCCTTTAGACTGTGGACTTCTTAAGGGCAGAGACTGTTTTTTTCCCCTTTCTTTGTATCTTCAGGGTACATAGTAGGTAGTTAAATTGTAGTTGGCAGTGAGGTGTGTAGAGCCCAGGACCTGGAATCAGGATGTCTTGAGTTCAAATACAGCCTCAGACACTTACTATCAATGTGACCCTGGGCAAGTCACTTAACCTGTATTTGCCTTGGTTTCCTCAACTGTAAAATGGGGATAATGATAGCATCTGCTGCACAGGGTGGTTGTAAGATTCAAAGGAGATGATATTTCCAAAATTCTTAGCACAGCTGGCATGTGGCAGGCATCGTATAAATTCTTATTCCTTTCCACCCTCTCTAATTGACTGACTGACTGGTAGGTTGCTTCATTAATTTTTTTTTCTTAAAATAATTCTCACCGTCTTTAAGACATCACAAAAATGGTTTTGCTCTCTTAATATATAAGTTCTTGTTGGTGCTTAAGGTTTCTTATGTTTAATGAATTAATTATATCTACTTGTAAAAATGCCAAGAAAGAATAGTAGAATTGGTAGAAGTTGTGTTTAGTTGAATGGGTTCTGTGTATAGAGATTAGGTAGCCTAAAGTGGGAAGGGCCTGGATTTAGGAACTAGAATACCTGGTTTCTCAGACACTTGCAAAATGGGTCCATTAAACCTCAATTTCTTCGTCTGTAAAACGAAGATAAAAATGCATATACTTGAAAGCACTGCACACTGCAGTAAAGTGTTCGATGCTCTATTCATGGGATTATGGGGAACTCTTGACCCATGGCCTTGTTTTGTTCAAGGTTCCAGGAGGAATGTTCTAAATTATTATTGTACTGGCAACAACCTTGCAACATAACTGCTATGGCTACACTACACAGGACAGTACTGCATGATTTGATAACAGCAGTTAAAGAACTTTGAGTGCTTTGGAGGACAGGTGACTAATAGATGTTTGTTGAATTGAATTACCTTGTTGTGGAAGAGGATTTTCCTTTTTTTGGCAGGGAAGGGGAAGGAGAGCAGTTTCTACTGTACATGATCCTGAACTACAGAAAGTATCCAGAAAATGTGCATTTTATTAAAAAAAAACCCAACTCCAAAAAACAATCCAACAAAAACTGACAGCAATGAAATGCATGTTGATTTCTAGAGGTTACCCTCAGACCTGATGGAAAAAGGCAACATTAATCTCTCAACAAAGAAAGAGGCATTCTTGGGGCTTTTGAATGGCAGAGCGACTTGGAGGTGTTAGGTAGTAAATTGACCAACACCTCTAAAGTTCCAAAGTAAATTTCTAAAATATAAGTCATTCATTTACACATGTGTAAACTCTTTAGAATCCCTTGGGAAAATAAACTTTTATTTAAAAAATAAACTTTGAAGTTTGAAATTAAAAAGCAGACAAACTGCTTCTTAGTGTGTAGAAAGGATTGGTTGGATAGTTGGTCAAATGACCATGATGTGCAGGTGATAGCATCCTCTGATTACCTGTGGCCCAAGTGAACTACGTACTACTGAGTTATGAGGAAAGTAGTGTCCCCAAGAAAGAGAAATACTTGTGTCTTCTGGGCTTAATTTCTGTGTTCCAACCTTCCCTCCTATTTTTCATTTATATTTGTTTTTCTGTCCTTTTTTTCTCTTTTATCTTGGTGCCCTCTTTTTATTTCCCTTTTCTATTCCATCTTATTCTCCTTTCTCTTTTATCAATTTATATGTTAGCTTACCATAATATGGAAATTAAGGGTATTTCTAATTTTTTAATTTTGGAATAATAATTCTTTGCTTTGTGTTATTAGTTTAGAAAATATATGCTTTTTTCTGACACAACCAAATAGTAGTCAGGAAAAACACCGTTAATCCATTAGTTAACAAGTATTTATTGTGTTTCTTTTGAATGACTTCAATCTTTTGCAAGGGGGTGGCCCAGGAGTCATGTAGAATGTCTGCTAATTTGGATGTAGAAGGAGTTGGTAGTTCCTAACCCAGAGAATCCGATACTTCTTCCTCAGCACTTTACTCCTAATAATATGTAGTGATCTTATCACTGTGTTCCCATCTATTGGTGCCATTTAAAGATGGAATACTTAGCCCCTAAGAACCATACAACACAGCAAACATTTATTAATTGCTAACTGTAAAGAGCTTTGCAAATCTTAAAGTCCTACAGAAAGCTTGCTATTATTAGGGGAGAGACACATAGTTTAAATAAGGCAAGATTTTTCCTTTTAAGGAGACGGTTGTTTATCATGTTCTTCTAATATTCTTACTGTTTCGTAGTGACAAAGAAGTAATGATGATAGACTTTCTGACTAACTGCATACATTGACTATATTCATTTGTTTTAATTACTAGAAATATAGAACAAAAATGTTATATTGTGATAAGTTTAGAAAAGCTGGTAGAAGTTCATGAATTCAGGTATGCTTTACTTTGAATGCATGCGTACACACAACACGTATATTTAAGGAAATTTGGTTTAATCATTTAGAAATATAAGTGAATATAATATACTACATTACTTGCATATGCTTGGTGATAGGTGACAGAGGAAACTAAATTCATGAATGAAAAGAAAAAAATGGCAGTAAAATGAGACTTTTCTTGAAAGTACTAGAGGTCTAAGAAGTTGAGTTCTCTGTATCTTCAAGAACTTTTCAACATACTTTTCACAGTTATTTTTGATGCTTTCTACAAGTTACCACCACAACAAAAACCCCTCTTGTATTTAGGTTTTTTTCTTATGAGTGCTGGATAATTTATAATAGTAATTTAAATTTAAGGTTTACAAAGTATTTGCCACCTGACAACTCCATAAGGTAAGAGTGAAAGCAGGATTAGCCTCATTTTACAGATCAGGAAATCAAGGCTCAGAGAGACTCTTGATGACTTGCCCATGTTCACACTAGTGTCAGAGCAAGGTTTCCTGACTCTATCCTGTTTCTGGTTTTTCAGGAATAAACAACTTATGCTTTAAGGATATTAGGCTTCAGAACAGACAACACATACTTTGGGTCTTTAACAATAGAACATTCAAACTATATTCCCTTGTGCAATATTCTGTATCTTTTGCAAGTGAAGATTACTTGTCACACCCTCTTTGTTTTAAATTAGGGGCAAGGGAATCATTGTCTGTTGGTTGTCCCTCCTTCCCTCCTCACCTTACCTCCCCCAAACTCGAAGCAGGACAACTACTTATTATTTCTCAATCTAGAACACTTGACTGAATGAGCTCTCGAGAGCCATCTCTCTCTCCTTCATTTCTTCATTTATAAAACTGTGTTGGGGAGTAAGGGAGAGAAAGAATTTGATCTCTATCAAGTTGGGGAGTAAGGGAGAGAAAGAATTTGATCTCTATCAAGTTTTCTTTAGCCCCAACAAATCCTATGCATGTGTCCCATGTGGTCCAAAAGTATTCTTTTTTTAAATCATAGAACATTAGAGCTAGGAGTTGGAACCATTGAGATCTTTTGTTCAGCCTCCTCATTTTGCAGCTAAGGAAGGAAACTGAAGCCTGTAGAGTTGAAATATCTTACCCAAGATCAGGTAATATTGATAGCTGATTAACAGAAGAGCTAGAATTCTGATCAGATCTCCTGACCTTCAAGCCAGTCTTTTGTACCATAAAATTATATTCTCATACATTTCCCACAGAATATCCTCTTGAAGAAACCAATAAAACTTCTAGGAACATCCTATAACATATTTTCCGTTAGGATTGAAAATTATTTTACTAAAATGTCACTTTATGGATGGGTGTTACCCTAGTGTTTAGCAGTGAATGTTAATAAAGGATAAGGAGACAGCCTTTTTTAGCCCTGAAGAAGAGGCATTTAGCCAGTTCCCAGGCAGAAATGACATCGTGCTCTCTTCTCCTTTAGCCCTCATTTTCAGTACTTCAGTATTTTAGTAATTGGTTCATGATCTCTTTGATAGGACCACTTATTCCAGTGGTACATCCTGGGCATGGTTCTTAACCTGGTCTTCATAGGTCCATCACAGGGAATCTACCACAGTTTACTGGACTTACAGATCAATGATTATTTCTTTGGTCCCCATACAAAACTTGTGTCATACGTATCTTATGCCTTGTTCCGTTATACTCTCAGCTCTCTTTTTACTGTCCTGTTCTCTCTACCTACAGTAGACAAACAGTTATATCTCTCTACAATAGGTATGTTAGTGGGCTAAATAAATGGGCTATCCAACTCACTACATATTGTACTATGGACGATAGACATCATTCTTTTTTTGTTTTCTTTTTATTTTGGAGACTTTATCTCTCCATCTCACCTGGGCTGAAAGTGCAGCTTTGACTCATTGGCCTGATTCTACTTCTTATCAACACAGAAACTTTAAGCTCTTCCCGTAGGCAACCTTGTGGCCTTCTTCTTTTAGGGATTTAATAAATTGGTGCCAGACTTGATGAAGATGACTGAGGAACTCAACCCTCCTAAAGCAGTAGGGACTACAGCTATGGGCCACCACACCTAGCTACAATAAGCTTTCTTCATCCACTTGGTTTTTCCTGAGTTGATTACTAGGTCATAACTTCTTGAGTTTTTATGCATCTCATTTAGAAGTCTCTGTATTTTTCTTGGCCTTGTTAAAGGCCTAGAAAAACTGTTTTATGCTTATGCTCTTCATCTTCCACCAGAGTAGCAAATATATTTGATTAACTTAGACCTCAAATACATTTAACTTAGACCTTCTGTCTTTTCTGCTTCTTTTGGTGTCAACCAAAACAAATCAGAGTCAACAAACCAGTTTGTGTCTCTTGCATCTTTTGAGCAAAATCTTTTATGATCTCAACATTTGCATAGGAGACATTTTGCTGGAAGAGAGACTTTAAAGCCACATCTTGTTCTGCAAAATCAAAAACTTTTTTGCAATCAACAAATGATAAGCAGTGGCATTGTATGTTTTTTTAGTGAGTTGTGTAACTGTAAAGGGGTGGTTTGGTATAAATACCATCTGTGCATGCTTCTCTGTTTGATTCTCATGTTTTGATGCAGTTTACTCACCGTAAATGTTTAGACTATTTTTTTATTTTGTGAAAGTAAGAGACTTGGTATATGATTTGTGATAGTTTTTTGTATATTTAATGGCCTTTTTTTCAATAGCAGTGCCATCTATGTATTTTTCACAATTAATAAGTAGAAGTATGTATGTATGAAGCATGAGTATATGTATGTATGTGAATAGAGGGAGACAGATACCAGTCCTCAAAGTTGTCTTATCTCCCAGCATGAGACCACCGGCATTTTCTCATGTGGGTCCAGTGTTCAAGAGGTGCTAATTAATCCTGCTGATTTGTGATGGTAATTGACTATTTACTCCAAAGGAACACCTCCTGTTTTTAAATGTTTGAGAAGTAAAACAGTATTGTTTATTGGGTATGCCATGACTGGCTTCAGAAAGAAAATGTTATTAAAGATTTTTGCTATGAAGAAACTAATAATACTATACAAGTATTATTTGTAGTGTTTAGTAAGTACCAATTGGAGATGTTACTGAGTTGATATGTTGGTATTGCAATTAGGAAGATCAGAGTTCAAACCCTGTCTAACCCCCTCACTGTGTGACTATAAGATGTATAGTCAGCAACAATTCTGAGCCCAGACTCCTCTCTAGGTTTTAGAGAGGTCACATCTCTATATTTCTTCTGGGAATTCCCACACTATGGAAATCACATTTTACATGTTGACATGTTGATCTGACTCCATAAAGAAGAGGGACGGATATAAAGCCATCATTCTCATTGAAAACATCTAAGTGCTTTGAGGGACATGTTTCTGAATTTGTATGATATAAGCCTACACAGACACATAGTCTCTGCCTTCTAGGAATTTATGATCTAAAACACATATATGTGCATATACACATACATATATATGTGTATACCTACGCACATATATGTGTGTGTGTGTGTATGTAGAAATAAACATATTATGGACCTATAAGCAAACATCTCTCAAGTAGTTAAACAAAAAGGAAGCTTTTATATCATGTCCAAGTTAAATCCCTCATTTTCTTACTTGGGTAAATTCTTTAGCCTTAAGAGGCTCATTAGATTTAAAATGACAGATTTCAAAGAATCCAGAATATGCCCAGAAGAAATTTTTTGTGTCATCTTTTGTTGTTGTTAAGTCATCTTTCAATTGTGTGTGATTCTGTGTGACCCCCATTTGAGGTTTTCGTGGCAAAGATGCTGGAGTGATTTGCCACTTCTCCAGCTCGTTTTACGGGTGAAGAAACTGAGGCAAGCAAGAGGAAGTGGTTTGTTCAGAATCACACAGCTAGTAAAATGTCTGAGACTGGAGTTGAATTCTCCTCTAACTGACCCCCAAGCCTGGAGCTCTATCCATTGCTTTACCTAGCTGTTCCCTGAGTCTTCTTCAGGTCTTTAGAAAAAGTGTTAACACTAATGAGCCTGTTATGATATGCCCAATATGATTCCCTCCTTTTTATTTGTTGGAAAACTTCAGAATTCAAAGTTTTGCTTTTTTGGTACTGAGGAATTGGAGACTCTTTTCATTTGATCATGACTCCTTTTCTCATTGTGTTGGATTTTAAGTACTTTGTTCTTAATGTTCTGAATTGACTTTAAAAAAATTCTTATTTTCTTCCTCCCTCACCATTCTATGCATTTAAGTCTACAAGTATCTGTTAAAATATATCTACTTGCAAAACAATGTATTGAGTTAGAGACATAGAAAGTTTAGCTGAGTACAACTCTGTCCTTGTAATAGCTCATTTGTTATAGCTCATTTTAAATACAGAACTTCACGTTTTGCAAAGTGCTTTCATCATAGAAACTCTGAGATAGCTGATGCATGGAATAGCATCTTCATTTGACCTATATTAATCTCACTAGTGAATTTTGGAGCCACCATTTGAACCCAGATCTCCTAACTCCCAGCTCCCACTATTCTGAACTACTTCTTATGGAATTTATAATCTAGTAGGTAATAAGATGAAAACCTAGTGAGTTTTAATGTTCAATACTAAGATTTAGGGCTGGAAGAATGCCTAACATCATAGATTCTGAGCTCAAAAATCTTAGAGGTATTGCAGCCCAGACATGTCAAACTTGTTGGCCTCTGCAAGACTCATAAATGCTACCTGAACTGCATTAAAATGTAACTGGGAAATATTTAACAAAATAAATAAAAATGCATTAGAACATCATGTTAATGTGTGGTTTTCTATGTCAATATGTGGCCCACAGGAATCCGTTTCTATTTAAGTTAGACAATGCTAATATAGTCCACAGCCATCATTTTACATATGATAAAACTGAGATGGACAGAAGTTTAAGTGACTTGCCCAAGGTCACACAGGAGACAATTAAGACAGTTGGAGTCTTCTGACTTCTCCATCTGAAAAATGTGAAATGAAGTTCTTTGTAAGGCTTTGGGGAAAATTCTCCATGGGGCAGTCAGGGAAGGCTTCATAGGGGAAGTAGCTTTTAAGATGGTTGTAAAAAGATGATTACTTATTCTATAGGCAAATAAGAAGAATGTCATTCCAGTAACAGGAATAGTGTTTGCCAAAAGCCCAGAGACAGAAGAATAGAGGACTTGATGGAAGTGGGGAGGTGGGGGTGAGGGTAGGATGACTAGCCAGAGAAGTGAGTTTGGCTGGCCCACACAGTGGATTGTAGAGGTCCATTTCTTCTTATTTTACAATTGAGAATACTAAGGCTTGAAGAGGTTTCCTAAGGTCACCATCGGTCAGTAGTAGTGGGCCATAATCTGTCTGTAGGCCCTCTAGAACCTCTAATCCCCATTTAGCATTCTTTTTTGGACCCTGTTGCCTAGAAAGTCTAGAAAGTCAGTTCATTACCTTGTGGAGGACCTTGGATGAAAAGCCAAAGGAAATGAATTTTACTGAATTAGATGGAAGGAGTTTTTTGAGCAGAGTTCTTATCTCACTAGATCCATGCAAAAAGGTTAGTCCGGCAGTAATATGGAGGATGGTTTGGAGATAGGGAGTGAGTGGCGTCTGGAATGCTGGTTTTCTAAAGTTTTATGGCTATGGGGGATTCTTTATTGCCAAGTTGCCAGAAATGGAACGAAAACAAACAAACAAGGTTGAAATGTTTGGAGTATACAGCAGAATGCCAATATAATAATAAAGGGTTTGACTTGCTACTTACAGATAATGAGTGAAGACTTCCTCCTTAACTTTTGAAACTTCAGAATAAGTCTCCTGTTGCAGTTCTTATGTAAAGACTGACTTGTTTCTACTGAGATAAATTATGACATTGGGGGACCCCCCCCATGGTGGTCTTTGAAAAATGTAAACTTTCTTTTTTCCTAAAAATTTCTCCTTGCTGCAGCTGTAATGTAACAATATTTTAATGATCAGAGAATATTGAGACAAAATTTGAACTCATCTCAAAGTTCAAGTCATAAAAGACCCATACCCATCTTAATGGAGGTGTCTGTGGAAGTCAATTCAAACATTTGAATGCATAAATTAATTTAGAAAGCAGCCCCAGATATAAATCAGACTTCTTTGGTACACTGATGTGAAATGAGCATTGTTTGTTAGATTATCTTGTTATTTAATCTATCCTATGTAAACCTGGCTGGCTAGTATTATGAAGTAATAACACAATTAATGTGATGATGGGATAGTTATTCTTGGTGCAGGCCTGATCCTGCAGGTCTTCCTTAACTTGACTGGGATTTATGTACATAAAGGACTGCAAGATCTGGAAATTTTAATTAGCAAGGACTTGGGCAGGATTTTTCTCCCAAGTTGTTTTCCGTAGCTCAGGTTATTTCTTGGATTTTTATTCTTTCTGAATCATTCATCTACAGACCCCCAAAGAACAAATTGCCTTCAGATGCTGTTTTATCAAAACTGGGCAAAGTTCATTAAAAGAACTACCTGCTGTCTTCTTATGTTGTGCTGTGCTACTGTGTTCCAATTAGAAAGAAAGCTTTATTTATACATGAAGCTATTAGGAATTCCTAGAATAAACAATGAATGTTTCGTTTGATGTGCAAAGGAATTCTGTTTACCACTATTAGTCACATAAATCCATGTCTAAAACATGGCAAAATCAAAACAAAAAAGCCCATCCATTATCTCTGGTGTGAACTGAAAGACTGTCTTGTCATCTAGGCAGTGAATAGAAAACAGAACTTCTTTCTAACAGGATCATGGAGAAGTAAGTTTCTCTGCCATTTATTTCAGAATCTCTTTGATCAAGGTTTAAGATTTTGAGAAATTAATATTAAACCAGGGAGGTAAAGCATGTAAATTTATAGGAAAAAGAAAATAATATATCTTTGCTAAATCAGGATTTGACCCTACCTTTGCAAATGGGTTTATTTATTGATTGATGAATTCTTTTTCTTTGTTAACTGAATTTGGGCTCTGTGCAGTATTATTGTTAGTGAATTGCAGAAAACAAACAAACAAACATGCCATTTCTTCCTGAGTATTATTTTTATGAATGGAGGCTCATAGGTGCTCAGTGTTTAGCATTTCTTGTTTCATGCTTAAAGAGTGAACTGACTTCAAGTTTTCCTGAATGGTTTAAAAAAAAAGTATGTGCTTACTGTCTGTGCAGTGTAACTGTGAAAGTGACACAATGAAATGCTTGTTTGTGATTAATTTCATGCTAAGAAGATTTAATTGGTTGGCTCCAAGTTGGCTCATTGCTGATTTGAAACATCATCGGTTTGATAAATTAGATATTCAGATATATTATTTTAATGATGATTGTCTCTTCCCTAAGATGAGTGCCACAGAAGAGCTCCCTGTTTCAATAGTGGTTATCTGTGATGCTATAGCAACATTCCTGGATGTTCGCAGAGTATGTATTTTTTTCTGTGGTTTTGTGAATCAGTAACCACTAAAAGATCTCAGACAAATCACCAATGAATGATTTGTTCAGAGTTTGCTTAATGAGAGAACTGTGGCGTAAGACTACATCACAATAAGTGCGATGATACATTTTCAGTGTTTTGTTTGGCTCTTGACTCTTATTACTCAACTTGTAGTTTTACAGTCACAGTTGAAATATGCAGCTATATTTGATTGAATTTTGGTCCATTTCCTGGAAACCTTTCTGGCCAACTCTTCTCAAAATCAGTATTCAAATTAGGGGAGATATTGACTGGAGCTAAGGTTTGTAGTAGAAGATGGCCTTATCAGGCTGAAACTGTAACTAACAATGGACCGGAATGCTCTGTGCCACATGCTGAGGGCATTATTGCTCACCGGAGGCTGCTTTTTAGAACCAACAGGAAGCAGTTTTCAAAGAGCTGAAGCAACAGTTTCAAGATACATGTCCTGTTTCTAACTGGGAGTGATGCACATGATCATAGCAGAAGGGGAACTCTGGAATATAATTTGGCTGTCCTGATTTAGACTCTCTCCAAGGTCAGAAGATTTTCATGGGTAGAATGGTAAAGGAGGTTCTAATTTTTTTTTTTAAAGTAGAGAATAGGTTCAGTATGAATTAATGGTGTGAAGTGATAGGCCAAAATGCTGTGTTAAGGTAGAAATAGTATCACAGGAGGTAATAGGTTTTCTGTGTTCTAAGCAGGTCAGACCTCATGTGGGCTCTTGTAATTTGTTCAAGGTGCCACTTTTTAGGAAGGACATTAACTAACTAAAGAATATCTGCAGGAGTGAGACAAGGATGGCCTTGAGATGCAGTGTAAGGAGTAAAGTGAGGAAAAACTTTGCTCAGGAGTGTGCTGCACTAAATGGCCTCTGACATATAGTCTGTTTCTGTGTTCCTGTGATTCTGAATGAAGAAAATTTCCAAGCAAGAAATAGTTTTTGAAGTTCATTTCTCGCATTTCCCTACCCCCACTTTTCCCCCTGTGATGAATGCTCTGTCTTCTGATTCTGTTATCTTACTTTAGTAGAGTACAAAGAGGAATACATCTTTTTTTCTGTGTTATACACTTCTTCTATCTCTCCCCATTTTGTATTAGATAAGTATGCATGCATTCAACTTCTTTGTATCTCTGATCTCATCAATGCATTCTCTCCAGTGTTATAGACCCCAACCTATCCCCAACTATTTCATCAGTTGCAACTCCTGTTCATTTCATAATATAAATATGGGGTGCCTTCTTTTAGATCCTCTTTTATGTGAGCTGTACATCTATCTGTTCTCCCTATGTGATCAACTGACCTCCTGTTCTGACTACATATCTCTTGTGTTTTGAAATTTTCTTTCTGGATGCAATTTGTCATCAGTAACATTCCCTAGCTTCGTTGTATCCATTATACTCTTCTCCATTGTCCTTTGAGAGGTCTTACAGAATTTTAAATCTTTGGAGATTGATATTCAGTGACTTGCATTTACATAGCCTCATCCTAATAATATTGCTTTTTAAAAGAATATTTTTTGTTTCAAGAAAAATGGATTTTTTAAAAAGTGCTATTTTTGTTGTTCATTTGTTTTATATTTATGTCTGACTTTTTGTGACCCTATTTAGTGTTTTCGTGACAAAGATACCAGAGTGGTGGGCCATTTCCTTCTCCAGATTATTTTACAGATGAGGAAACTGAGACAAACCAGGTTAAATGACTTGGTGCTCTATCCATTGACCACTTAACTACCTATATATATGCTTTGCTAATTGCAGCCTATACCTCCCCTCTCTTTCTATTCATTTGTGCACAGAACTCATTCTTCATCTGTGGTGTTTGTTCAGGATTCATATACTTCATTGACTAAGCCTTCTCCGCAACGTGGAATTAGAAGGTGTTTGAGAGTTCGAAGAGACCTCAACAGTCATTTAGTTGCCCCATACTTTAAAGAAATACACACCATAGTATTTCTTTTAAGTGGCTTAACCAGCTTCTTCTTGAAAGATGTTCTAGAGGAGGGGAAGCCCAACGGTCTGGTAAATTCTTATGAATTATTATGAATCTAATTCATCTATTGAATGATGAAATCATTCAATATTGTCTACAGAGAGAAACATTTGTATGATCTCACTATTTATAGGGAGTCCCTCTTCCATTTACACTGGGATGGCCTCTTTGACAATGCTTTGTCAGAGGTGAATCTGCCTATTTTATGCCAAGCTTGATATTGATAAGTTGAGAGTTGTTGAAGAGAGAAATCCCTTGTTGATTTTGTCAAGAAATCTTTTATCATCTTAAGATATGCAAGAGAAATATCTTCTTGGAGGCATACCTTTAATAATGCATTTTGCTCAACTGAAGCAAATACTGAATCAAATGTTGAATTCATCTAGCATTTAATAAATCTTTGTTAAGAGTTTGCTATATTAAGAGCACAAGGATAAATAAAATATGGTCCTCCGTTTATAATCTCTTCCTTTTCACCAAAGACCTTCATATATTCGTGTTTTCTGTATATTTCCAAAGATGGTCTTTTGGAGATAGCACAGACTTAGAATAAGGAAACATCTATTTTAACACCTCCTTTTAAGGAAATTTCAGCCTAAAAAGGTAAAGTAACTTTCCTAAAGTCATTTGGAAAATATGTACCAAAGGTAGTCCTCAAATCCAAGACTTTGGACTCCAGACCCAATAGTCATTCTTCTTTCCATGCTGTCATGGGAAATTGTTCTGGACCATTCTTCATTTTTCTCATGTGTAATATGCAAGGCTACAGATCTCATAATGTTCACATTCCAGTTTTAATATTTAGAGTCTCAACTAGAAATCTTTGTGATGTTATGTGGGAGCAGATGTAGCCTCGAAGGACCCTAATTCTCAAAACATGATTCATTCATTCATTTGTTTGTTTGTTTATGAATGACAGATATACCAGAGGATGAAATTTTCACTTTAAAAAGTATATCATAACTGAATCACAAATATTACGGTTCTTCAAAAATTCTTTTGTAATTTCTAATTGCTGAGGTTGTAGGAAAGGGAAAAAATCATGTCTTTTAAAAAATATTTTTTTGTCTTAGAACAGAGTAAGTATTGTACGACTGCCCCCTGAAGAGTTAGTGGTTGGTAGGTCTAGAGAAAGTGTTAAAACAGAAATGCTTTGATGTAGCTCTGGATAACACTGCCTGCTACTCAGATTTGTTGACTGCAGCAACAGAAGAGGCTTGCATTGGGCCAAGGGCCATTTTGTATTTTTTATGGCTCATTGTGGGTAAAGAATTCTTCTTCTAGGGGACTGTGTACTAGTGATGAGACTCTCAGTACTTCATCTAGGCTTATTGTGCTTTTTTATAGGACTTGGTGTTTTCTAAACCTCTCCAGAAAGATAATATTTGCCCGAACTCACAGTTGGCTAGCATAATGAGAATCCAGGGTTATCTCTGTTCTGATACGAGGCAAAGTGCAAGCCCTGAAAATTCTCCACTTTTACACTTCTTTGAAGCCTAGCACCAATGACTCCCTGAAGCTATAAGATATTTTCTATAAACTCCTGAAATATGCCATCTTCTAAGGAAAACAGATGAATAGAGGAGCAGGGGTTGAAGTACAATTATACATCTTCTTTTTCATGTGGTTACTTCTTTTTATTAGATCCATAGCATTAAAATGACAAGGTAGCCATCTAGAATCATGCAGATGAAACAACATCAAAGTTTAGGGCTTTCTGCCCTTAGGTGCCAGTTGTGTTATTATATTCTATGAAAGAATGAAGTAGAATAAACTAATTCTTATCTTTTTCTCTCTTTCTTTTATTTCCTCTATCTCCTCCCTTCTTCTCCCTCTTGTCCTTCCCTAGTTAAAGAAAACTTAATAATATTAAGTATATTCTACTTACACGAACGATGTAGCCTACAGGACTGATTCTCCATATGGAGGGAAAAACTAAAGAAAACAAGATTCTACCATGGAAACAGCAGTCTGTATAAATTGTAGCCCAGTTAGACCAGTGTTAGAATGAGTAGGTCTGTGGGACAGACCTGTGTTTTAATCATTTGGTCTGGTTTCTCAGGAAGAAAAAGAAATTCCCTGTTGGGAATTTCTGTTTGACTAAGGGAGTCCTGCATTCTGTGATCTGGGGTTAAAAATGCCTATGTACCTTAGAGGCAAAATGCAATCTTGACAGTATGATAAGATACACCATCTAGAGATGGGGATTTTTAGATTATAGGAAAAGCAACTGCCTCTGTGGGTTCTTTGGGAGCAATTTTCTATCTTGTGGTTGGTCACTTTCAACTCATGGCAATAACTTTCCATTATAACTCCCCCCCTAACTCCAATCAATATGTGCAATATTATGCAACTCATAGTTACATTATAACCAAAATATGTCAAATGTGGTTTCTGAGTGGCTGATTTACAGTAAGTCTTCCTGAGTCCCCAATGTGGATATGACTAATTTGAACTCTCATAGACTGGAGCATTTTTCTTCATATGAAAATTGTGGGAGGGTTAGAGAGATAGTAATGCAGTAAAAACCACTGTGTCAACTTATTCACACACAGATTGATCCATTGTCATCTCCTTTGCATCTACATGGTTTGTTGTGAATTATCAGCTCACCCCGGGAGAGATGTGCTACGAATTCTAATAACTTAAAATCTGAGAATCTATTAAAACCATATTTGTAGTTCAAAAAAATTGATATTTACTGGGCAGTGTGCCCAACAAGAGAAAGTCAACGAGATTATACACTTATCCTAAGTAACAGCAACAGCTCTGCCAGTGCTTCATTTGAAAGAATATAGCTGATCCAAATTATATATCATGGTAGTGGAAGACATGAAAAGAATACAATATATCAAAATTAGAACCCATTTCAAACCATGAAACAAAGAAAGATTTCATAATAATGGCTACAATAATGTTTCAAGATGTGATGTTACCATATGTACACTGAATCATTTAAATTCTATTTTAAATATGAAAGCATTGCATATACACTCATTTCCCAATTATCCATGTTAATGGTATGGAGACCAGAATGGATAATCAAAAAATCATTTACATTTGGACTGGGAAGATTTTGAACAAACATGTGAATATGAATGTGTGTGATAGACTGGCAGTTCACAACACTTAAAACCACTATCCAAAGCATATTGTGACTTAGAGAATCTAGAATGTTGTGAAGTTTTCTTTTTTCTGAAACCGTTCTCAGCATTTGAAGTAGGGGGATACCCAGCCTCACTTTTTGGATACCAGTGAAGCCAGGGGGCCACCTTCTCTTTTTTCAACTTGTGATAATTGTGTCTCATAAGTGATGAGAGGAGGCAGTTAAATATTTTGATTTGAAAGGTCTCATATTGGCCTGCGCACTCTAGGTATACTGAAGGTAAAAAGGGGTTAGTAAAAGTTGTTGGTTAAAGATATCTCCTACTTTTCTTAGTTATGTCACAAGATTTTAAGAGCAGATTTACCCAAGCTATGGAAACTGAACATTGACCTTTTGTGCTGGGGAAGAGTATTTCAGGGAATCTTGGAAAAGAAAGAAAGAAAAAGCCCTACGCTTGATTTTTTTTTTTTTTAGAAAAACCTTTTATTGATTTCTCTTATTTTAACATCACCTCCATTCCTAAACAGATTCCTTCCCTACTTCCATACTTATTGGACCATCCCTTGAAACAAAGATTTTAAGTAGCAATTCAGCACAAACAACATAACAACTGTGCCAAGTCCAGATTATTATTTGTAATGAACTAATTTTCTGTAGACTCACAGCTCAGTTGGCTAACTCATTTGAATGAAACTTTTTGCCACTGAAGTTCAGATTCTGTTTAGTTGAGCTTCTATTCCACATGCTATCCAGCTGTTTAATGAATATGTGACATAATTATAAAAAGGTGAACTTTGGTCAAAGATGGTATTTGATCAACACTAGTGAAAAACAACCCTAAAACACACATCTGTTGACTACTAGTAATAAGACTAAAATATGTCCTTTATGTAATTTCTTTGAGTCAGCTTACTAAATGTCTTCCTTCCTTCCTTCCTTCCTTCCTTCCTTCCTTCCTTTCTTCCTTCCTTCCTGTCTATCTAAAATTCAGGGCTTGTTTTGAGGCCATATTGGGAATAAAATTCTAAGAATATGCATTCTTAGTCCTATGCATTTTCAGATCCAAATAATACCACAAAGTGATAACACAAGGAAAAAAAACTAAAAGTGGCAGAGAAAACAAAGAAAGGAAGTTGGAAAGCATTTCTTCAGAAGATTTTTTTATAGCAGATAACTATGGAATGGAACGATGGCTTACATTTTAGGATGTTAACAGAAATCAACCGGTTGGTGCAGGAGTTAGGAAAGAAAGCCACAGAGAGATGAGAGTTTTAATCTTATTAGGTATGGATTATGTCAGGAATAGTACAGTGACCTGCTGATACTCTTATGTTTGTTTCTTTGTTTCATTCATTTATTTTAGAGCCAATCAAAAATATGTACGTACAAAATATGTGTTGTTTTCTTCCTGCCAAAGAGGATAAAGGGACACTTCTTTGTTCTTTGATAAGGAGGAAGAATTGTTTCAAGAAGATAAAGAAGAAATAGGTACTTGAGGAGGGAAAGCAGAATCTGAATATGAGCCTGAGGAGGAGGAGGGGAAGAAGGAATATTGAATCAATGGAAATGTTTAACAAGTTTGAGATTCTTACCATAGAGGCTAAAGGATAGAACTGGATTTCTTAAGGAGGAAACACCACCTACCTTCTTTCACAGAATGACGGAGATGGCCTACAGGTGTAAGCAGGAACAAGGATATCAATTATTGGCCATGGAGAGAAGAGATACATATTGTAGTAATTGACAAGTCCCTGACAGGAAGCATAGATGTTGAGGAGTACATAGGATCATGTGTACAAAGTGCTTTGTAAACATTGCAGTTCCATGTAACGTTAGCTATTATTACATAGGTTGAATTGACAGGAACATTTGGGCCACATATTGCTTTTCTTGGGTGTCAATTCAGGATGTGACAAAGAGCCTCACAAGATTTGTCAAATGTGACAACTGCTCACTATACACTTTTGATAATCCCTGTAGGGAATGATGACATTGACTTAAAAAAATTATG